>JACGCM010002684.1:600000-1044429 GCA_014058105.1 Kingdonia uniflora | reverse complement strand
TCAATCAGTTATGGAATAGAGTTCATGTCCGATTCAGAGTGCACACGGAACTTCAATACCTCCTAAAGATTATACAACAGGTAGAATGTTATTAAGGCTAAATATGATAAGTTTCATGAGATACTGATGAGTATTGATAGAGACAGGTCAGAGGTTTTCCACTAGCTTATATTCTCCGCGAAGCCAGAGATGAATGGTATGAGAAATACAACCAGTCATTACCATTGAGACTCCATAGGATATTTTTAACACCAAATTAGGTTCCACTTGATGAGTTTCCCAGAATATTATAAACTTCCAACTATGGGGGATCCACTCCCCCTTACTGAATGGTCTGGTTAAATCTCTACATCAGTCGTGAACGATAAATTAAGTGTAATGTATCTGTAATGGACAAATTCCGTAAGCTCGAAATGCTTGGAATTCGCTATCACACCAATGAACCTGTAACAATATTCTAATAGAAAGTAAGAAATGACACAGGTGATTTAGCGTGGAAAACCTCTACATAGGTAAAAAACCACGACCTCGAGTAGAGAATTTTGTAAAAGTATCTTTATTATTTGAGGCGATATTATTACAAGTGATATCTAATATAGAAATGCTTGAATCTTATAACTAAGAAGTTGAATGTTTACTGAGAATCTAGAAAAAGTAGTTTCTTGATGATCTTTGTGTAATTTTTGGCCCTTTGTTTCTTATGAAACTTTTCTTTATATAGGCCTTCTTTGTAGCTCTTCAACGTGCTGGAGCACATTTTCCAAACAATGTGGTTAGTGACGATTGGCTGAGTAACTGATGAGTTCGTGAGAGACATGTGTCTTTTTGTGGATAAGGCTTTTCGGTTAAGTTTGGCCCATGTTTTTAACCAGTTTGTGGGGTAGGTTGGAATGATGACTGGGGAAGTTATGCTAAAAATACAGGAGTCTGAGATGAAGGTGATTCAAACTGGCGATAGCTCAACTTTAGGTGAGATCGAGAGATAGGTCTCTACAATTTCCCCCTCGCAATCGAAGTCACGGGAGGCTTTAGTTAAGAAATGATCTATTGCAATTGGTATTTGGGCTGAAGTTCTTGATAATTGAAATGAAGTAATGATGGCTTTGACTGTGTAGAAGTTACGCGGGTTATGGGGAAATAGCGTGTATTTAATGAGGATATGGATGTTGATGTATGTGACGGTTATGATTTTGAAAAGTTACGTCTATAATAAATGATGACGCTTGGTAAAAAGTACCTGTACAATAAATATAGGGTTAAATAAATAGTACCTGTATCGAATCCTTGAACAGAGTACGTTTATAATTTGTCAAATTCTATGAAATATTAAAAAATGGTGAAGACACGGAGGATGGTCCTTGAAGAGGGGATTGCCTCTAAAATGCTGAGGTTGAAGTTAAAATACTTTGGTGACCAGTCCTTTGAGATGTTGATACTTGCACCTGTTCCTCCGACTTATCAAGGTATGTCGGATGACGAAGCGGTTGAAGCTGAGAGGTTGTAAGTGGAGGTTCCATGTTGACGGCTTGACAGGAGATGAGCATTGGGCTTGTCTCCGTACTCTTGCGGGGGACAAGGTGGGGCTTCATATGCAGGGATATGCATAACTGCGGGGCGGTGGTTAAGAGAAGCGATAGAGCTTACCCTTCAAAAGCAGTAGAAAAATGTAGAGATTCGGACGTTCATCTTTGGGAGGATGGGTTTATTTAGTGGACCGCCTTCCCGAGGGTAGCCAGTGTTACCCGTGGTACGCTTTCGATCTCCATGTTCCTCCTCTGGTTTAGTGGTTTGATCTATAGATGGGCCTTTGGTTGAGGGGACAAATTTAGTAGATTTTGTCGCTCAGACCTCATCCCACTCTAGGTCGACATAACTGTTGACCTTGGTGATCATATCCTCAAAGGTCGTAGCTTTGTTGAGGAAGATGTGTTCTTTGGCCTTGCAGTCGAGCTGAAGCACGTGGGTAAAAGCAGTACAACTATTTATGATCGAGGCTATCCATTTTACGTGCGAGCTCTAAAAATTTCTTCACAAAATCCTTAAGCTTTTCTCTGTGTAAACTGTTTAAGATGATAGGAGAATACAAATTCTCCTCTTGTCCCTGTTATGGGCAATGTCTTGATGAACTGTTTCTGCAGCTGGTCGAATGTATATATGGAGTCCTCAATAGAGAATGGAACCATCAGAGTGTTCTTCCTGTAGACTTGTAGTAAACAGACAGCAGAGGATGTGGTTGAGATTGGAGTATAACCCCAATGAATCATAGTACTATTGAATGTGCTCCTCGGGTCAGTACCTTTGTATTTACGTATTTTGGGAGTATGGAAACCTTTTGGTTTCTCCATATCGAATAGCTCTTTGGCAATCGGACTTTCTTGTAATTTTGTGATGTTGCCGGTAGTATCCAGAACTGTGCTTCGATCAACTCCATAATTTGTTGGTCCATATGTTCTTTCGTGACGTATTAATGCGTTGGTTGAATCGCTGGGAGAACAGGTGTGGATGATGAGTACCCGTACCTTCACTCAGGCGATCTCGCACTGGGAACTTGATGTTGTTGAGGTCGATGTTCTTCCTCCTGACGGACGAAAATTCAGTGACCTCGAATGACTTCAAACTGAACTTTACCTCTCAAATGTATAGAGGGTTGTGGGTCGTGCTGTAGATTCCTGGAAATAGCTTTACTAACGACTCTCGAGGTCTCAATCTTCCCTTGCAGAAACACAGGAGGTCTCTGGCAACTGATCGTGACCCTGGTGGAGGAGCCTGCTGAGTATTTTAAAGAGCCTCTGGGCAGTTACATTACTGTCATCAGGTCTTCATATCGTTGAGCGCTATTAAACGAGCTTGTCGTTCTATGTCGAGCTCTTTTCACAGAGCTCCCGATCCTTTGTTAACTGAAGATTGAGCTTGACGCGGTTTCTCTATTCGGTGTTGAGATTCGCCCATAATTCTGTAAGTTGCCCCGGATCCATTGAAACATCGAGCTAGGTTCCTGTAGACGGTCGTCTGGAAATAACCATGATTAAAAGTTGTAGTGAAAGAATGCCTTAGGATATCGTGAAAATGTAATCTTTCCCACAGACGGCGCCAAATGTAATGGCCAAATTCGTAAGCTTAAAATGGCTTGGAATTTGCTATCACCAATGAACCTGCAACATATTCTAATGGAAAGTAAGAAATGACAGGGATTTTAGCGTAAAAAAACTCTGAATAGGTAAAAGGCCACGACCTCGTGTAAAAGATTTTTGTAAAAGTATATTTATTGCTTGATGCGGATCTATTATTACAAGTGATATCCAAATGTATAAATGCTTGAACCTTATAGCTAAGAAGTTTGAATGTTGCTGAGAATCTAGAATAAGTAGTTTCTTGATAATCTCTTGTGTAATTTTTCTGGCCCTTGTCTCTTTTGGAACTTTTCCTTTATATAAGCCTTATTTGTAGCTCTTCAACGTGTTGGAGTACGTTTTCCGAACAATATGGTTAGTGGCGGTTGACTGAGTAACTGACGAGTTCGTGAGAGACAAGTGTCTTTGACTGGATAAGGCTTTTTGGTTTAAGTTTGGCCCATGTTCTTAACCAGTTCGTGGGGTAGGTTGGAATGTTGACTGGGGAAGTTATGTTAAAAATGTGTGAGTCTGAGATAGAGGTGATTCAAAGTGGCGACAACTCGACTTTAGGTGAGATCGAGGGATAGGATCCTACAGTATCTGTTTTGAGTTTCATTTCGTACGTAGAACTACTATTTTAAGAATTGTAATTGCATTTCTATTTAAATTCAAAACTTAAAATAAATTGATTAATATTGATTATATAAAGAAATGTGACATCAGGTCGTACAAGTACTTATATAGAGAACCAAACCAAAACTTCAATAGAAATTGTTCAACACTGATGTTTACAATAAAATATTACGTCTACAAAACACCTATATCAACTGAGACGGGCCAGAATCATCTCCAGTACCCCGCCCCCTGCGGCTAGTACCACCTCCCCTAGTTTACGGACTAGGTTCACGGTTCCCCTACCTCGTCCTCGCATCACCTCCAGGTGGTAGCGGTACCACTCGTACATCACGCCCCCTTCTCAGATGTGGGTCCTGAACAGGACAATGAAAATTTATTTAGATTTTGACAAAATAAATATGACATTAAGAAAATAAATAAATAAATGCATAAATAAATTACTTATATGCGAATATAGCTGGTCGTCTGCACTGTCCATGCGCCTCCTCAGAGTAGCATTTTCATCAGTCAACTCCTAGATTTTCTGGGCGTCCCACGCAGACTCGGCAAGGTAAAGTCGGCGTATACAATGAGTTAGGTGCCGCAACTCCTCTGCGCCGTAGGAGGCAGACAAAGATGCACCATTCTCTTCTCTCTATATCTATGAAACTTCATACAAATAATCTTCTTCACGTCACCTAGAGTCTTTATTCAAATTCTTCACCCATTGTTTATTTAACTTGTCAATCTCGTTTTTATGCTTATACGCAATAAACATATCATCCACATACAAAAGCAATTAAATAAATGAGCCATCACGTAGCTTACGTAAGTAAACACAGTGGTCATAATGACTTTGTTTGTACTTCTACCCAATCATAAACTAATCAAACCATTTGTACCATTGTCTTGGACACTGTTTCAAATCATACAACAATCTCTTCAATTTACAAACATAATCTTCATTTCCAGCAACTTTAAACCCACTCGGCTGAGTCATACAAATCTATTCTTTTAAATTCTAATGTAAGAAAACTGCCTTTATATCGAGTTGTTATAACTTCAAATCAAATTGTGATACCAAGGCTAAAAGGATACGAATGGAGGTGTATTTCACCACTGGAGAAAAAACTTCATTATAATCAATCCCCTCCCATTGAGTACAGCCTTTGGCTACGAGTCATGCCTTGAAGCGTATATCATCATTTTGAGATCCTTGTTTATATATGTAGAGCCACTTACAACCAATCGCCTTCTTTCCCTTAGGCAATTTTGAAAGTTTATAAGTTTTATTCTTAAGAAGAGAATGTATCTCTTCCTTCATCGCTTCCTCCCATTTATTAGCTTTAGAACTGTAAATAACTCTTTTATAAGTTGAAGGAACATCTTCTTCAATGACCAGTAGTGCGTAAGCTACCATTGTTTTAAACTGTCTTAAGCTAGATGAACTATATTTTTATTAGTGACTAATTCAAGTTAGCTTGGCATATTTTGAAAACATGTACTTCACTGTAGTTTTGCAATTAATACGTTCAATAGATTTTTACTCAGTTTAAGGGAAATTTAATATTTATGTTAGGAATAATTTACTACAAGGGAGACAACTGCCATAGAATAAGTTAATGCCTAAGAAAAACAAAAGAGAAAAAATTATCACCAATCTCGAGTTTGACCATGAACTATATGAAAGGAGTACAAGAAAATATTACTTGCAAGAATCCTGGGTGTAGGTCATGATGGGGCACCACACCCCGACAACCTTGGCCAACTGACAGGGATTATGGACCGAAAACTCCTTGTTACGGAGGTTTCACTAAGAAAAATGTACTCAAAACAAAAGGCTTACAAAAGAAAAGAAAAATTCTAAAAAGGCGAATGGACTAAGGCACTTATCGAACTGACCGTTGAATTTATTCCAGTAAAAACAAGACTACCAAAAACTGAGTAAATTATTATAGATAACGTATTAGGCGATAAAACTATTTTCATTGTACACTCAAATATAGCTAAAATAAAAAACTTGAATCTATTTCTAATTTTGAGGTAGTACCTCTAGTTTCAGATAAGCTTAAAATATTTTTTGGTATACTTAGAAGAATATAGGGTTTAAAGATTTTCCATCGGTATATTTTGTCACAACTAAGTAAGCATAAGTTGACAAGAAATGAGTCATGTGTCTTTTAGAATTGTCTAAAATATTATTATTGACTTTTGGGTATAGTCACTGCAAACCCTCACGAGATAATACTCGTACACTAGGTTAAACCTGGGGATTTATCGGCCTATTGCATATGTTAAATGCAATCGTGTTCCCTGTGAAAGTGGCTTTTATATTATTTTACTCGGGTATATATTTGGTCGTCTATCCCATTTAATTATGTATACTTATGCATATTTGTTTGATTGTAGTCAATGGAGATGAAGATTTAAAACCAAGCTCTTAAAGTCAAGTAAAAATGTCTCCAGCAGTTCATAGCACAAAAAGTCAAAGACACAATATATCTGGTTTCAAGATTAAAGAAATATATACACAAATATTTTGGGAAAATAAGATCAAAGAAGATATTGCATCCAAGATCCTTAAGATATTTTATATTGAAGATATATGCAAGAGTTTCCATGAAGAATAATCTTTACATCACTAAAGAGAATTATATACAAGATTTTTAGGTGATTGGTTGTAATATTAAAAGTAATTATTGTAAAAATATTATTTAGAATTTAATGTATATTCTCTAGATTTAGGTTCCTTCACCTATAAAAGGAATCATCCCCCATTGTAATTGAGGCATTTCATATTAAAAGGTAATAGTGAATAAAGTTAATTTTCTTTTTCTTCTCTTTAGTTTAATATTTGTTAATGTCTTCATTAGTTGTTAATGCGATAAAGTACGAGATGAGCAACTAATCTCCTAGCTAAGGCTAGGATGAGGCATCTTCTTGGATGAGCAATAGTTGGTATTCATAAGGTTTTAATTAGTTTTCTCTTAGTACTTTATGATCAACAAGTTAGTGCATCATCTTGAAGACTTAACCATAACTTCAGTTTGGTGTACGGTAACTTTAGATAGAAATAAGTGCTACTAACCGTAGACTTGATTTAGAGATTCAAAAAGAGGAAACGCTAGATAACTCACTCAATTCTAGCCATGACTGAGTTGATAATTCTCTAAGACACCCTTCACCATCACTTAAAATCATAACTACTAAATATTTGACCATAGATTTAGTGGTTTATTTTACAACACCGTATGTGTCTTAACACGAACATATGATGGGTGGAAATATTAGGATCTATTTATATATCGATTAGTGCTTTGAAAGGTATGAGCCAAGTCCAAACCTTAGCACTCTCTTATTAAGTTTTATAATTAGCTTTTATTTTATTTTCTTCCTCATTAATCTTTCACAAAACCTTAATTCAACCTAGAAGTGTTTGTTTTCCCAACCTCCGTGTGGTTCTATCCCATTCATCCTTGCTATAACTTTACAACCGTACTTGAGCGGGTATTTTGCCGGAGGACCCTAAAATTCTCTTATCACATAGGTAACCTTTAACTCAATCAAAGCCACGTCAATTGATGTCTGGGTCGCTTATTTTGTGACCAACAAGGCTTCCTCGAGCTCAATAACCTTTTGTACAAGTGTTACCACCCTTGAACGGTCGACTTGCTGACGACCAAGCTCTCGACCAATAGCCTGAAACTTCGTTATACCTTATACAAGCAAAAGACCGACACTCATCAACTGCATATATTCACTCACATACCCCACACCTCAAAGTAATCACACATAAAATATACCAAAAATATTACCTCCTAAACACACAGCTCGACTTATTTTAGAACTGACGCGGGATCTTTTTGTACCATCGCATCCAATCGATAGTCGGACACCCCTTGAAGAGGACTCCGCACCTCAACCTCAGCCTCTTTATCCATAAGCCTATTGCGTTACTTTGGCCCATCCATCTTCCTCTTAAGAGGCAGTAGTGGATTCTCTGGTCCAACATGCATCGTAGACATATCAACCTTTTTGCCGAGATACCTCTTAATCGTGGTCGGCCCTGCATCCGCCTGGACACCAATTGTTTTGTTTTTGTTCCTTGGTTAAGCCCAGAACAAACTGGGGACCTTGTCTAGCTGATCGATATCGATGGTTATAGAAATTTTAGCTTTGAAACCTATCTTCTTCCTCTTCCTACCCTGTCTTGTCCTTACAGACGCGACCCTCTTCAGCTTGGTATTTTTATTGCTAAATCTAACCCTAGGCAAGTCGAGTGAGGCAAATATTTTATTCTCACTCTCATCGTCTTCCTGTAATAATGTATCAAGATAACTCGTCTCTAGTGGTATATCCAGCGGTCGAGGCACTACATAACAGAAGAGCAAAAAGTTGGTTGACTGTAACATCAAACCACATAATACAAAATCTAATGCACAAGCCTACCATTTTTAGATACACGATTTAAGTGGAAGGAACATCTTCTTCAATGACCAGTAGTGCGTAAGCTACCATTGCATTCGCCTTTGGAAGTATCATGTCCTTTGTAAGCTATCATGGCTTACTTGCATTCCTTGGTGGTTTACTAGTTGCAATTGACTCCACAATCGAAGTCTTCTCATCTGTACTACTAAATACTCTATTTTCCTCTGTGTCTTCATTATCTGATACATGAACTAATGGCTTATCAACCATTGTCACACCGGTAGATGACACTCCATTTAGTATAAAACTATTAGGATCATATGAAGATGCATCAATCTCCACCCGTTGTAAAATTTCGTTTGTTCTCTTCTCTTCGTGCTCAAAGACATGTGATTTTATCATAGAAGTCTCAACAAAAGTGACATTCCTACTAAGAATAATCTTTTGGTCTTTCGTATCCCATAACTTATAACCTTTAACCCATTTCTTCTTACCCAGAAAAATGGCTTTCCTTGCTCGATGATCCAACTTACCATCTTTGATATGCTGGATGCCCAAAAATACGAATAGTATCATAATCTATAGCAGGATCTCCCGACCAAGCTTCCATAATTTATATGCGATATGGGCATTGGATTACACATATTTATATGCGATATGGGCAATTGCAACCCATCCAAATTCTGCATCTACTCGTATTTCGAGGTGTAAATCTAGAGGTTTCGGTACGTGAAACTTCAGGATAACAGAATAACGTGAGAAATTGCGGTTAGACCACTCTACGGCTACGTGTGAAACCAACTTTTTACGAATCAGCATCGCGTCGGGTTTCCTCTTCTTCTTCTTCTTCTTCTTCAATGAAAACTATAATATAATAAATTATTATTTAACTAAATACACCTAATTTGTTTCTACAAATTTCAAAACCCTATTTTATTTATACAATTCTGATCAGATCTCGGCCAATAAACAACCTTCAATCTTTCTCTCTCTCTCATCTCTAGTTCTCATAAATATACAATTTCATCGAATTCAAACCTCTTCAGGTGCGTTGATCTCTCTCTCTTATTTGGGATTTCAGACTGTTTCTAGATCTATTTTGGTTTCCAAATGATTCGTTTTGATGGAAATTTCAATTGTTTCGATCCTAAAATTGAATATCAAACATACCCTTTTTTTTGCTAAGCATATCAAACATACCCTTTTTTTTTGCTAAGCATATCAAACATACCCTTAATCAAATAATTGTGATATTTTTGTGAAAAATTTGGTTTTTGAGGATTTTAGTCTTAAGTTGTTGTAGGACGATACGATAGGGCGTAAAGCAATGGCGACTGCTACAATGGCAACTGCAGCAGGTGCAGCTGCGCTGTTGTATTATACGTTGAATCGGAGATTACAAACTCCTCTTGAAGATGAAGAAGAAGGCGAGGTTGGCGCTGAGACTAGGATGACAACAACGTCTAGTACTACAGTTGGGAGTATGCGAGTTTCACGTGGACCTATACAAGCTCCAGCGACTTGGTTAGAGACGATATCAGCGTTGTCGGAGACGTTGCGGTTTACTTATTCGGAGACTCTTGGGAAGTGGCCCATTGGGGATTTAGCTTTTGGGATTAATTTTCTCTTGAAGAGGCAGGTAAAATAAAATTAGTTTTTTTATTTTTTTTCATAATTATTGTGGGATTCTAAGTTGGTTAAGTTTTTTTTTGGCTAGATAGTGAGTTGGGAATTGAAAATTTGTAAATTATGAAAGCGTGGTTGCTAACATTAAGAAGAATCTTCAAATAATGCTCCACTTTTTTAAAAGGATGGTGCTTGGAGCTAGCAAACATATAGAACCCAACAATGTTTAACATGCAACCCGACATAAAGATTACTGGACTAGAGAAGGTTTGGAAGTAATAAAGTAGTCAGTAGGTTGAATCATAAAGCAAAATAACGAGGTGTTTTGAACCCCCAGATTGACCTCTCATCGGCAGAAAATGAAAATCACCATATTATTCCTAGATCCCATTTGATGTGTAATGCTTCCAACTGATCCTGTAGATGATGCCATCCTTCCACATCATCATCTAGATTTAATTCCTTAATTAGCATTAGCACAATATTAAATTTTTGAAGAAACAAAAGTAACACCTTTATCTTCAACTTAACATTTTCGTAATTAAACGATTGAGGGGTTTTCTCCTAAACTTGCCGAATCACAAGGTGAACTTTGTATGTCTCATCTTTTCCATACAAATAGGTGAAATTTCTAGGTACTTGAGATTGATCGATATCGAATTATTAGGCCAAGTTAATTTGGTCCAATAACCTAAAATCAATTTTCTAACAACAATGACCTAATTCAAGGTTAATCCTATAATTAATTATCAATAGCTATAATCAATAAACACAAGAACACGCAATATTAACTCTGTGGGAAACTTTATGAGGAGAAAAATCCACAGGTTGTCGAATCTTCGACAACTAAAATCCACTATGAAGAAAGAATTACAAGAAATCAATTTCTACATACTTGATTAGCACATCTCGTGGTACCTAACTTCAATCAATCTTCTCGCAATCAATCCCCGTTCTCTCAACGCCATTCGTTTTCACGACGCCTTGCTTTGGATTACGCACCAAAGCTTAAATCACTCAAGCTCTTTTAATCTCAAATTGGGTTTATTGTAAAGTGATTTTACGTTTTAGAGAGCAAGAATCAATGTCTTAATTGTTCTCTCTAAAACTCTCAAAAATCCTTGGTATGAGTCTCAAAAACCCTAAAAACGAAGTGAGAAAGAGAAAAAAAAGAAGTTTTAAAGCAAAATGGGGCCAAATGCCTATAACCAGATGCTGAGAATCAATGTCTTCTTTGGCGATAGGAACTTGATTATAACCAGATGCTGCATCCATCATTGAGAGAAGTTTATGCCCTGCTACAGAGTCAATGAGTTGTGGGATCAATGAGAGAGGAAAGTTATCTTTTGGTGTGAACTAGTTGAGTTTTGTAAAATTGACACAAACTCTGATTTTCCCATTCTTCTTTGGGACAACCACTATGTTAGAAACTCATTTGGGATATTTTGCTTCCTGAATAAATCATACAGGAAGGAGTTTATCAATTTCTTTATTTACGGCTTCGCGAAGGTGGGGAGCCAAATTTCGATGTTTCTGCACAACTGCTTTGCTGTCTGGATGAGGGTTTAGTTTGTGGCATACGATTAAGGTATCAATGTCGGGCATATCTTGAAAAGACCATGCAAATATGTCAACATTTATCTTCAGGAGTTGAATCATGGTTTCTTTTTCATCGGATGATAGCTTTGAGCCAATAAAGGTATTTCGTCCGGGTCCATCGAGTTCAATGGAGTCCACTACTACTATACTAATTTTAGCAAAATATTACGGACTATGTCTATGGTAAAATGCTATTTGCCATGGACTTTGGTTGTAGTGGAGGTCTGTAGTAAACGGTGCGTGTCAATATTTTTGCCACAAACTATATCCGAACTTAACGTACTGCTTAGCCATGAATTTAATCTATGGTTAATTTATTACCACAGATATAAACAGTGTTATGAAACAAGGTAAGACGCAATTTTAGTCCGTGGCTATTTATTTACCACCAAAAAAGTTCGTGGCAATTTTTTTTCAATTTTTTTTTCCACAAATATATCAAAATTATATCTCATAATTTTAAACACTCTAAAATACACCTACTACACATGTAGCTTTGTATTTGATCATATTTCAAGTTATAATATATCAATAATTTTCTTGTAGTGATCAAAATATAAGATTCCATATAAAATTTGGAAATGAAACTAAGAACATAAGAATTAAAATGAAATTGGCGATGACTTGAAAGTGAAAGGTAGCCCTGAGATCAAGTCATATTAAGATGAAATGATGTTTTGGACCCAAGGATAATGCCTGCAACAAAAATAACATAGCAAATTAATCAACTATAAATCTTAAACCCTTTGAAATATTAGCTTGTTACTTATTGCATGTATCGCAAATTAAAATCTGAATATCTATTAAAGTGTGGAAGGACAATTACTTTAATAGATGAAACGTGTCATGATAACAGTTTACTTGATCTTCACGCTACCGCTTAAATATATGTACACCTGTAATAAAAGGGACAATGAGAATGATTGTAATTAAACAGACATCTGGGACTTGAGATGGCCTCAAACATGAAAATGGTGACTTCATAGGGAAAGATAACTGCGCAAGACTATAAAACGAATATTACTCAAAAGGTAACTAAATTGTTGCTAATCTTTATAAACCAAAGCATCCTTTATAGTACTAGATGATCAACGCTCTATATGAAACAAAAAATGGCACTAAAAACTAGAAAATAGTCTAACATTAACTACAATCAGATCTGGCATTGTAATTTAAGCATTAAAAATTGATGTGATACGTAGACGAACATATAATGGAGCTTCAATCTTCACATTCAGAGATTATGCAGCTAAATCATGTTAATATCAATCTAATCAATATAATTAAAAGGTACATGATCATAAAGATAAAGTTTTATAATCCAATTTCTCATCTTTCTAGTATAATGCCTATATGGCATAAATTTATGATATTTCATGTGTAAGGTAGCTTAAGGTAGACTAAACAAGTAACAAACCCTTTACAAATGAAAGGGAATGTGAATGTATTTTCATATCAGTAGCAACATGGGGTCATAACTCCTCGTGGTGAAAAATATAATAGTAACCTTGAATGCTGAGGCATGCCATTTTTCAAGAGATTTTGGTACGTCCTCAAACATCACTCCCTCCAATTCACTATTCTGAAATCATGTTTGCCATATGCGTCCTTGTATAATTATGCATTAAGGACACAAAATCAAGAAAATGAGGATTTTCTTAAAGAAAACAAATGTTTTTTCTTATTACTTTAGTGTGCTTACCTACAGTTTTTTTAGGGCAGTTTTTTTCTATCTAATTTAATTAGTGCTTCCACGATGACTACCAAATACGCAATCACCTCTTCTTTCCCGACATCATTAAGAGGAATATACACAACAACATTAGTACCTTTATTCAAATTATCCTCAACCTGTACAAAATGAAAGAACCATCTAACATTCAATACTTTAAGCATTTGTCTTTAATAGACCAATACAAGAAATAACTTGCTCACCTATAAACTTAAACTCATAAGAGGTAACATAGAATAACTCTAGCATATTCAATTTCTTGCACTTTAGAGCTCTGAATGAACATGCATAAAAAACAATAAAAACTTTGAGCAGGTGCATGCTTCACATGTCTGTTAGGAGTACCCCTCTAAGCCAAGTTCAACTTGCATGGAATAAGGTTAAATGTATTCCTAATAATGCAGCCTACTACGACATTTTTTCTTCTTCTTTTAACGACACTAATAAAGGGATATATGACGTTTATACCATATACTAACATTATCCTACTTGGTTAGCTAACCACCGACCAAAATCTGTATATGTGTATATTCTATTAGTGTATTTCTCTTTGTTTTAAGTCTCTCATCATGAACAAAATAAGTCGTCTAATAAGTGCAGCTTGATGTAGTTCTAACTGCTATCTCCACTTCACTATCATAAAAACAAGACTATTTATAAATAAATTAAATATTTTTTTATAAGCTATTTCTCTTTATAATGAAAGTAAAGTTATAAACTTAACTATAAAATATTAATAATGAAAACTTGGAAATTAGAGCATATATATTGAGATTAAGTTTAAACCTGTGATGTAGTGGAAGGTAGTCTGGGACCTATGCCCTAAATCAACTCTTATTGATGGAGCTTCATCGTTTAGTGTTAGTTCCTTAGGGAGTCCGGAGATACCTTTTACTTGTAATTAACTCAATGCCTACCATATTTTAATGCATGGTATAATGATAAGGATAAGTATAACTCACCCAATGAGGCGTGCTTGCTATACGCAGAGAAAACATATATATATATATATATATATATATATATATATATAAACTTATTTTTACAGGCTAACACCGTCGAATTTAATTGTTAATTTATATCTTTATATTTACGTCTAGCTGCTGAGAGACATAACAATAAAAAAATGTAAGTCGATAAACCTCTGGGAATTCAATTCAATAGATTGGAAAATAAAAGTATATATCATTAATTTAATTTGGGAGTAAGAAAAAAATAAAAAATTAGCATTTTGTTATTTAGAACTCTAAGAACACTATTCATAAGAGCAAAAAAGGACTTTCAAATTAGAAAATGTAATTTGTACAGTAAATAAATTCCTGGTAGGGGTTTGCCTTAAACCCAGTTTTCTCCTTAAAATAAAATAAAGAATAAAACCAAGTTATAAATGGACACCCCCCCACACTTTATGTATAAAGCATTGATATTTCTTATTTATCAAAATGAGTACAGCTATAAATGTAATTTATCGATATGTAGGAGTATGAGATGCGCTACTATACCGAAGTCCGTTCCACGATCCACTCCGATAGAACTCCTTCAAACCCTTCCTCATGGCAACTTCAGGATATCCATGAGTATGAACAATCCCGTAAGTAAGGTATCCCATAGAAGGGCATCATAATTGTTCCATGCAGATAAATATCGATTGAGTCCAGTCTTTAAATCCTATCCAAGTTCCATACCTAGTGACAACGTATCAGATGGATGATCAAAGCTTTGCCATAAATTACTTATTGAATTTCCTTTATTACCATCAGTAAGTACAAGATTTCCAGAATCTAAAAGCTCAGCAACTAGATTCTCCGCTTGTTTTAATGAATTTGATGATAAGACAAAACTCTTTACTCGATCGATAAGGATGAGATTGCCACTGAATTCTATCTTAAAAACTCATTAGGAATCATTAAGGGGTGAGTTTATGTTAGCAACCCAAACTACTATTCGAGTTGGGATGTTCTTGTATCAGATTCCTATGTAACGATTCTTAGAGATAACTGGACTGAAGAAACCAAGTACAAATGTTCTACCCTGGGAAACTATGTTATGCCCATCATTGAGAGGTTGAGATGATGTTATTGTGTGTGGGTTGCTATAGAACTCTGTTGCCACACACAAAAGAGCAAACTGAAGCACAAAACAAGATGATAAATACTAACCACTGTTATCTATCTTATTCTCATACCCTCATATCTAATATTATTGGTTAGAAAGTATAGCTGAGAACCAAATAACTGTTGACTTGTGATGACCAATAGCTAACTCATTAAGATGTAGAAAGTAGTTGTAAGCTTAAAATTTTGAATTGTGATAACACCAAATGACAAAATCAAACAACACGAAATCATGTAATCAAGCAATGGAAAATCACATAAAATAAAAATCAAGTAACAACAACAAAATCAAATCAAATCTTTGAAGATCGGAAGAACTTACAAAATGGATATACTACGAGCTTTGAGTTTTGTCCCAGATCGTAACAAAGCCTCTAATTTCAGATCAAATCTCTACTCGAGATCGAGATCACAAGAAAGAGAGAGGGGGAGAATTCAAGAATAAGATCACAAAAGAGACTTAGGGTTTAAGATTGTAAGATCCTGAGTTTCCAAATCGTTTGAGAACCCTCGCCAAAATCGTAGAGAAACATTGAAAGTTAAAATCACAAAATGTGTTTGAGAAATCCCAATTTTGTTTTTTTGGAGGCACTAGCGCAGCAGGTAAGTGTGGTATTGTTTTAAAGTCAAGCCAAAGTTGAAGTCAATAAAATTATAACTGCCACAGATATTTCACCAATTTACCACAGACTACCATGGATCAAATTCATGGTAATCTCTAAAATAAACTGTGGTAATTTTATAATTTTGGTGTAGTATACCATAGTATCATGTTGCTCGAACGTGGGGGGCATTTCTTGCTATAATTATTATACTTTCAGAAGTTTTGCCATGTGAGAGTTGGTAGTGGTATTCTCGCACATACGTGCAACTACTTGACTTCCTTTAATTTGATAGACTCCGTGATCTGTTGAAAATTGCAAGGCCAGATGATATGTCAAAGGTACTGCCTTGATCGTATGTAGCCAACATTGACCTAAGATTCCCAAATATTTTGACTCAACATCTGTGGCAATGAATGTGATGAAAGTAGTTTCAGATCCCGCTTGAACTGGCAAGGTGATTTCTCCTGCGGCCGACTCTTTGAAATCGTTGAAACCTATGATGGTGGCTGTCGAAGCATTTACTGAATCTTTGAGACCTAGAATGTCAATTATTCTTTTGAACAGAACGTCTGCCGTACTTCCTGTATCGACGGGAAGTGTGTGTTGGTAGTCTTATCCTACTTTGAGCATAATGACCAGAGGGTCATCGTTTGGGTACTTGATATGGCTGGTATCGCAGTCTCTGAAAGAAATATGGTACTGACATTTAGCCTTACTAAAGCTGGGGAGAAGTTTTGCTGACTTGTCTGATGATGTTATCTTGCAGCAAGATGTAATCCTATAATCTTGCTTTCTCTTTTTTCCTTTCTCAATTTTGATCATGTAAAGATGGCGAGCTTGGCCTTGTCCCTGTTCTTGTTCAACTTTGTTTCTTTTAGTCTCTTCTTCGAGGAACTTTTAAATGTTGACTACATAGTTGTGAAGTCTTCCAGCTAGTAGGATGCGATAAAAAATCTGTATTAGAGAATAACAGTTGTCAGTTTCATGACTATGCACGTTGTAGTACTAACACAAGGGTTTGTTAGGTATATCAGGAATTCCGTGCGCTTATCAATGTAATTCGTCTCCCTTTATAGTAGGTAAGATAACGGAGAGTGTGGTTTTTATAGGGGGAAGATTAGAATGGGTCAGTCTGGCTTTCCGTCTCTTTTCCTGACATTATCGGTATTTCTTTTGCTCTATTTTGGGGTTTCGTTATTAGCTAACTTCGGAAGATGTGACGAAAATGCTTTATTGGAGTGGATAACTGAGGAGTTTTTCATCTTATCCTTTTTGTATTGTTTCAATTCGATGTAGTTATTAACAATATCAATCATTTCTGTCACCGTCTTTGGCTTGTGCAAGGAAAGTTCTTATCAAACTTTAGAGTCGATGTGGAGCACGGGAGTGAATGCCGGAACAACAATTTTGGGATATGAATTTCCAATCTCTTGTATTTCCTATAAGAAACGCTTGTAAAAACTTGCCAATGTCTCTTTTTCACCTTGCTCAAAAAAGAATTAAGGAATCTACTGTGATCTCTTGTTCCTTAGCATGAGCATAATTTAACTCGAAGAGGCGCTGCAATTGGCTGGATGTAATGATAGAGACTTCCAGAATAGTATAAAACCATCTGAGAGGTTCTTCTTTAAGGCTCATATTAAATAATCTGCAGAGTATGTGATCGAGTTTGGAGTACAATCCAATTGCAGCTTTAAAATGTTGGGCGTGGGTGAGAGGGTCAGCGAGGCCTGGATATTAATATAATTTTGGTATGTGAATTTTTTTTGGGATGGGCATGACTTCGAGATGAGGAGAAATATGGTTTGTCTCAATCCTATCAAGAACTGACCTTCGGCCTGGCATGTCAGAGTTTATGGCTTGAATCCTATTGTTCAGGTCATCCAAGGTAATAAATTATTACTGAGTATTTGGGGCTGCGGCAACTTGAGGATCAAAGTCCCCCTATCCTTCGGGTTCCAGCGAGTCTTACTGGTCATCTCATCGGTGGTGGAAGAGATTGGTGTCGTGCATGCTGACTTCCTAGAGTTGTCAATGCTGAGGATGCGATTGTAAAATGCCGAGAAGCCCTGTCTGGGTTCCTTGATCTGGATTGTGAAGTTCAAACTTGTTTTTCTTTTGGCTGGTTTTCTCTTTGAATAGCCCTGGAACGATGTTCACTCCGGGCTTGGGGAGGTGACATTTGACGGCTGGTGAGTCGGTCTTGATGCTTCCATAAATACTCCATTTCTTTTTGATGTGCCCAACTCTGTTAGTCCAAGGACTTTCTCCTTTCATCTCTTTCAACTTGAAGAGCTTGGGCATAGATTCGTTGATCTTCAAGCCTTTAGATTCGGTCAGATTCCATTTATTTCTAAAGTTCTATCATGGCACTATATAGATTGACTGTTTCTAGTATTGGGTTGATCTCATGGTTCCTCAGTGTACTCGAGGCACTTTAGAGATTCATGCTTGTCATCAGACTGTCTTAGATCATAGGTTGTAAAGAAAAGTATGGTTTTTCCCACATACGACACTAATTGTAATGGCGTATTTTCTGGGAAGATAATCTTTGCAAATACTTATAGTGAGGATTATGCAATAATAAGTTTAAACAAGCAATATTTTATGTGGAAACACAGTAAAGGCTGAGAAAAACTATGACCTCGCGGAGGGTTTTGATAAAAAAATCCAATAAATTGCTAGTTATTACAATTGCTGTTTGATAAGAAAGTAAGGATGAATGAATAGTCAAGTTGCGGATTGGAATAACTCATTCTCCACCTGTATTTATAGTAGATACATGTAGTTTACAAAAAGAAAAACAGTTTCCTATTTCGGGGGTAGCAGACGAACTTCACGGATCTTCCAACGGCTCTATTTGACCAAGCATAACAGCTACTTTTAGTAGGTTGAGAATAGTGGTTGCAGACGTGACATCTTCTCGAATGATGGAATATCTTGGACAAAGGTCCGTTGGCTTCTCTTTGCCAAATCTGGGAAATATCCTACTACAGGTTCATTACAAGGAAAAGATTCCACTGTTATCCCTATTACGTGAGAACATTTGGAGAATATAGATGGAAACATAGAACGTAGATTATACGGTGTTGTGAAAAATCAATGAATAATACATATTTCATATATAGTTTGTTATTTAATGCGAAAAAGAAAAAGAAAAAAAGAAAAGAAAAAGAAAAGCATGTAAGATGTGTGTTAGGCATATATATTTAGGATACTCTAATTTCTAGATAATAATTTAGATAATCCTGCACTGAACATAATTAGAAGAGATTAATCATTTAAAAGCAATAGGTGAAATGGATAACCTGTACAAAACTTTGATTTTCAGCCAAGAGTTTTGATTCTCTACTTGATGATGCTGTAATGCCACATCAAAGTGAACCTACAAATGCAATACTAAAAAGGAAACTTGCACAAATTGACATGGTAAGTAAGATATTATCTATCTATAATACTAAAGGAATAGCTATGACATGTGAATCAATCTCGCCTGTTGATTACCCTACCCTACACATGTTGAGGAAAATATATGCTTTAGTTTATAACACAGCCATTAGATCATGAGGCTTATTTAGTCTACTCTCAAAATTTATTTAATACTAAAATGCCCCTATTTCGTATGTACCAAATCCCATCCAAAATAGTCATCTCAATCGTAATTACCTTTTGAAACGGTGGGTATAAATGGAAGGGCACACCACACATTTTCTCCACTACAAAATAAGGAGTATTTTAGTAATTATCAATACGAAATTATGGGTATTTTAGTAAGTTTAATTCGGCTCTTTCGTCTAAATCAAACCTTTTTACTTCTACATCTATCATAACTAAATTCCTCTTCATCTCCTTTTCTAAAGGTTGAACCCACAGGCATATTGTTTTCAATAACATCTGTGGATTTCGGTTGGACGATATCATCATCAACATCTAAGGAAGTCACTCTCTGTGTGTGATTGTTTACCGTAGTATCAATTGATGATAGTAACTATGATTGAAGGTAATTGATTTCACCACCCATCTCCATTAGGGTAGTAATTGGTATATGAAAACTTATTTCATGATTTTTTGTTAGAAATGTCCTCCTTGAAAGCAAAGTTATTCACTCCTCTACATTACTTTTCTTCACTGTTGAATTATGGCTATAACATTTTCCCCTTGCGTGTTCCCATATATTGGTTGTTGTTATAAGGACATGTGGAGTAAACTGTGTGATTTGTTTCCTAGGAAAACTGTAAGATCTTCCCCTTTTATTTTCCTAGATAGAGTGGCGGCGACGGAGACCATTGGTTGTTCTCAGGAGGTCTTATCGGTCTTTTGGGGATAAACTACATGATTTATTTTTCTAGACAACCACAACCACAACAAAACAGTATAGTCTCTACTGATGTTGCAATTGACATCCTTAGTAGACTTACCGTGTATCTGGCCCTAGATATACTTATTGAAATCGAAGCTCTCATCTCTGATAAGCTTCAAGTGGTAATTATCATAAAGCCTCTCCTCTATGTTTGATTTGTAGATTGATTTGCTAAATATTAGGTTTAATTAGACGTTGATAGTGAATATTTGAATTTACTTTGTTTGGGTAGAATGTTGTTTTACGCTAATAAGGTGTTTGATGAAATGCGTCACTAAGTATAGTCACATTATTATTAACTTTGAACCCTCGTAAAACCTTTCAATTATAAGCAACTAGGTACTTGTAGTGTGAATTATTACTATAGGAAATTTAACTTTACGCCCTTAATGATAGTTGTCCCAATTCGAGATTAAGCTCCAGTATTCGGCATTTCTATGAATTTGTCCCTTAATTCATTAGGATTAAACCGGGGTTGACGGTAGATTTATTTAAACCCCATCCTCGCTAATTCGGCTTGTTATCCAAGGTATGAGCTCAAGTTTTTGCTTATTACTAATGTAGATAAATGTCGTTTATAGTTGAATAATAGGTTGCTAATTAGAATTGTGTTCTACTTTGAGAGGGTCTCATGCAAATCTTATTCAAGTACTAGTTTAAGCAAGTGAGTTATTTGTTTCCCTCTTCATAAGTTACTTAGGGACGTCTTTATTCCTAATTAAACCTTTTTAAAATGGAAGTTTTCTACGATTACATTAGCAATTACGCCTTTACCAATGCCTAAAGTTGAGTATGTTTGAGAGAGGCGTGGAAAGTGAAATAAGCACATGACATTAGGCCAATGGGTAATATTTGAATTGGACATTGAAATGTTAATTCTAGACAAGTTTGCAATGTGTAGCTTCATCATTTATAACCTTATTGGTAGTCAACAAAGCTTGGGTTTACTCGGTCACTTAAGAAACTTTAAGGTTTTGGCAAGTTATGAGTCTTATGATTGTCTTAGTCTAGAATCCAAATATTGAGTATGCGTAATTTGTGCCTTTCAAATGGAAATTAATAGGAATGGTATTCTTTCAAATGATTTCCAGTCGTTAGTGATTCCATATCAGATTTTACATAGCTTAGAGCAAAGTAGAACGTGTCATGGTCTTGCGGGAATTAATTCCTACGACTTCATAGCATTTCTTTTTCGTAGAATATTCCGATATCATATTAAGGAACCAAAATTGAAACTAACTAATATATATTCGAAGTTATAGATCTTCTTCCACCCTCCCAATCTTCTACATTTTTCATGTCCTACAAGTTTAGTTGACTCAGATCTATCTATAATATTAAAGGAATAGCTATGCCATGAGAATCAATCTCGGCTGTTAATCACACTACCCTGCACATGTTGAGGAAAATATATGGTTTAGTTTTTATAACATAGCCGTTAGATCATGAGGGTTTATTTTGCCTATTCTCGCAATTTATTTAATCCTAAAATACCCTCACTTTGTCTATACCAAATTCCTCAAAAATAGGCATCTAAATCGTAATTACCTTTAGAAACGGTGGGTATAAATGGAATTCCAACCCATCACTTTTCTCTACTACGAAATTTGGGTTATTTTAGTAGTTATAAATACGAAAATAGGGGTATTTTTGGTAGTTTAACTACAAATTCAGGGGTATTTATGTAAATCTTTCTCAGACATTTCGTCTCAGCCAAACCTCAATTCCTTCTCTTCCAAACCCAAACAAAACCATTTCTGTGCAAGGAAGAAAGCTTGATGCTATTAACCAACAAGCAAAATCAGAGTGTAGGATCGTCTAAAGTAACATGAGCAATATTAACATCCATACTTAATCATTGAGACCAACATTTCTCTCTTGTCAAAAGATCCTAAAACAAAGCAAGATGGTGCACAGGTCCTTTCCAATCTCTATCTCTAGATTTTATCTTTGTGTGTTCGATCTATCGAAGCAGATCCTATTTTTGCCCCAATTTAATGTCTTTCGATCAATCTTTGTTGTGTTGATTCATTGATTTATGTGTTTTGATGGGAAAGAGTTGTAGATTGTGATATTTTTTTGATGGATATTGAGATGGGTTTCTATTGGTGGTCGCTGTTTTTGCCCAATTTTTTTTTTCTTCACAATTTTTTTTGGAACTGTTTCTTATACTTGATTGGAGAACTATAGTGGTAAGTAACGTTCAAATCTATGGCATTCACGGATTAAGAGATTATTTGGTACAAATATATTTTTGTATGACAAAACTCATTGTAGATTGGTTGCATGTTTTTCATGATAAAAAACTATATGGTCGTGAGCATGGAGCGGGAATTGGAGTCCCAACCCTTTGCATTGTTGCTTATTTATGCACATGTTTGGTCTCTGCTTACTTTATCTCATGATTTTCATCTCTTTTATTTCAATTCAAACTTCATCTCGAAGATGTTGTGCTAAGTTTCTGAGTGAATTTGTCTGGCTCGCGGGAATGACAGTAGTCATCGCTGTGTTATCTGAGTATGTTGTGGGTGTAATTGAGGATGCATTAGAAACTTGGGGATTGTATGCTAGCTTCATTGGTATAATTTTGTTACCCATTGCTGGAAACGCTGTTGAACACGCCGGGGATGTCATATTTGCTTTCAAGAACAAATTGGTACGTTAAATACGTTAAGCTCTTTTTAATGCTAATTTTATTCATGATTTATTATATTTGTAAACTAAATTTACTCTGAACATATTTCAGGATATCTCTTTAGGTGTTGCTTTGGGTTCAGTAACTTAAATCTCTATGATCTTTGCATGTTTTGATGTTTAAAGTAATGGGGTTATTAGTCGTTACTTGTTAGTAAAAACTGTGATTTTATTTATATTTTTTAATTTTGAAATTTATGTACTCTTACTTTCATGTAGATGTGAAATTCAACCATGGGTTTTTTTTTTGGCGTACTTGATGTCTTTTAGACTATTTTATGTGTTTGGGTGTTTGAATATAATGATTAATATGTGTTTTGTATAGTAATCTAGTAATCGTTGATGTATTGTTATTGGGGATTTGTAAAAAAAAGGATTAATTTTGTGATTAAGTAATAATTTGTGTATAATAATCCATTATCCTATTAGGCTATTAAGATGTCGATGACGCAGATTGAAAATAATTTAAATTTTTCATTTTGATATCTGGGTTATGTGTTAGTAAGCCGTAAAATGTTTTTTTATTATACCATTTTTTGGGTGTCTTTGTGCTGGTTTGTTGGGGGTCGGGTGATTCCTTCACCCTTCTTTGTTTACTGATTAATGGAGATCTATAAGAGAATTGGTTATGGGCAGATATGAAAACTAAGAATATAATTTCGATTTTGTTGGTTTTAATATTGTGAGTAGTAGTGATGATTAGATTGAGGTTATGGCTTATTATGGCTAGTGCTAGAAGTACTAGGTTTAAAAAATGAGTTTAGCCTATTAGGTTTTCTGTATCTATGCAAATCTTTATAAAATAGAGATTCTATTAAGCAGTGCAATCCCCCTTTTCTGCACTCTTTTGCTATCTCTAGTGATAACCAGTCTCATACTCTGAGTTTTGTATTATTTTGTTATTGAACTCTATAAAGTATGAGGAGTTAAAAGAGCCCAGTAGTAGTTTATAAAGTTTTTGAGGTGAGTGGTCAGTAGTTTATTTTATTTGAAGATTTGTAGAGTATTGCTTCCACTTAAGGAAATTGGATTTTATTGTAACAAGTATTTCTCTTGTAATTATATTATGGTTTAGACTGTACTGAATCAAATCTTACTAAGAGAAGAAAGGGAACTTCAATTATGTGTTATTGATGAATGGTGATTTACTCTTTGGTGTCTGTAACTTATTTATTCCTATATATTAAGTGATTCGCTTTTGACAAATCCTTATGATTTATGTTTGAATGGTAGGATTTAACTCATACCCCACATGCAATGATTTTTGATTTAATTAAGGAAAATTTCAAATTCTGTAACACATTCATAAGTTTTAGTTTTAGTTTGTGAATGATACCTATCAGTATCGTATTTCTACACCTAGACGAAAAATATATACATTTTATTTTGGTATGAATAAAATTTTGTGAACTTGCTAAAATGGCTTGCAATTACGCTTCATTATTACAATTAAGTCATATTTAATTTGTATAATTGACTTAAAAGTTCTCTATTCATCTCTCTCTAATTCTCTATCTATGTTCGTCGATGCAGAATTGCTTACATGGAGAATTTGTGATAAATTATCAATTGTTACAAAATGGTTGAGGGTGGTGTGAGTCACAAAGCTGGCAAAATAGAATTCTCTGATTGCTTTCGTCTGTCACGTTCAAATCCTTATATTTTGCAGCTTGCATTATCCGCTAGAATTGGAGGGCTACGTTTTGTCTATGACACAGGTATCTACTTCTCTTTAATTTTACGTTATAAATGTAATCTAATCATTATTACCATATTTTAGTCCAAATATGTTTCATGTGGTTCCTGATTGAATCTTTTTTATTGCTTGTGATCAATTATCTAATCCACTTAGGGTTTATGCTTTATTTTTCAAACTTGTAGTTATAGCATTTCAGCCGCTTCACCATATCTATTGCTAGGCTTGTTTTCGGATTAGATAAGAAATGGGGGCGGTCGGAATTTTTTCAATTTTTTTTTAAAACTGTAAAATTTGTTCTGATCCAATTTTTTTTGGAACTGTAAAAATGGATCCGAATCCGAAAAATTAGAAATTCCAAACATTTTGGAAAAAATTAAGAAAATTTTGATAAAATCAAAAGGACTTGGTTCAAATTCATAAAAGTGAATGTTTTGACCTTGAAAACATGTCAATTCCAAAACTAATTTTTTATAATCAAATCTAAACTCCCTTGAGCAACTTGTATGCATGAGAAATAAAGTTTATCAATATCTTCAAAACAGTGTCACAATGTACCACACGATAAAGTTTATTAACATTTTTCTTCAATACATTGCACTACGACTTCATTAAAGGTGATAATGGACAACGCACCACAAGATTAAGTCATAGTTTAATCATTATGCAAGCCTTAAATCAACATAGTACGTCTTCAATATACTAGACAAAAAATTCGGATTAAATCGGAATATTGTTCGGATTAAATCGGATCGAATGGTATTCAAAAAAATTGGATGGATCTTGATCGAAAAAATTGGATTGGATCTTGATAGAAAAAATCGGATCGGAAATTTCGGAATAGCTATCCGATTCCGATCTGAATTTTTTTGAAAAAAACCAGAAATAAGATTTTTGGAAATCCGAACTGTAAAATAGGGTTCAGAAATCAGAAAAATCGGATCGGATTTCAAAAAAATTTGAAAGTTCGGACAAAAGTTGCGACCCTATCTATTGCCATGACATATATTGGGTATGAACATAAATATGCTTTAATTGTTAATATAACCCGTAATAAAATAGTTTCTTACTACAACTTGAATTAAACTCATTTGTCCATTTGGTTAAAACCATCAAGGAAAGTGCAATCACAAATTGTCACTATTATCGACTTGAATCGTTTAAGATATACTTAGTCTTAAAGTGTATGTGATTGACAACAAAACACATATTCAAATGGAACTTGGCTGATCACATTGCTGTTATCTGCAGGAGTTATCTCTGGTGCGCTTCTTTACATTCGTGATGACTTCCAAAAGTTGATAGGAGCACTCCTCTGCAGGTTAGCTACGTCAACTATTAATGAATTTAATTTTGTTTAACAAGGGATCCTCATATTTTAATTTGCTATGTTTGGCAGGAAACCATTGTTAGTATGGTTGTGGTTGGAGCTATAGTTGGTGCTGCAATAAGTGGTTGGATGAACGACAGTTGGAGAAGACGTATATCAATTTTGATTGTTGATGTCTTATTTGTAATCGGTGCAATAGTCCTGGGTATCGCTCCATCGCCCAATTTTATTATTCTTGGAAGGGTATTTGTGGGTCTTGGAGTTGGAATGGCTTCTATGACGGTACCTCTTTATATATCTGAAGCTTCTCCTACAAAAATAAGGGGAGCTCTTGTTACCTTGAAGGGTTTATTAATTACAGGAGGACAATTTATAGCATACTTTGTCAATCTAGCATTCGCCCATGTACATATATATAAAGTACCTAGACTTGTATGCTTCAATTCCTTTGTGATAAAATGAGATAGTATATCTATTTGAATATAACATGTGGCTTTTGTTGCAGATAAACGGAACCTGGCGTTGGATGCTTGAAGTTGCAGCAGTGCCCGTTATCACTCAGTTTATCTTAATGATGTTTCTCCCCGAGTCTCCCCGTTGGCTCTACCGAAAGGTTAGTATTTAGGCGTCATTTTCTCCTAAACATGCCCCCTTCCTGTTTCTCTTATTGGGGTTCCTTGATTTTTACACATAGTGTACCATTTATTTTTGTTCTTTCTATCTTGCATCATGTCTTTCTTACCAGTTTTTTGTTTTACCAGGATAGGAAAGAGGAGGCTGCAATAATCTTGAAGAAACTATGCCCACCTCATGAGGTTGAGGCAGAGGTGGAAGATTTAAGGTTATCGGTTGAGGCTGAAATAGCCGAGGAAGGATCCATTGGAGCAGGAAACATCTTCACTAAAACAAGAACGCATGAAGCAATACCGTAGTTCGTAGAGGGCTCGCCGCTGGGATAGCTTGTCAAGTTGCTCTACAATTTGTGGGAATCAATACTGTGATGTACTATAGTTCCACAATAGTTCAGTTAGCCGGATATGCTTCAAATAGTATGGCCCTGACACTTTCTCTCATTACTTCTGGACTTAATGCCTTTGGTTCCATTGTTAGCATGCTATGCGTTGATAGATACGGGAGGAGAAAATTGCCTCTTGTGAGAATGGTCGGAATCATTACCTGTCTTTTAATGTTAACGGGTGTCTTTGAATATGCGAAAAAACATGCTCCAGCTGTTAGTGGAGTTAACACTGCTGTTTTTGGGAATAGTACTTGTGTTGATTACACCAATGCACCGCACCCAATGCAGTAAGCTAGGATTGCATGTCATGCTTGGCTGCCGCTAATGATTGTGGCTTCTGCGCTAATTCTGGTGACCATGTAAGTATTTATATAGTTTTTGGCATGAAATGACATATTCACCTTTTACAGCTAAAACCTGGTGCATGTCTGGCTTTTGCATCGAAAGAGACATGTCAAACGGGGGCTCGGGAATGGTACAGTGGGGGATGCCCAAACAATGTCGAGCTTTTGGCAGTTCTTCTCTTAGGACTTTATATTCTGGCCTACTTTCCCGGAATGGGAACAGTCCCATGGATTGTTAACTCGGAGATCGATCCTTTGAGACATAGAGGAATTTGTGGAGGAATGGCTGTGGTAGCTAATTGGGTCTCAAATCTCATTGTGAGCCAAACTTTTCTCTCCCTAACTGAGGCCCTTGGGTCTGGCTACACATTCATGCTATTTGGCTTTATATCTAGTGGAGCCTTGGTGTACTTGTATATGTTTGTTCCTGAAACGAAAGGGTTGGCTTTCGAAGAGGTTGAGAAGAAGTTGGTGAGGACCTGGAAAACCTGGGAGAATCATTCAGATGATGAAGATTCAACATCTGGTAAAGCAGTCCCCTAGAAGTCTCGTTTAGGCATTTTATGTTATCTTCTGTTTTGTTTAATTAGAATCAGAGAACACTGTCTGTGTGAATTTTACAAATTATTTATAATGCAAAGGTTCCGGTTTCGCCCTGGGTTTTTCTTCCTTCAATGACAGATAAGTTTCATGTATTCTTCTCGGTAACAATTTTCCGTACGACGTTTGACAGATGGAGAAGTCTCATACATGTATACACAGTTATCTTGTTGGCATTAACGCATTTTGCACTGGGCACAACATGATTGAATCTGATCTTAAGTCTTGAAGATATTGGAAATTGAACGTTTCTTACATGTTACTCACCAGTCACCACGATATTGCCAGGCCTAAGTACAGATGCTCAACCTCAAGTTACTCAACTTATAACAAGGGAAGAAGGTTCCAAATGTGCTTAAAACTCGGGGGCGACTCTACAGTGCCCGAAGCTCAGCGGAATATGAGACCGTGCGACCGGCATGTACAAGCTCGTGGGGAATAGCGGCGCCCTACATTGCCCTATCTGGAAAAATGACCCGTATTGCGTGGCAATGTTTCTTAGAAGAAGTATGCCAAATCACACTTAATAATTATTTTTTAATGGGCTTCGGTTTAACATGTCGCTTCTAAACACTGATATCATCCTACCTAACCGCAGGCGCTTTACTTAGCAAGACCTATTTCTTCATTATAACCCAAAATGTTTAGTACTAAAATTGTTCAAAGCATTTGTAAAGCCCATTTGGTCACAATCCATAGGGTATTTTCTTATTGCAAAGTTGCTTAAATTGAGAATTATGTATGTTTCCTTGTTGTAACTTTCAATAGTGTTAAACTTAGATGACCTACATGTTATTGCTTAAGCATAATAAATACCTCAATTGCATAGATGATCCAAGAATTAAATCCAAAAGATCTGTCATTTATACTATTATTGTTTGTAGCCAATCTTGTGTTGGTATATATTATGCATCATTACATCATGGTCATTGGCTTAGCAAGTCATCAATGTCCCTGTAATTATAACATTACTTCATTCTGAGATTTGTGTCACATTTATTTGTATTATGCTTTACTTTGATTTGATCTTGCTTTACTCCAAAACTCAAATGCTTCAAACAATGCCACTAAACCAGAAAACATAATATTTGGTATACTCTACTATGTTTGAAAATGCCACTTCAATTACAATCACAAGTGACAATTTGTATGTATCGTCATTTATATAATCTGATAATATGTAGGAATTATACATCATTGGCACCTTAAGTACCCACATTTCACCACTAAACCAATATATAAACATATACAAACATAAATAACAAAGACTCAACATATTGCCTCATAATTGCAGAAGGTTAGCAAGGTATACAATGGCATTCAGTCCCAAAAGATGGAGTTAATTAAAATGTTTTCATCACAGGCAAATAAACAAAACTAGAGCAAAAAAACATATAAATGTCATCTTCATGGCCACCTCCATTGAAGTAGTTTCAGCAATGCTCCTCTTCCTAGGAGATGGGATATGAGTAGGTCTCACAAACAAAGTTGCAAAATCACTTTGTGACAATGGAATTTACAAACACTAATTAAAGTTTGCTCCATGTACAAACTCTTTTAATCATTGTGATTTAACCAAAATTACAAGGCACAACATATAGTTGTGTCCTCCATGACTAGACTCTTGTAAACAATGTGTTTTTAAGCAACATTTTAAGGTACGCGCGGTAGCTCGTGCCCGACTGCTAGTATTATGATAGAGATATACCTTGAAGTTGTTCTATTTTTAGCAACTGGACCTTTTCTCCCATCGAGTTCTAGTACTTGAATTCATCAGCTGTTTGACAAATCGAGGTGAAAAAAAGACATAAACAAATCATAGTCAGAAGTTCCTTTTTTTCATGAAAATTCATGGGAAATTCATTAATCAAGAAGAACGTCTTAGGGATGAGACGACTAAACATAATAGTTCAACCAGTAGAAACGAATCATAAATTCACTCATTTCAGTTGTCACCATTATACTTTTATCGCTACTTATAAAAGAGGATGAGCTCAGGCAAGCTTTTGAAGATGTTTATAATGATATAATTGCTAGCAACCAAGTGAATAATGGGTCTCACAAATTGCCAGTTGATGAGAATTCCTTGTGCAAACATCACAATTCATAACCATCGGAAGTAATCGCGGAGAACCCATCTGGCTTGCTAGTTATAAAATCCCTAATTGCCACCACAAGCAAAAATGTGTGAAAAGCCTCGACGAGCAAAAAGTTTGCGAAGGTTTTGCAATTTTAACATCTTAATAATCATAATTTTAACTAATCTATCTTATAGCTACAAACAAAGAATGAGATCCCACCGCTATCTTAGCTCAAAAAACTGCAAACCGCGTAACGATAAATGATTTGAAACAAAGAGCACAACTAAAAGCAAGTAAAAAATCATAATTAAAGGAGATTTAATGACTAGGAAACCTGGAGGAGGTGCGATTTCCACCCACGATGGGTTCTTGAAAATTTTGAAACCCTAACCGCACCCTTTTCGTAATTCTTCTCCACATTTGCTTGTACCATCTTGAAATCTCCATTGTTAAACACTTTGATCTCATCTTGATTTCTACATTCTTCCCCCAATTTTGAACAATTTCATTCAAAACCCAGCCAAGAGAGAGAATTGGGAATCAAAGATTGGCAAACCCTAAGAGAGAAATAGGAAAATTGAAGTTTGAGAATCATGGAAATAAAGGTGAAGTTTGGGTTTTGTTATCTCATAATCATAACTACAAGGGCAAACGAATTTTGATTTCTCCCACAGTTTTTCTTGAGAGTCATTATTATCAATCAATGTTTTTTATATTATAAGAAGTTTTAGCCACTGCTTTAGTCTAGTAGCCACTACTTAAGCTGTGACACTTTGTTACAGAGAAAACCATGGCAAAAACTGAAAGTCAGCCGTGGCTACTACCCATTTTTCTTGTAGTTAACAAATGATAAATAGACTTCAAATGCCCAAAATAGCAGTTCATCATATATGTTCAAATGATAAATTGAGTACCCAAAATCTTCAGCGCAAACTGATTGTAACATCTTCATCTGGGATCACAGGTGGATCAGTGTTCATCGTAAAAGATGGTGCCATTGTCGGACGTGTATTGTCGTCAGATAGGATTGAAAGAAGCTTACAAAAATGACAATTGTATCTATTTTTTCAGCACCTACTACAAAATCTTAGCTTGGTAACCAGACTTGACATTTTTTTCCTTCACTTCCTTTGCGTACAAGGATGACCAGCTCAAACTGTTGGTATAGGAGCACGAACACGTTAATTAGTTTTTAAAATTGCCTACTACTCTATTCCTCTTATAGGAATCCAAATTGGTTCATAAGCAGCCTTGCATCTATCATTTGTAAAGTACTCAGATATACGTGTAATTGGATCAATATTAGCAAGACCAAGAACCCGTACTCCGTGTTCACAAGGTATCCCCATTGTTTGCCACCAGCGACAAGAACAAGTACCATCTTCAATATTTACTGAATCAGTTCTGCCATAACTAGTCATCTGAAAATGGTGATGTGTTGTTCGAACCCTATAGGTTAGTGAATCCACCATAAACTTTATGCTCTCATAGTTATCCATAACCCATGATGTTAAGCGAGCTTGATTCTTATATGCTTTCTCTCTATACGTGTAGGACATTTATGAACAGATTCTATGCAATTCTTTAATAAATACATAGATAGGGAGATCTCTCACTTTCACGATAATGTTATTCCAACTCTCGACATGATTAGTGTACTTCGTATCTGAACTAATGACAAATAATGGCAAACAAATGACAAATAAGTATGAAATGATGACAAATTGAAAAAGAACAACTGTAAAGGAGTAATAATGAACTAATGACAGATAATGGCAAACAAATGACAAATGAGGATGAAATGGTGACAAATTGAAAAGGAACAACTGCAAAGGAGTAATAATGACTAGTCTTGTAATAATTAATGACAAGTTTATCAATAGAGAATGACAACAAACCTACTCATTGGAATATATATATTAGACCAGGTATCCTTGGGAATACTTAGTATGTATTGGAGACCTACTAAATCTGTATTTCAGATATAATTCATGTGTTTATCAAAATCAATGTTGGTTAGAGCCTCTGTTACTATTATAAATGCGGTCCTCGTACTTTCGAGGGTAGTTTTAATGTTGTTCAATATGTGGAAGACACAAAAATGTAATGACAACAAATGGAAATACCTTGGGTACATAATTAATAATTCCAGGGTTCTTATCAGAGATGACGACGAATCTAGTGTCAAAACTATATAAATTAGACCCAAACATCTCTAGGAGGTATTTTTAACTTTTGATGGTATCTGATTCTGTTACTGAAAAATACAAGTGGAAAAATATGATTATTTGGGTCAATGGAGATGGTTGGTAGTAGAGTCCCACGATATCTCCCTTTCAAAAAAATTCTGTCAATCACTACAACGGGTCTCAATAGTTTATTAGTTTTTTTGGGAGCACCGAAAACATCTTGTGAATCTCTTATCCTTACAACTAATAGTTTGTATGTCAAATACCAAATCGGAGTTGACCAACCTCACTTCTGCAAAGTAGCTTTTAAGTAGTTGGTATGCATGCTCAAAGATGCCTCGCATCTGAAATAAATACGTTAGATCAAATGAAATTATGGAATAGACAAATAATAAATATCATAGGACAAATGACAAATTATTTTGAACAAATGACATTTTATCAAATGATAAACATGATTGTACTAATGACGAGAAATGAGCGAACAAATAACAAATAAAATAATATTACCTAAGAGTTGGCTTTTTCTTTCGCACGCCAGGTAAGATTGTATGTTTCATCAATATTGTGATTAATATGCATATCTTCAATAATTCTAGCAGCTTTATAGTTTGGGTCTTTTCATAGTTTTTGTTTGATTATAGAAGTAACCCATCTACTAAACGCTTCCCTATACATATTTCCTGCCTCAGTTTCTGTTATGATGCATATATGTAAGAAGCAATAAGTACTTACTCTATATAGGGTACAACCAAGCAACCTTATCGCGTAAATTCGTCAAAAGGAATTATGACCTTTGCAATGTACCACGATTTTATATTTGTAACTCAGAATGTGTACGAGATTAAACTTATTTATAACTGTATAAGCTCTTATGTGATTCTTGAGTATAATCCTATCTCAAAATAGATCACCAATGTTAAAACTTTTTACTGAAGGCATAGAGATCCTCTGTGTATGCAGCAGATTTAAACACGAAATCCAGGAGATCTTTCACCTGTTGGGGTTGTGACTCAAACCGTAATTCAGCTGAACAGATGAGAAAAAAGCTTTTTTGCATGATAAATATATGATAACAAATGTTAAAACCCTCATTACAAATGACATATGCTGTGTGCTTACCTGAATGTTCTGTTTTTCTAATGACAGGTTCAGGTTTAATTGAAAGAGAACTATTTGTTAACATAGGTTTATTTGAGAGATGAACATTTGAATTAGGAATATTAGGTTCATTTGAGAGCGGAAAATCAGTAGGGATAGTTTTAAAATGTTCATTTGATTGATGAACATTATCCACTAAAGATCCAAACCTATGTGGGTCAAGCCATCTGCTGTTTGTTTTAGGGTAATCCCTATATTTAAGTTCAGGATCAGGAAATGAATTATGATTCCCCCGCTTCAAACATTCGAATATCTTTGGTGGTGGACAACCCTTTATCTGAACTAAAGTTCTGGGAGTTCTGGGAAGGTATTCTATGCTCATTAACAATCCATATGTGAAAGGGTATGTCGGGATTGCTTTTATGCATATTGATCATTACGGTAAAGTCCTGGACTGATGAAATTGTGCATGCACAACCATAGACAAAGTTGTACAGCTTACAGTCCTCATAATAAATTTTGCTTATTTCTTCAAGGAGTCTAACAAAATCTTCATATGATGTGTGCATTATTAGTGTGGTAAGTTTTGTACTTCCTCCAACATAACTAACAATTGATTCCATCTTTGGAGGTACGATATCCCCTCTCCCCCCCAAATAAATAATAGTATAAACCTGAACTCCATCCATCCCTGAAACAAATGATATAAATAAATAATGTTGATGATAAAGTAACAAAAAATAAATGATACAAATGACCCAAGAAAAATGGTAAGAATGCACAATACAAATGATAAAGTAGCAGAAGACAAATGATATAAAGCTAAACTCTATCCCTCAAATAAATAATAAACATCCTTGAAACAAATGATTAAATAAACAATTCCGGTAATAAAGTAGCCAAAAATCAATGATAAAAATGACACAATACAAATGTTAAAGTAGTAGAATACAAATAATAAAGTAGCAGAAGATAAATAATATAAAACTCAACTCCAGCCATCCATTAAATAAATGATAGGCATTTCTGAAACAAATGATATAAATAAATAATTATGGTGATAAAGTTGAAGAAAAAAAATGATAAAAATGACACAAGAAAAATGGTAATGAACAAATGATAAAGTAGCAGGAACAAATGATAATGTAGCAAAAAACAAATGATTAAGTACATATTGATAACAATGTATATCACCTTGCATAACATCTTTTTTAAGATAAATAGGATAAATCACAATACGGATACAAAGTTAGAGATGATGGATATAAAGTTAAAGATGATATTTACTTCAACGTTTACTTCAACGGTTGGAGAGAAGGATGACGATGCTCTTTGACAACGAGAATAACCCTAGGATAACAACGATATATTTTTCCCCAATGACCTCTGTGTAAGGACTTCAGCGAATGCACAACGATGGTTGGAAGATGTGGTAGATCAAGGAGACAATACATCAAAGAGAATATGTTTTAGGTATTCCCAAGGAGAAGTTTTTTTATAAAAGAAGAAGAAGAATAAATTTTGTTTTTTAAGGTTGGTTGTTTATTTTGGGGGGAAGCTTCTCTCTTATTACTGTAGCAGATTAGACTACTCATCAACATTTAATGTTAGGGGTGGCAGCTAGGGGGTAGTAGGTAGGACCAATACCTATTTGGTAATTTTAGTATTGATTTTGGAAAATCCTTGCCAAAGTATTAGTTTTTGAAAGTTCGTATCTTTTAGTATTTAAAATCTTAATTTTTGAAGAGAGGGAGAGAAAGAGAGAGAGAGAGAGAGGAGAAAAAGTGAGGTAGGAGAGTTTTTGAAATTTCAGTGGGAGGAGAAAATAGTTTTTTGCATTAGAGTGTGGGGTGCTTCCATTTATAAAGAAGAGTCCTCTACGGGTTGCGTGATACATTTTTCTTAAAATTTGTGGGCTGAAAGCGTAATGACCACATCTTCAATTTTCCAAGAACATGCGGCTTAGAGCATCTCCAACATCACTGGGATCAGTATTCGGCTCCGGAACCCTTGCCCATAAATGACTCCAATAGGGGCATTGATTCTGGAATCGTATATCAATCCAGAACAAAATTTATTATTTTTACTCCAACATATTGAGTCCAGATTTGCCAACCCCCTCTAATGGAGGGTTAGCACAACCCTCTCTCTCATTGGCTATGAATTGGACGGTGTTAAGTGAAAGACTTTCCTTTTTCTAAATTTCTATATTTGTAAAAGATCTTTCAAGAGAAAATCATCTCCTTTATTTTCTTTCTACCTTCTTTTTTCTCATCTCTCTGGGGCCTTTCCTCTTCGTCTCAAGAAGCTACACCATAAAATATGTTGCAATAATGGTAAAGAAATTAGGAAATATTTATAGTTAGTGTACATTTTGCGTAGTTTGAAAATCCTAATTTATACCAAAAGTGAATTGATTCCCAAGAGGTAAAAGCTTCATCGGATAATTAAATGAGAAGAGAAAAACCAACACACATCATATGTTAAATGTAGTCTCATTTCTCGCAATAAGAACACGTTGATAGTTCTTGTTTCACATATAATTTTAACTATGCATAAATTGGAAGAATTATAAGCAAAGTGGTAGAGTCATTTTAATCCAATCACTATTACCAAAAAGAAAATTTCAAAAAGAGAGAGAAAGTAGATAACATATAAGAGAAAGATTTTCTCTCAGGTAAATATGGTGAATACAGAGTTTTAAAGAAGGGAAGTATTTGCTAACTTCCGTAAAATCTATAGCCAATGAGAGAGAGATAATTATGCCAACCCTCCATTAGAGAGGGTTGACAAATCCAGACTCCAACATATTTAGTAAAAATCATATGGGAGATAGAATTTAGGAGATAAAAGATCATTTTACTTAAAGGAGAAAGAAATGTAAGTGGAGGGCACCTTACCATTCAACGTCTAGAAGGTTTTTGGTATCCAAATTATCTGGACCAGATACTCCATTAAAACATTTATCCAGATCGGATACTCCCTCAAAAGATTTCTGAAACGAATAATTTTGTGAAATTAGATGAAAGAGAAAATTTAAGATATATAAGATCACTTTACATAGAGGAGAAAGAAAGTTGAGTAAGGGTATATTATGGTTGTTATCCTGGAATAAGTTAAGTCTTCCACAATTATAGGTTAGTTGGAGTTACTTTAGGTAAGTTTTGTTAGTGAGACTCTTTTGAATTCTTGTACGTGGGTTAGTAGTCTTTGAGCATCTCCTAAAGTGCCTGACTGACTTGATTGAAAAAAAAGCCAAATCCAAGTCAGTTAGACTCTATTTCCTCCAACAGTACTTGACTTATCGTATAACACTTGGGCATATGTTCAGTTTTTAAATAGGCGCCTAAGTCAAAGGCGCCCAACTTATATTTTTTTTAAAATCAGGTGCCCAAGTCTTAAGCGCCTGATGGTCTAAAAGCTTAATACAAATTTGTCTTCTCTCTTCTCATATTTTAGGCAAATCAAAAGGAATCAAAAGGGGAATTCTCATATTTTAACCAAATCAAAACAAATCAAAAGGGGAAAAACCTTACTCTTCTCAAATCAAAAGAGGAAAAAGCTTACAATCCCAGGTATATATCTCTCTCTATCTAATTTAGGTAAATATTGTGATTTAGGGTATTATGATTGCATGGTAGAATTTGTTGGATTAATTGTTGGAATTTGTTGAAATTTGCCTTGAATTTGTTGAACAACTCTTTAACCCATCTCCAGTTGAGCTACTTTTGAATTTGTTGGATAAGTGGTATTAAACCAGTTGAACCTGATTTGAGGATTCTTGGCTTCTTTATAATCACACTTGTTTGATTCATTTGTTGTTTCTTCTACTTGGATTATAGTATTGTCACAAAGGGGTTTCGGGTTCATTTGTTGAATTATAGTGTTGTTGCTTCATTTATGAAACTTTTAACTTCACTTGGAAGATTAGAGTGTTGTTGCTTCATTTGGATTAGTTTGTTTCCACATTATGAAATTTGTGGAATTTGTTGGAAGATTCAATACAGCAGAATTCTAATTTTTAACTTCACTTTGTTTAATATGGTGATTGACTCCTAGGTAGGAATATTTTTTGTCACAGTACTTATGGCTATCATGAGCACAACTTACCCTTGTATGTTTATTGTTCTATGGTTCTTCCATATAGTCCAAGCTAATGCAATATAACAACTGCTTACTCCCACAAGTGAAGCTTGACTTGGACTATCATGGCTATCATGAGCAGAACTTATCCTTGCTTACCTTGCAAGTGAAGCTTTTAATTAATTGGTGGTCCTTTGAATGTCATTTTCAATATTGTTAGCCATCATCCACCTCAAGGAATCTTTTTGGAGTATTTGATTCATTCTTAAATTATCTTGCATTTCTAGTCTATAAACATCCTTACAAGATTCCTTACTATTGTCAAGTTTTCGCTTAGTTTATTTATATTGGTTTTGTGGTGGTCATTATATAAATTGGTATTTAACTGTCATGCAGGATTTGACGATGTCGTCAGCAGAGGAAGAATACGATGGAACCGACGATGAGGACGAATTCGAGTCTGATGAAGGCGAAGGATATGTTTCCCAATGCAATTTTTATCGGGCAAGAAGAGGAAAATCACTTACGAAGAACTCAATGTCTCCACCAAACCTCCTCCACCTCTTCTGTAAAATTATGAACCACGTGACTTTCGATGACTCACACAATCGGATGGTAATGGGAATTTATCCACATCAGTTGCTACTATATCGGTAAGTTGAAACAACGCAAATTAGTAAATTATTAGTTTTATACTTATTTCAAAGTATTTACTTCTGGTAGAATTTAGTTTAGATGTTCTTATTTGTGTTTATTAATGCTGTTACAGGCTCGAGTTGGATTTAAATGTAGATCGGTGTTAGTCAGGCTCCGCAAAATATACTTAATTCTTATTGAGGTACCTCACTTGATGCAGAAATTAAAGGCTACCAATTTGATGAGTTTATTTGATTACAAAATTGGGAACTCCGGCAAACAAGTAATAGTGTTGATAGTTGAGCGTTGATGGGCAACCACTCACATATTTCACCTACCTTGTAAAGAGCTAGGGATCACTTCTAGAGATTTTATGGTGTATATCGGGATAGGTATTGGGACAGGAGAGCCGATGGTATTGGATGAGCCATACACAGAATATGGTAACGCCAAGAATTATTCCCGATATGGAGTTTAAAGATTATGAAAAGGGATGTATTAGTTTTGCTCACCTTCGGAGTTACCTTGACCATACTAGAGTAAACATCAAAGATCCAGCTAATACTAATACAATCTTTAGGGCATTTATGCTATTGTACTTTGGAGGTATCTTATTTGGGAACTTGAATAGTTGGACTCGACTAGAGTTGTTGGGTCCAATTGCTATCATAGAAAAAAGGGACCTACGATCGACTTCGGCTCCGCTATATTAGGACATCTCTACTACTGCCTTGACAAAGCATCGAAATAGGAGGTGAAATACATCGGCAATCTTTTCTAATTGATCGAGGTATAATATTTTTAATTAATAGTTCTAGTTATTTATTTTTTGTTTATTTAGAAAATTAATATTTTTTTTATCTTTTGTAGTATCAATGTTATGAGTATTGTCAGATAGGCCATCATATCTTTATAGATAATAGGCTGGATGATTTTTGGCCAAGGATGTCAGCCTGGCAGATTAAATGATGAAAACTTATGGGAAATATGGCAAATCATCATCTAGCTCTTATGAGGCAATAACTGGATTTACGTACAATCAATAACATGCAATTGGACCTCTTTAGAAATATGAAGGATGTACTAAAGTGGGTGGTAATCATCACCGATAATATCAGTCGTAAAAGAGTACTCCTGCAAAACCCATTTGGTGGATATGAGTGGTATCTCAGGGATCGTTGTTGGGCTCAACTAGAGCATCAGGCAGTACCTTACGACCCTCCAGAGAAACTCCATTGTTTCCCGAGTCCCGATGTGGCTCGTTCCCTCCGAGCAGCGGGTTGGATCGAAGCACAAGATTATATTGTTGGTCACCATGTCGACTATGATGCCTACTGGAGGCATGTCTCACATGGTGTACTTATGTCAGACATTGCGAGGTGTGGCAACATTAATATCCCAGGCCTTAGCGCTTTGATAGCCAGAGTTACCTTTCTACATGTTGAGTTTCCCACTAGAGATTTTCTACTTAGGAGGCATAAATTCCTTCCCCACATCTTAGTGATTACCCTGGATGGATTGTAGAGTTTGGGTCGCCACATGGGACCACGTGGCATACCATTCCCTCTATTGCTACGACCTCTACTGTAGACGTGCCAACAGGATAAGATATTTTTCGTTATGACTGAGGGTATGCAGAAACTTACACTCGATAGAACCTTAGATTTAGAGGCTTGACACCTTCATGACCATAGTCGTATTGCACATTTGACCACGGACTTGAGATGTGCAGAGTACCATCTTTCCTAATTGAATATAACTATTTAGATGGAAAAGTAAGTTGATTGAATCATTCATTTAATATTTTCCATTTAATTAAGATTTCTAGTTTTAATATTAACTTTGTCTTGGTATGTTTCAGGGGGTTGAAGTCGATTGGGAAGATGACGAAGGTGAAATGGGGACTTCTAGGGGGAGGGGTTTAGGAGGGTGGGGTTTACGGGGCAGAACATCTCAAGGTGGGGCCGCTCATCCCCGACGATCACGACGTACATGGGGATCTTTTGAGTAAATGATATTAGTTGTTTCATGTTAAGTCTAAATCAATGAGGGAACATATTTTAAGTTGTTTCATGTTTTGATTCTCACTTTAGTGAATGACATTGGCTTTTATGTAGTTGTTTGTGATTCTCACTTTTGAGTGGTATAATGGTTTAATATTTTCATTACCTAAGTTTTTGATTCTCACTTTTGATGTTTGGTATAATGGTTTTGATTTTCACTTTTCATTGCATAAGGTTTGGTATAATGGTTTTGATTCAAACTTTTAATTGCCTATGATTTGGTATTTTTTCAAGCCGTTTAGCCAAATCAAAAAATATATATATCAACGCAACAGGAGCCTAAGACATAGGTGCCTGTTGCGCTGAGTAATTTTTTTTCAAACGGCTGTATGTTGTTCCTAGCGGCTATATTTTGTTCCTAACGGCTATATTTTGTGTTTAAGGACTATATTTTGTGAATGGAATATATAGACCTAAGTCTTACTAGGCTCATACTATCTCATAACCAATTCCAATATTCTCTTATATTTTTAATTATCTGATGAATTCCAAGGCGGTTCTTGATGTTTTGATCGAATCTTCATCAGAGGAGGAAGAAGAAGAAGAGGATATCGATGAATCTTCAACCGATTATAGTGATGACGATATTATTGATGCGATTAAAATGGAGATATTGAGCAATCAAGCCAAAATTGACGAATTACAAGAAGCGAAATCTTCATGGAAGTGAACATTTATGTCGAAGATTCCCTATGCACCGAGGTCTTTTTGATCGTATTTTGAATACGGTGGTTGCTTATGACAAGTTTTTTGCTCGGAAGCGAAATTGTGCAAATGTTTTGGGGTTATCGCCTCAACAAAAACTTACAGCGGTATTCCATATGTTTGCATTAGGAGTGTCAGCGGATAACTGTGATGAATATGCTCGGGTTGCAGAGATCACAACAATTTAGGCCCTTACGAGATTTTACAATGCGATGATCGGGCAATTCAGTGTAGAGTATTTGAGATCGCCAACTCCGGACGATATACAACTATTGTTGTACGTTTCCGAGAAGCATGAATTTCTCGGCATACTAGGTAGTTTGGATTGCATGTATTGGGAGTAAAAAAATTGCCCTACGGCTTGGGCGGGTCAATACACGGGGCATATGAAAACACCAATAATCATTTTGGAAGCGGTGACATCTCATGATTTATGGATATGGCACGCTTTTTTTGGAATGCCTGGTTCCAACAACGATGTAAATGTTCTTGATCAATCACATCTTTTTCGAGATCTTTGTCTTGGTCGTTCTCCAACTAACAACTTTGAAGTTGATGGAAAACCATACGATATGGGATACTACTTGGCGGATGGTATATATCTGAAATGGGCAATGCTTGTTTAAACCTTATAAATTCCCTGAGGTAAGCAGAGAAATATTTTGCAAAACAACAAGAGGCAAATCAAAAAGATATAGAACGAGCTTTCGGTGTCCTTCAATCTCGATTTGCAATTGTGAAAGGTCTGACAAGAAGTTGGTCACCCAAAAACCTCGATAAAATAATGAAAATGTGTATAATTATTCATAACATGATCATCGAAGAAGAACACAATAGGTACGGAGTAAGCTTACTGACCGAACATTTTTTCCTAGACCCTAACCCAATTGACTTAAATCGGAAAGAAATTACTTTACAAGGATACATTGCGAAGTATGATAAGATGACAAGTTCGGATAAGTATATAACACTTCGAAATGATCTCATTAAGCATTTGTGGAAGCATCAGGGAAACAATTATATGTAATTTTAATGTAAACGTAACTTTATTTCAATTTTATGTAATTTTAATTAAGCACTTTTATGAAATTTATTTAAGAAATTTATCTCAATTTCAATATAAATTCAAATAGAAAATAATTAAAAAAAACAAAATTTTCTCAACAAGATTCTATTATATAAAATATACCAAACTTCCTAAACAGGGTTTTTAAACATAATATACCAAACTTCTTAAACAAGGTTTTTAAAATAAATATACCAAATTTCTTAAAAAATGTACTACCAAACTTATTAAACAAGAATCACCAAAATATACCAAACTTCTAAAATAAGATTCTTCAGCTAGAGCATATTAGGCATTATTATTATTAGCTTTAAATATTCTTGCCATAACCGCATTACGTTGTACCTCCCAATAAAACCTTTGAGTGTCGTCCTAAGTAGACATGTCCATCGCTATCACCTTTTGATCATTTTGGGCTTAAAATTGAGCTTCTAAATTCACCACGACCTTTGTCTTCCTTTCTCTTAACTCTATAATACGAGCTTCTCTCTCTTCCTTCTTCTTATCTCTCACAGATATATACTCTTCTTTCTTCTTATCTCTCTCGGCAATATTCTATTCTTTCTTCTTCTTCTTCATTCGGTCAAGGCGACTAATAAGTACATTTTGGCGTTCAATGAATTTTTTTTGTCTTTTTTTATTCTTTTCCTTTATTTTGGCACTTTAGATACTGTCAGGACATTCCGTCTCCACATCCGTGACAAGTACTGGAGAGTCGTTGTTCGAGCTAACGGGTGTGTCGGGTGTTGTGGGAGTAGACATTCCAAGTTAGATCAAGGATATCACTTGATTTGGCTTCTTTTACAACATCTCTACGATTGTAGCAAGTGTAGAAACTTGTTTCACATCAAATACTCTTCCAAACAAGAGATAAGGCAAAGGTAATACTAGTCTTCATCTTTTTCAACTTGTTTGGGTCATTTATAATGGCTGGATCAAAGATATCACTTGGTTCGGCTGACTCTACTAAATCTCTGTGATTGTAGCAAGTGTAGAAACTTGTTTCATATTAAAGACTCTACCAAACAAGAGATAAGGCAAAGGTAATACTAGTCTTCATCTTTTTCAACTTGTTTGGGTTATTTATAACAGCTGGATCAAGGATATCACGGGGTTCGGCTGACTCTACTAAATCTCTGTGATTATAGCAAGTGTAGAAACTTGTTTTACATCAAAGACTCTACCGGTATAAGATAAGGTAAATGTCATACTAGCCTTCATCTCTTTCAATATGTCTGTGACATTTCTATAGTTCAAATCAAGTTTCAACTTGGTTTAACTCAACACATTTCTACGATTGAAACAAATGCTAATTTTTTTTATATCAAAGACTTCACCAGACATAAGATAAGGCAAAGGTCATACTAGTTTTCATCTATTTCAATGTGTCTGTGACATATACTATTCATTTTCAGGTCAAATTCATATTACAAGGGATTCTTTTCTACTGATGGAGTGTCAGCAGTGCTTTCCCTTACATCAAGAGGTCAAACTTTCAATTTGCAAATCACAGTAGCTCTACTCGATTCTATCAGTTTAGCAGTTTGAGGGCCCTGTTGGGTCTCCATGACGCCCAAACAGTTACCTCGATCTATCTTAGCTCCACAAATGCATCCCTTATCTGACAGTGTTTTGAACAAGGTATCTCGCTCTAACTAAGTCTTTTTACTTCCTCTACAAAATATGTAATAATCGCCTTTAGTAGGTCGATGCGTGACACATCAGGTATGACAATTATTATAAATTTCACTCTCACCTTCTCGAGGCGCGACTCTAACTTAGCATACTCATTCTTCTGTTCAGTCATTTCCGCATCGACCTTAGCATGATAGATTACATTCTCTTCCAACCTTTTTATATACTTAGCTGATTCAGCAAGGTTCATGGCTTCTAAGTCTACTACTATCCAGGTACGAAGTCTTTGAATTTTTTCGTTCAACTCTTCCCTAGCTGGAACATCTATCAATAATTCTTCTTTCCTCTTCATCAGCGATTCCTTTGCTTTGATTTCCCCTTCCAGAACTTTTTACCTGATAAGAACAGCATCCAACTTCTGTTGGCATTCCTTCAAATTTACATTTCCCTTCCGCACATTCCCCTGAATACGAGATACATCACTCTCTAGCTCTCTAATTCAACCTGAAAGACTAACTACATCCCCTCAAACTAGAGGTTCCTTAACCTCAGTTCTACTTCCCCCTGAACATTCTCTAGCCTCGGCTTTCTTGGCACGCGCAATGGCCTGTGCCAGTTTGGCCTTAAGTCGTGCAACCCTCTCGTTTAAATCGTTACACCTTCATTGCATTTCCCAGAATTTCATATCCTTCGCAGGTAGGGCTATTTGCAAGTGTTCTGCTGCGGCTTCCGAAGCCGATAGATTTTCTCAATCTACCCTTAGCTCATTATCTTTTTCAACCAATTCTTTTCTCATTCGTTCCAACCTGTTCCTACAGTTCTGAAGATCAGATCAAAATCGTTCTTCCGTTCTTTCCAACGCATGAATATGGTATTGAGCCGTGTCGGCCTGCTTTCCCTTCACAACCAGTACGTCGACCCAACTTTGAAAATTCTTGGTGCGTTCTGTTATCTCTGCCAAAACTTTTAATCCCTTACCTATTTCAGCATCTCTCTCTTCGACCTGAAGAGTCAGGTCGGAAATATCCCAGAATACCTCCTAAAGTTTAAAATGCACATTTACATATTGATCTTCTCTATTCTCGTTCACCTCCTTCATCCTATCAAACTGCTCTGCGAATTCCCGATTACACTTGAGCATGTCATCCTCACGTGAGCGAGATGACTTTAATTCGGCCTAGGGATTGTAACAAATTTTAGTACAGTTCGGTTTAGGAAAACCTTTGGATATATACTTACTACATTTTTCAAGATTCTATATGATTTTTAAACATTTGTAGTATCCAAATACTTTTAGACTAAAAGTTTGGAGCCCATTATCAAATAAACATTTCATGAGGTTTCTTTCGGCGTACAAGATACATAATTTCGATATGCTACTTTATATTAATAACATTGGATTTTTCCCATGCATCTATACCCTATTTACATGATAATTTAACAATGGTATAACATACAGGTCGAAAGACCTATTCCAATCTAACCTGCAGCTCTGCTTGCGTAGACAACAAGGCTTTAGAGGTCTCTCTTTCCCTGGTAAGTCAAGACTCTAGATCTTTTATTCTGAGACTCATCTCTCTAAGTGCCTACAAGAGGTTTATAAAACAAAGTCAATCTACAAAAGTTTCTTCCCCACATACAATTCAACAACATACAAATATTTATACAAATACATGTTTCTGCCCTACTTTCTTACTATTACCCTCTGAGATCGTGGCATCATCTCCTTGGTTGTCAAGCACCGTCTGACGAGAGACACCATCCAGACCGTCCATGATCCCCACCGCTTCCGCTTCCTCCTCAAGATAGGTGTATGCCTTAATGGCTTCCACATCCTCTTCAGAATAGCCCTTCAACATCAAATGATGCCCCAGTCTGTCACGCTCCTCAACCATCTCATCTAGATTGGCTTTTATCTCCACCTGTAGCTGACCAATCGCCACGGCATGAGAAGCCTTCAACTGCCTGACTTATTTCGTAGCATCAGTCCTGGATTGAGCTAATTCTTTTTCCAGCTTGATATTTGCCTTTTTCAGCTTGGTTTTTTTTCCTCAATGCCGAGCCAAATCCCCTTAACAAGATGAGCAACCTGCAAAAATTAAATCTATCTCAGCGATTAGCTCGAAACATATTAAGCAGTTCTTTCCGATAATATAAACTTACCATTTTGCTCGTGTCTTCCTCTCCATGGTGAACCACCAACCTGGCCCTTTCCTTGACCTCTCTGAGGTCATCCACCGCAGCAGATCGCCCCTTAGCGACCTTCTCCCCTGAATCCCCCAAGGGTTCGACTGTCCTCCTTTTCCCTTTTTCGGCCTCACCACTTCTAGTGGTATTAGAGGTTGGCAAAGCCATTAACATCCGTTTCTTAAGATATTTTACTCGATGTAGTAGAACTCGGCTGAGTCGAACTTCATGTTCCAGGAATCTTGGACAAATTGGTTCGAGCCTCCTTACCACTTACTTGCCTTTTTCCTTCATCAACACCCGCCATCGTCTTGGTCGACTGAGCTTTTTGAACCTTTTTCGGCCTGCTATGATCTCTCTTCTTTCTACTCAAGCCGAGTCCCTCCAGCACAAATTTGAGCTCAGTCTCCTCCTTCACAACTTCGCCCAACAAAGATTCCTTCTTCTCCACTTTAGACTTCACACCTGCAATGAACAACATCTTTTATTATCAACTACAGTTATCCGGGCAATATAACTATAATTTTATCTATACATGTCTATACTTACTTTGTTTTGCAGTTCTAAACCAAAGGTCCAAAGGTTCTTCCTCATCTCTTTGAAGGCAATTACCCTTCACCCATATGAAGATGTCATTCCAGGTTCGACCTGCTGAATTCAGATTGAAGAAGCGACGCCGAGTTGCACTCGCACAGAAGTATGAACCCTCACTAGCCTTATAATTCTTTACCCCATAAAACTGCAAAACGTCTTCAGGGGTTATCCTCCTCACTTTTCCCTCATTTACCCATTTTTCATTCAGATAATCTCACACGGTTATTACCTCCCACATATTCCCATTCAATTAAACAGGACATGTCCCAATTGTATTTATAATCCCCTTCGCCAAATTGGTGAGGGGAAGGTTCAACTCATACTCTAATTGAGATAGGTAACACAAAAATCCCTCTGAGATGTCACTCCGGACATCCCCATCGAAATATTCTAACGAGATCGATTCATCTATACCCTTATCTCGTTTTTCCACTTCCAAATCAGCCAACATAAAAAAATACTCTTCCCCCGCCGCTACCGTACAACCCCTAAACTGCATACCGACAAACTCTACTAAATCACCCCACTTCCCTCCTACAGCCGCCTTAGCTTTACAAAACTCTCTAAAATCATCAGAACCAGAAGGATATGATATCAACTGGTTAAGAAAATCTGGGAATTATTTCAATCCTACTTCCACCTTACTCTCAGAATCATTCGTCCGACCAGAGGTTGATACCTCATTAAAAGATGAACTACCCATCACAACAACGATTTCTATAGGAAAGTTTTTAACTCTACACAAATGCCTCTCACGCTCGACCTACATACAGGTTAAGGTATCTATCCATCTTTATATTTTTATATATATATTTTTATATATCGATCGTTTAAATATAACATTTAACTTTAACCTATATACGTTAACATATATTGCATACATCTCTACTAACCTTCAGTATCCGAATGAGAATCAGCAGTTGGGTCAAGCCTTTCTCTCACAACGCTGCCGTCAGCAGTTGCGTCAAGCCTTTGTCCTCTTCAACCGCTGAATACCTTCGGATAACTCTTTATCAAATCCCTTAATTTTTCATCTCTCTCTCTGAGTGCTTTTTAAATTTTTAGAAGTTGAAAAACGTTTGACTGGAGACGAAGAAGTACTATTTATCTTTTCTCTCTCAAGCGGCTGGCATTTATTATGCCTCGCACGAACCGTCCTCGATTCTGGAACCGAGGTGTCCTTTCCACTCTCCATGTCAGCGCTTTGCACCTTTTCAATAAAACTGCCTTTCCATCATTACAACTCCCCATATTTTTTAACATATTTTCCCCCTATTTCCATATTATTTTTTGACCTTCCCACACTTATGATGACTCACTCTGTACGATGTCAGATTCCTACTTCCTTACATACAAAACAAAACTAGAAGCTTATGCATTTTCATATTTTTTGTTTCTCTGTCCTTGTTTATCATACTTATAGTAATTGACGTCATTTTCTAAACTGTGCAAATTTTCAAAATTATTCAAATTATTTGCTAAAACAGTCTCGAAACATATTCGCTTCTATAGTGGATCCGATTGCCTTATATTATTTCTATTACATTCAATACAATTATATTATTCATGAACAACGCTTTATACAACATCTATCGCAACCTTAGTAAACTGAACAATATCGTCCCGTCACATTATTCATCGGTCCTCAGATCTTTGAATTCGATCTCAACTTCAGCAATCAAACCCACCAACCTTTTTCGTTCTACCGCATCCCTAACCAATTCGTGAAAGCACACCTCATAAAATTAACGAGCATACTTCAATTCTCTACTCCTTACATCTAAACTTTTGAGCTGACACTCCTTCACCGGTAGCTCAGCATCGTAACCAAACGAGCCAAAGATCCTCTCCCGCACTTCAACAATTTTTATAGCCAATCGTCCTCCCGCTGCATGATGAATCCTCTGAGATCGAGTCCGTACCATCCTAATCCATCCCCCTTTTTTTTGCAGAGCATCCTACCCTTATTTATACGTTTCTCACACACTTTCCCCTCAAAAATGTAATTTTTTTACCTAATATCTCGTAATAGAAAAACCCAGAATCTTCAAATAAATTATTTGAACTTATCCCCTCATCAGTGAATACATTAGTTACCATACTCGACCTTACGCTACTCCGAGTTGTACCTCTATCGATATACATTAGCTCGAATTTGCACGATCACATATTCCCTACAATTTTTTCTCCCTCACCTGTTAAAAGCATTACAATATCATTTTTACATCACAACGTCATTATCCGCACGTGTTTATCTTAGTTCGAGCTTCACTACTACATTGATTCATTACTTATAACCTATTATTCATCCCAATACCCAACACAATTCAATTCGATTCTGATTTTTTTCTTCTTATAAACAGTTTATTGAATACAACTTTTATTCACGTTGAAAACATTACATACGATTTATAAATAACAAGTTTTTCAATACATCAACGTCAGGAATACAACAAAATATTATCCGTCCTGCACCAAACTCCAGGTACTTTACAGATAACAAGTTTTCCCTATTTATTGAAAGTTACATGTTATTCAGGCACGTCGAGGCATCATGTCTTCCAGTTCTTCTTGCCTCAGTAATCTTTTACCCAGATACAAAGAAAGTATTGGAACCAACATAGAGCTTCCATCGCATAAGTTTGGTTAAAGTTTAGTCAAACTTCAAATGGAAACTACGCAAGCAGTAAACTCAGTGCTAGAACCAAATTCTCGAGCTAAGAGTCTTCTGATCACCACAATGTGATGGAAATGTAGAAGGAGACTCTCACTGGATGTCTCCTTCCTCCTCTACCATTACATCTTCCTCTGAAACCCCCACCTCAAAAGTGTTGGTAGATATGAAGAGGGCCAAACGTTAGAATCCATGGTGGCACAAGCAATCAACATATCTGACCCGTAGATATACCTATCTCTGCATATGAAGCCCTAACCCTGTCTTCCGCAATAGTGCGAAGATAGACCCACTGATCTTCGCCTGTCAAAACGACGACATGAAATTATGACTTATAGTAGAAATCTTCCTCAACTTCAACCGCTTCCTCTTCCGACAAGCCTTGGTACGTCGGAGGAATATGAGCAGGTATCGACATTTCTAAGGAACGATCACCAATGTATTTCAACTTCAGCCTCTGCATTTCAGACTCAATCTTCTCTTCAAGAACCATCCTTTGAGTTTTTACCATTTCAAAAAAAGTGATCACGTTTACGAAAATGTTATCCAAGCAAGCACTGTTTCAAAGATTTCCTATAGGTACTATTTATTAACCCTATATTTATTGTGCAGGTACGTTTTCTCAAGTGTAATCATTTATTACAAACGTGACTATTCAAATGCAACCGTCACATACATCCGTATCCACAACATCATTTAATACCCATCACTTCCCAATATCACGTAACTTCTACCCAATCAAAGCCATTATTACTCCGTTTCAAATTTTAACTTTTGAACACATTCATTCTCAACCAAAGCCACTCGTGACTTTGGTTGCGAGGGGGCAATTCTAGGGACTTATCCCTCAATCTCGTTCAAAGATGAGCTTACCCAAGTTGAATTACCTCTATCTTAGGCTCACACATTTTTAGCACTCTAGTCAACATTCCAACCAGCCCCACGAACTACTCAAGAACGTGAATTGAGCTAAACCCATAAAACATTACCCAGTCAAAGACACCTGTCTCCCACAAAATCGTCAGTTATTCACTCAGCCACCATTAACTACATTATTCAAAAAATGTGCTCCAGCACGATGAAGAGCGGTGGCAAAAGCCTATATAAATGAAAAGTTCCAGAAGAGACAAGGACCAGAAAAATTATGCAAACTTCTTATTTACGAGATTAAAAGCATTTCTATATTTAGAGATCACTTGTAATAAAGATATCCGCCTCAAGCAATAAAAATACTTTCACAAAAATTCTCCATACAAGGTCGTGGTTATTACTTGTTCAGAGGTTTTTCATGCTAAAAATACCTATCTCCATTTTTTACTTTCCATTAGAGTATTGTTACAGGTTCATTGGTGTGATAGCTAATTCCTAATCATTTCAAGCTTGCGGAATTTGGCCATTACACACATGATTATTACTTTCTCTAAAACCCAATAATGGTAATACTATGGGGTTATCACCATACAAAAAGATAGTCGCGGTACTACATTTCCTAAGATACGGTGTTGGGGTAGATCTTTTTAACGAGTATATCCGAATAGGAGAAAACACAACCTTGTTAAGTATGAAAAGGTTTTTTTATTGCGATTATACAAATTTTTGGCAAAGAATATCTTCGAGCACCAAACGCGGCTGACGTCGAAAAGGTTAAAAGCGGCCGAAAAGTCACGGAAATTTCCTAGCATATTAGGAAGCCTTGATTGCATGCATTGGATATGGAAAATTGTCTCATAGCTTGGCACGGTCAATTTACTGGTCATTACTCCAAGACGACACTGATTCTTGATGCGGTAGCTTCACACGACCTTTAGCTTTGGCATACTTTTTTTGGGTTACTAGGGTCTAATAATAATATCAATGTCCTGTAACAATCACATCATTTTACCGACCTGGCCGATGGTATCGCCCTGCCTTGTAATTTTACAATTACCAAAAAAGCTTATGATATGGAGTATTACATAGCGGATGACATATACCCCAAATGGGGAACAGTTGCCCAAACCATATCTAATTCGGTTAAGCAAAACAAAAATTATTTGCTCAACAACAAGAAAGTTGTCGAAAAAACGTTGAACGGGTGTTTAGGATTCTACAATCACGGTTTCAATATTGTAAAAAATTCGGTTAAATTGTGGAAACCCGAGGTTTTGAACATTGTCATGAAGGTGTGCGTGATAATGTATAATATGATCATTGAAAAGGTACGAGGTTTATTCCCGTCATACTTAGACTATGATCCGCCCAATCCCTCAACTATCAAAGGTGAACAGGTCAATATTGTACACAAACGCGGAACAATATAATCATTTATATCAACAATGAACCGCATTCATAGTCGAGAACTAAACTTTGATCTAAAGGATGATCTAATCGAGCATTTGTGGGCCGTGAAGGGAAATCTTCAAACCTAGTACTCAATTTTTTGTATTGTTTAAGTGTTCTTGATGTAATTTAATGCTCCTTGTCGTACAAGCTTATTGAACAAGTTTTTGATATTGCATTAATCTTGTATTTGTTTTATCGCAATATTCTCATAAATAAATATTAAAAAAAAAAATTATATTCTTCAATAGCAAAGTACATTATTAAAATGATTATATTATTAGAAGCTAAACTACATTCTTGGAAAGAAAACTTCTATTTACAGTAAATTTAAATTATATTTCATCATCACCACTTCAAACTTCAGGTTCGTCCATCTTGGTCTGACATTCTATGACCTCAGCTTGCCTTTGCAGATAGTATTGCAATTGATGTCCAGAAAGATTACTCAGGTCTTTATCCATGATTTTACGATCTTCCCTTGCTTGTTCCAAATCAATTTTGGTTTGATATTGTTGATTTGCTTCCGCTCTTCTTCTTTCCTTATCTTCTTTCGTTTGTCTCTTCTCCAACCGCAGTTCATCCAACATTGTATGAATACCGCTACCAGATGCAGCAACACCATCCAAGGACTTTTGTGTTGCATAGTTTTTTTAAAGAGTTTTTGGCCGATGGGCCTACTTCTACCCTCATACAACAAACCATCTAATTCAGAATTTTGGCCTGCGGATTGAGGTGTAGGTGGGTCATCGGGGTCCTCCGATAGATTGTTTGATCTGACCGAGTTCCCTAGAGAAAAATTATGTGATGTTCTCCAAACTACATTTCTTGGTACATTCCCCGCATAGTTCAGCCTATTATCATTTAGGTTGGCCTATCGCGGTTCTCGTGCCAAAATCTTATACGCTTCACGATGTTTGATGTCATTGCCGCCATTCAAGCCTTGATAGATCTTGTGTGTATCACTTTCCTACAATTCGCAAAAGTACCAAATACAAATAAATAACGTGTATATCCAAGAGAAATAAACGAAATTAAGTTAAAGGAAATTAGAACATACCCGATCTTCATCGGTTATCTCGCTGTCGTAACAAAATTGTACTTGAGCAACCATCCCCTTATACGCCACACATTATACATTATGAGGAAGCCACTGAGCATTGGTCGGCCCGCATGATCATTGTGTGAGGAACTTGGGGTCTCTGTTAAAAGGCAATGTTGATCTTTTGATATAAAGTGAGACCCTTTGTGCGGCCCACGATCTGGACTGAAGCCATTACCCATGCCCTTGCGAGACACATGAAGTCTACATCTGTCCAATGCAGTCCAGCATCATCCATCTCATAAAAAAACTAAGTATCTTTTGGCACTTACACGCTTTATCTTTGTTTTATGGGTGCTCTTTTCTTTCTTCCTTTTCCTTTTTCTTTCTCGGGCGTCGCCGCTTCAGCAGGTATTGGTGCATTTGTGCCACTTTGATTGTGCTGAGTAGATTTACCATATAATAGGTAATTCTTAAAGTAATTTGGAGGTTGAAAACCTTAAGGTTGAGTGAGCGGATAGGGTTAATAGTACGAGCTAAACGCCTGAGATTACAGTTGGGAAAGTGTAAATGATTATTGATATTGTCCTTCGAAGGTATCCCCTTACGACATGGTAAATAGAGGTGGGGTCCATGATTGGAATTGATATTGGTTATAGTAGAGGTATAGAGTGTATTATGATGATAGCTGCTGAGAGAATGGTGTTGAAGGTGGGTTATAGGAGGATAGGGTCGACAATGTAGAGTTATTACTGTTGGTGCCAGAGTTTGCCATTTGGGGAGAATGTAAAGGTTCTCCTTTATGCTCTGCAATTGGGTTTGGGAAAGAAGAGACAGTGAGGGAGAGCTGAGCCAAGCTTTATGGCTAAGTAGTGTTCTTTTTACCGCACAGAGCTTAAGGTTTATGTTTCACCTTGGAGAATTGGGGCCTGGTGAGCGGTATTCGTCCCATATATGTTCCTTAGGGGAGGGAAAATATAACTAAACATATACCCCGTGTACAAACTGGAGTTGACTAAATGTGTTGATCATCCATTTAATTCTTATCTCTGTAAATAAAACTATGATTACAAACGAATTCATGGAATTGGTTGTTGGCTTACTTTTTTTTGTGAGGCTATTATTTTAACGTCATAACTACGCATTTGAGAAAGGACATGAATTAAATCCCAAGCTTAAATGATGAAGGCATCTGCCAAGACACAGTAAGCTTTCATTCCACTTTTTTTTTCATTTCTTGACCAAATAATTCCCAAGATTTTAGGTACACAGGTGTCGTTGAATGATGCATTAGATATAACCTTCCACTGGCGGAGCCACATGAGAACCAGTGGGCCACTCACTTTCCTCCAAAAATAGGGTTAGTTATATACATATAAAAAAAACCCTTAATGTTTTCTTCTTTCTCTATGATTCCTCTGCATTTTTAGGCAATTTTGATGTTTTAAGGTTTTGATTTTGGGAGATTTGATTAAACAGGGAAGAGTTCCGTAAGACGTACAAGGAGAAGCACCCAAGCAACAAGTTTGTCCTTGTTGCAAGTGTTTTTGTAAACCCTAGATCTATGAATTTACAATTTTAGGTGATTTTTAGGTCAATTTGATTGATTCAGGTGCGTATCTGTCTCTGGAGATTCTTCTGAATCTCACTTATTGCCGCGGAGACAGTTCAAATTAAAGGCGAGGCATATTTTTCCATTTGGGGTGTTGACCCAATATCTCTATCTATAAAAGATTAAAAACCCAGTAAGAGAAATGGAAACTTTGTATAATCAACTTGCAAAGTCTTCTCAGAGAGAGTCACTTAAGGTCCTTGAGAATTAAGATAATACATATATCTGTGTTGGGGTTATTTACTTTATTGGTGTCTGAGGAGGGGGTATTTAATCTGCATATTGTGGGTACTTCAAGAGATATAATTAAGCTCTTTGTAATTGATTTTATTGGTTTATTGAGTTTTTGTGATGTTTTCGACGAAAATAGCTAGAATGGGGTTCTTATGAGATTTTTATTTTGATTTGAATGGCAGGGCATCTGCAATTCTGAAAGGCAATGGGGGTGAATATCTTCAGATGAAATTGGCTTGCAATAGTTTAACGCCTATATATCAGTTATTGTTGCAATGGGTAGATAGTAGTTGTGCATGTTTACTGCCCCAATATTCAAGTCTTTTTCACATACTTATCTACAAGGTGAGCTGCTCTTTGTTACTATAGAAAGCTTTAAACCAAATCCACATAACCTAAGATCCCCAAAAGTACATCATCACAACATATTCAAACTATTATCACATTTTAAGTGCCTCGCATCGACCTTTGCATTCATGTGAATCCAAAAATAGTTCATGCTCTATCTAATGCATGGTTTATAGGTTCTTTTTAGAAAAATATCTGCATGGTTTGGTGCGTTCTTTCAAAAGTTTCCCAAGTATGTTTTTTTTTTATTGAATAATTTCACAAATATTAAATATGTAGATATATATAGTGACTATTATTAGTACCCAATTTTTTTTGTTAAGCTAGCTACATTTAATTTAGTGACTATACGTGTTTGGGAAAAGAAAAAAAAATGAAATCAAGGCCCAAATTTTGGCTAAGGGGTGCTCAAAACTATTAACATTTTTTTAGATAGGCATTTATCTACAATTATGAACTTAAACAACCGTGCGTAGCACGGGCTCATAACCTAGTCTATTATACATTAGAAAATGGTGTTTTTCAAAAAGACAAATTCGCCATTGTCTCAAGTATAAAGAGGGGCTGTGATTTGCGGAAAAGAACTTGATCTACGGCCTATATTTATTTAACTCTTTGGCTTAGGGGTAGTTTCGACATAACACATAAAAATGTATTAATTCTTGTTCTTCCTCACTTTAACTCTCCCATCTCTCCTGACTCTTCATCTCTTTTATCTTTACCATCTTTCCCGACTCTTCATCTCTCCTAAAGACCCATCTCTCCCGACTCTTTAAAATACTATAGCCTAAATTTCTTTTTAAAATAAAGCTTCGAATCACAAGCAAAAGCAAAAAGTTGGCGAACGAATCGATCTTGCCAGATCAAATATTGAAATGATCTGTGATTACAGGCTTTTCAATTTGATATAGTTTGGGTCAGATTTGGTTTATTCTCTGTTTGTAGTTTGGGGATGACTCTTTAGTGATTTGATTTGACCCCTTTGGTTGATTAGTGGGAATTTGTAGAATTGGAGATTGGGGTGGTGAGGGTTTTGTGTGTTAATCGTCATTCTCGATGCTAGATAATCAGCAAGTGAGGAATAATGGTGTCTTAACATCTGAGAATGCATCAGTCGACAACGTCAAAAGTAATTTGATCTCGAACGAATAATGGGGTGTCATTTAATTGAATTATGCTGTTTATTTTGCTTAATTTTGTTTGATCAGTGTTTTCGTGCATTAATTATCTTAAATTTTGATGCTTTAGAGTTGTAATGTATGTTAGTATAACATGCAGTAAGTGTTGATATTTGAGTTGGGTGTGTTTGGTTTGGTCAGTTGGTATTTGTAACTTTTATGATGTCTGCATTTTACATTTTATTACGGCAGACGCAATGTGGCATTTGAAAATTCAGAATAATCAAGATTGAGTTGTTCCGCAATCAAGTCCATACTCGGATCGTCCAAATGAACCAAATTGTATCTTTTTTTTGAATACTTATGCCTTAGTAGCGGAAATAGATGAAGTCCATCGCTTCCAGGCATCTTCAAGATTACTCAATGCTCCCTGGGTGTACTGGCAAGGGGGATTGTTATAAAATTGAACCCAAATATAATCAAAGAAACCCGTCTTTAGAGCATTACCAATCCAAGCATCAGGAAAGGGGCATTGGGGAGCTGCAGTCAGGTATACTTCCTTACCTTACTTTCTATAACCCTTGAGGTATCTCACAAGATCATCCCAATGTAGGTTTGCTTGGCAGGCTTTGATGTCAGAATTTAAACCTGTACAACCATTAATCGATGGTTCACAATGGACAGCGAGATTGAGCTCCGGAGTTTGCCCATTTCTATAAACCAGAAGGAAAGCTACATTAACAAAGGCGTAGTTCTCTATTGCATAAGTCTCTGCCAAGGTTCCTTCGTTTCCGTTCCTTCGATTCCGCTTTTCATACCTTGGATTGTTAGAGGGGAAGATGGGAAACTTAAGGTGCAGAATACCCCTCTTGCTCAGCTACTACATGATATGGCGAATGCCAAGACTTTAACGAAGATGACCACGGTGAAGAAGAAGAAGAATGTATGTCCGAGTAAACCGGTTTTGACGTCGGAGCCCAAGTATTCAAAAACGGCCAGGAGGTTTTATAATAAGAACTTTAGGGATCCGCCGCAGCGGTTAAGTAAAGTTCTTGATGCAGCTGGAGGTAAAAATTTAGTTTTTTAGGTAACCATTGATTGAATTATGTTCATTGATAATGCAAAAAATTTATGTAATCAACGATATGCTTATGAAAGTTTTTCGTTTTCTTGAATATTGAAATTACCTCATTACAAGTTACAACTAAATAAAAAGAGGAAATATTAGCAAGACTAAATTACTAATATATTCAAGGTCTTACGAGATAAGTTAGAGTGTTGTATTATGCGATTGTAATTTCACCCAAAGCTTGGACAGGGTGATATAACACACACAAAATATTCATACAGTCAACTAGCCCTACTAAATCTTTTCAGTTTCCAACTAGGAAATTTATATAGTTTAACCCTTTTGAGAACTTTGAATGTTCTTCAGTACAACTTGGATAGTACTCTTCTGCTCAGTAGAATGACAAATCTATAATGTCATTGTTTTCCGGTTTGACAGATTTTGTTGCGTCATTCAGAGAATGAATGGCTAAAATTCTTCTAAAATATCAGTGATATAGAGGCTTTACATTAACTTGGAGATACTATTATATGACCCCTTAAGTATGAGCTTTTAATATATGTATTTTAAGCGAAACAAAATAGCAATAATGCTCTTACAGTTTCTCATCTGCCTCTCATGTTTAACTTCAGCCTCAGCAGCATTAGAAGCAAAGCCAGGGTGTCAGCCAGCATGCGGAAACGTAAAAATTCTATACCCATTAGGTGTGGGGAGTAAGTATTCTATACACCCTTCGTATAACATAGAATGTGATAAATCTTACAACCCATATAGGCCATTCCTAAGCACCACAAATCTTCAGGTTGTGAGTATTTCACAAACTGAAGTGCATATATCGAACCAGGCAGCTATCTGTTGCTATGATGTTCCGAAAAAAATTAATTATACCGAGACAAATTTGTGTAGAATGCCATATATATTCTCGGATAGAAAAAATGAGTTCTATGGTGTTGGCTACAATACTTCCGCATTAATTAGTGGGTTAGTGGGGAATTGTAGTTACATTGGTAGATGTATTTTATACTGCGAAACCAAAGACAGTGTCAAGGCAGACACGGATTGTTCTGGCATCGGCTATCGCAAGACCCCAATTTCGGAAGGAAACATATGTGGGTCCAATAGAAAAAAGCATTACAAATATAACGTCTTTCGGTAACTGTACTTACGGCTTCATGGCAGAGCAAACGAAGTACCAATTCTGTGTTTTAAATCTACTGAACGATAAATTCATAAAAAAAAATCAAAGATGTTCCTGTGGTGCTTGATTGGGCAATAGGAGAAAATTTGACATGTGAAAAAGTTCTACAAGATCCTGAGACTTTTGCAAGCAAGTATAAAAATACTACCTATTATAGTGCGAGTAATACTTACGGATATCGTTGCGATTGTCCCCAGCGGTTATGAAGGGAATCCATATCTCATTAATGGATGTCAAGGTACGAAATACGGAATCATTTTGTAATTCTCAATCTTTTTCTTTTTACTTTCTATTTTACTTTTAAAATATGCAATACACTATTGCCTGATATGTATGTTATGTTTGTGATGGGATACTAGATGTGAACAAATGTGAGGATTACAATGATTCTCCAAAGTCTATGTTGTGCCTGCCAAATCTACAAATGTCGTAATGTGTGATGTAGGAGGCACCCAATGAAGTAAAATTTCCTATGTTTAGAGTGAAGTTCATACTCCTTGATGTTGACTCTCTATCATTGGAATGGGGCGGGAGCTCTGTATGGTACCTATATGACCAAACAGAGTTAAAAGACTCAAGTAAACTTAGTTATTCCTAACCAGAGAATGGGAAGTTTAATGAGTACCCAAGTATTACGAGTAAAAGAGACTGATTTGGGGATTAAATTTGGCCAAGACTACACTGAAAAATGAATAAAAGAACTGGACACATTCACCTATTTTTGTAAGTGCTTAGGGTTTTATTTTGGATTGAAAGCGTGATCAAATACCAATTGAAATGGTGAAAACGCTCAATATATATTTTTTGTGCCATTTCAATAACCGTGGCGAACCTATTTGGTACATGAGTTTATAGCGTCGAAGGAGCGTTAAATGGAAAATTGTATAGCGCCGAAGGGCGCGTCGACGTTGTTCATCGTGGCGAGCCACGGGTAAACTAGTAAATTATGTTCTTGACTTTGTATTAGGTTGTAAAACCTCAATTACCTTATGAATCAACGGGTTTGCATAATCAAGGATTTTATGGAGCAAGTTCTAGTTATCTTAATTGGCATGTTAACCAAATGCACAACATTAAGGTAAAAGAAAGATTATTTTGCATGTTGAAAATTTGTTGAATACAATGCTTAACTTTTATATCATATAATTAGTGTAATGGCATAATTCCGTAAGCTCGAAGTGACTTGGAATAAGCTCTTACACCAATGTACTTGTGACAAAAATCTAAATAGAAAGTAAGAAATGACACAGGTGTTTAGCGTGGAAAACCTATGAATAGGTAGAAAAACCAGGACCTCGAGCTGAGGATTTCGGTAATAGTGGTGTTTTATTATTTGAGATTGATATCTTATTACAAGTGATCTCTTGACTTAGAAATGCTTGATCTTGTGAATAAGAAGTTGGAAGTTTTGAGAATCTAGAAAATATAGTTTTCTTGGTGATTTATCGTGTATTTTTTTGGTTCTTGCATCTTCTAGAACTTTTTCTTTATATAGGCCTTCGCCACAGTTCTTCATCGTGCTTCAGCACGTTCTCCGAACAATGTGGTTAGTGGCAGTTGCTGAGTAACTATTGAGTTCATGAGAAACATGTGGCTTTGACTTGTTCAGATTTTACTGATTGAGCTCGACCCACGTCTTTCATCAGTTCATGGAGTAGGTGGTAATGTTGAGTTAAGGAGTCATGTGGAGAATGCATAGATCTGTCATAGAGATAGCTCGATTTAGGTAAGATCGAGGGGTAGGCCCCTATAATTAGGAGTCAATTGCAATGATAAATCAGGGCACATGGATGAGTCAACCTTTACATGGTGGTAGTTATTCCTATGATTTAAATTCATCATCCTTAATCAAAGTGAATCCTTATGGAATGTCGTCTATTAAAGGAATTGTGCTTGCTTACATGACCTAAAAGCCTTCAAGCAATTTGTAAGTATTTTAGGCTTTTAACTTAATTATATTATTTTGTCTAATTATTATATAGTAAAATTTTAAACTCTCTATTTGTAGACATCAAGCCAACTTAACCCCTATGGAATGTCACCCATAAGACCAATTATAGCTAATTATAGGATGTCACTCCCTTTAGACAACTTGCATGGATATCAGGTTTGCAATCTAATTGTATTTTGTACGTTTATAAATTTTGTCAGTTTCTTATAACTAACTATTCTTGTATAGACATCAAGGCTAGTTAATCCTCAAGGAATCTCGCCTATCCGACCATTATTGCAGTGCCATATAACCTCAAACCCTATCAACAATTCATAATTTTCTTAGGTTTGTGAGTTAATTATATTTTTTTGGTTAATAAAGTATCAAATTTCTATTAACAATTGTCTCTCTCTATAGCTATCTCTTGAAGCACCAATACAAGAACCAAGAGGTCTTGTTCGTATGCTAGATTTTACTAGTGATACAAGAAATTATTTCCAGGTTGGTAGGTGTTTAATAACTTGTTATATCTTATTATAGTTAAATATTTCTTACATGAATATTATTTATTAACAATGACAACGGTCTTGATAACAATAGGCATCTCAATAGTAATTAGGTGATGAAAGAAGGGGTATTAATGGAAGTACAGCGCATAACTTTTCGTACATACGAAATATGCCTAAATTTGCCAAATGATTCGGCGGCTTCTATTTCTTCATCATTTCCTCAGAAATTCAAACATTCATGGATTGATCGCTTCAATACTCCAAGAGCACGTCATCTCCTCTTTCTCAATCTGATGATGCGCAACGATGGAAGATGAAAGTCTACGAAATTATTTGCAATTCACCTCAACCAACACCTCCTTCTCTCTTCTCTGCAAATCAACCTTCTAGGGTTTCCAATTCTCGCTCACAGATTCACCTCTTAAAGACTGTCATCCTCGAATCCATCACAATCCCTGGATACTCTGCCTTTTGATCATCAAACACCTCACCATCACTGATGATGGCTTCATCAGTTTCATCTATCTCCAACACTCACAAATCTGGTGGGCTATCGAAATTCAGCAGTCTTAAACTCCAGTTATCTGTAACTCAAAGGTTATGTATTCTATTTGAGTACGTGTGCACCAACACTTGCTTCTGACTCTATGACGTTCACAAATAATTTTTCTTACTTGTTTGAAGGAGCCATGCTTATGTTTTTCATGTTGAATATGGATATGTAGGTCACATGTTTGGGGATATTTTTACCTATGCCGTGAAGGTCTGAAGCTAATTAATGACAAGGCTTAACAATTTTTTTGGGATTAATGATGGTGGCAAGGTTTCTTCCTTAGAAACTAAAATTTTAAACATCAACAGAGTTTTCTAGACTATTTAGGTTGTTTTTGGTTTATGGAGAATGCAAAAAAATGAAAAGTGATACTCCTGAAAACCAATTCCCTAGTGTTTGGTTCATGAGGAAAATTGATAATCCTGAAAACCCACTTGGTATTCAAAACTCGGGGAGTTGATTTTTATTTATCATTTTTTGATTTAGTGTTTTCAGAGCTATTTTCATGAAATTATTTTCCATAAAACTATTTTCTAGCAAAATTTTATGATTTTTCTTAGAAGAAAGTATCTTTACATGGTAACACGGTTTTAGTTTCCGGAGAGATAATTCACGACATAATGATGATCACGTGTAAATAACATTTTTAAATATTCTAAATGAGTAGCAGAGGGAGCACAAGTTCAGTGCAGAGGTCTACCAATTGGTACAATTTAATCTCATGCCCCTTCTTTTAGATGGTATTGGGAAATTTGAATATTTTTTGAAAATCCAATCATGTACTTTTATACAAGTTGCCACTTTTGCCAGCTTCACCGCATGACAAGACATTGATACAGGCTACCCGCGTCTTAATGGCCAGTGATCACAACTTTTTGGAAGTCAGCACTCATGTAGGAAGAAGTAAATCCGTCTCCAACTATCATAAAAATTTTCCTGATCATAATATCCAAGTTTTTTTAGCCTGTTTCAGCTGAAAAATATCTTCAAAGGGATTCAAGGGAAAAAGGTATGTCTCGGTTATCAACGTTATTTTCTTTTTTGAAAGAAATATATGTTCTTTGTATGGTTTTGATTTATTCGTTTGCATTTATAGAAATTTTATGCATTTTGTATAGGACTTCTATTTTGAGTACTTTATGTGCAATGATCTTATATATTTGATTGTCGATGCGGTTTTATGTTTGGATATATAAGGATCCTAAGATGTTGCAACTAACTACAGGCATGTGTTGCCATCTCTAGCTTTGATGAGAAAACTCCTTAGTGTGCAAGATCAAGTAAGTTTGAGTTTTTATAAATTATAGGCCATGTTTCAAAAAAAAAATTTCCCCGTTTGCAATGAGTGAACCATAAGTTGTGTTGGTGGTTGGTCTTTTCTGAAATGACTACTTCACTAGCATTATCAATTATATTAGAGTGAGGAGTTTATGATGATCGTAATCTCACTATGTACTTGGTGGTTGGTTTTTGCTAACGTGGCTACTTTGCCCATCTCGCCATCATTCTTTATCTTTTGGATATATAGTAAATTGGATTGGACAATCTAGCCTGACTGTCTTGCAACCTTATATAGGGAAATTGCAGATTTTAACCCTGCACTCGTGGCATTTAAGATTACATGGAATAACTTTGTTTAGTTACAGCAGAAAAAATACTAATAAGTCAGAAGAGAAGGTTGTTATTTGGTTCAAAATTCAGTGGTGGTGAGACGATGGGATATCCACATCTCCTTTCAGATCTTAGTCATCTCTACAGCTTTCATATCGTACATTAAAGATTTGAGAACACCACCCATATCTTTGTGCAAATCTTTTTTATTCTGATTTTTTTTTCTTTTATGTTCATAGATTAGAGATATGAGAACTGCCATTCCTACAAGATCATTTCTTTGTTCTATTTGCAGATTTTAGCGAATATTCCGAAGATGAAAGCTGATAATTGATACAAATTTGGGGTTTTCTATTTGAATTTTAGGAAAAAATTGCTATTGGTAAAATCCACGATGGAATTCATTAGCAATTGGTCATATTATTGATTTCTCATCCGATAATACCAATCCAAGTGTCTTTTTTAAAAGGTACAATATTTCTCCTTACATTTTTTTTGATCAAAATGTTGTTAGTTTCTTATGTTTCCAATTGCTGCATTTTCGAGTAAATGTTGGTGGTGAGTATGATGAAGATTTATTGTAGTTTGGGTTGGGGAAAATATTGTTCTGTTTATTTAATTTGGAATACCAATGAATATGGTCAGTTGTCAAAAGGACCATTCTATTGATACGGATGGCCTATGATTGCGTTCCGTGTGAATTTCCATGGTATTTCATGTATGATGGTTGTTTTGTATATATTAGAACCATGGAAAAGGAAATTCCATAATGCTGAGATTTCTTCTTATGTGAGTGAATGGATTTGAACATTTACATTCAATAGAATTAGTACTAAGAGCCTATATGGTATTCATCAGTCCGTTGAAGATTTGTTTTCTATGTATTTTTGAAGTATTTATTATTCATCCTCTGATGCTCTCTTTGAATCTTTTTTTCTCTAGAGTCCCACACCCACACCCAAAACATAACATGTGTTTCTTATTTTGTTGGATACCTCTAAATTCATCTTTGAATAATTTATTCTTTAATGATTGCCCTTTATTTCTTGGTTGCCTATCTTTGTTTCTATAAAAACGAGGTTGAACGTTGGATTCCCTAATTCTTTCAAAATCACAAAAGTATTACTAGAAAAATTTTGCCACTACGGAATTACATGGAAAATCGTACTTTTTGATGTTTGCATTTAGATTCTTCAGTCAGAAAATCTAATATAATCTTTCTCAGTAACATCTTGGGTACAAGTTAAGTACTTAGTGTAATCATCCTTTTATTTTCCATTTCATAATAGATTTTAAAATTATTACCTTACAATCTTATTGGCTTTAACCAGTGATTAATTTGTTGTAGATTCAGACTGTTGCTTGGTTGGTGTTTCTTTAAGGTACATTTTTGTATGTATTTCTATATTAGATGAATTCATGTTTTGATATTTTGAAACTTATGATAGCAAGAATTCACGCGGATTATATTGTTCTTATTCGTACTAGGATCTTTAGCTCAAATGGAAGAGCGCTTGACAATGTGAGTATACATATCAAATATCTCAAGAGATGGTGTTTCAAGCCCAGCAAGATCCCATTGTCTTAAAATATTATACAAGTAAAATAAAAATAAATGAAGTATTGCTGTAATGAAATCCTAGAACGCTATATAGAATAAAAGTTAGATACTCAAAAATATTATTGCATTCTTTTCAAACCTCACGAATTTCTCGTGAAATGAGACCCAATAAATGCACTATTTGTAATGTGTTATATGTTGGGAATTGAGATGCTTTATGAGTATTTCCTTTTTGATCTATTTGTCTTGGTGAGTTGTATGTACTTTATGACATTAGTTTGAGAATTGGATTTTCTTGGATGGTACTGCTGCTTAGCATTCCTTTACTTATTATGGAAATTATTCTATAAGTAAAAGAGTTTTTAACCAAATTGTGAGTAGATATCTTATGTGGTCAAAATGCTTCACGTTTTGTTTTACCTAAAGATAAGAATATATAAATTTAGATATGCAATAGCGTTAGCAATTTACTCTCTTTTTTATCTAAGCCATCCATCGACCATTGTATTGCAAATTTTAGGAAAGTTATGCCTCAAATAAATTAACAAACGACTGTTGTAGGAAAGAAGCATGTTTTATTAACCTTCGGGATGTGTGTGGGTCTTTAGTCTTTGCATAAACTACATTTTGGTTGGGGGTCTTCTTTAACCCTATTTTAACAAGGGCTTGATTAGCTCTGGACTCCGAATGCAAGTTGGGAATGGATAAGCTCCCAAAACACAATAATTCTGTAATCATTACTTGTGATGAAGTTTCTAAATCAACTTCCAGTAAGCGAAACAACAACTCTGAAGACAGAATGTCACAACATTTTCAGGGATGAAAGCAATGAAGAAAATTGATAACCACAATGATAGTGAATACCCAAAAAATGGAGATGTACTATAAAGTGACGCAGAAAGCGAAAAGACCAATGAAGCTGAATGATAAACAAGCCTATATTTTTTTCAGTACACACCTTAGTTTTTTGCTTTATAGCAACTTATTATTCTACCTTAAGCCATAATTTATTTAACACTCCTAATCAATACAGATATTTAATCCATGTAACAGAGTTTCAGTGCTTTTACTCTACTAGATTAAATAGTATATGTTTTTCTGTTGTTGATCAATATATAGAAACATGCATAAAGTCATGATAAAGTTTGATCTAGACTGTTAATTAACACTCCTATGATAAAACACACGAAATATCATGTTTTCTGTGAAACTTCTTGCAACATTCAATGACTTGAGCTACATGATAGCATCTCCAAATGACCTTAGTCTTCTTTTCAAAATAATCTACCCCTGTATTATAGTCAATACTCACCCACGATCACACTCTTTGAACATGTTTTATACTATATTCATTGCAATCAAGTCAAAGAATGTAATAGTTTCAGCCACCCTGTATAATATCTGAGAGATCACTATACAAGATACCCATATAAAAGCTTCTATAACTCCTAATTCATAACAATAGTCTCATTACAAACTAGTTTTAGCCCTCCATTGGTTAATTTGTTTTGAAGTATTTTTCATGTGTGGTCATTAGCTAATTAATATTTTATGAAATAGAATCTAGTTTGTGGGAAGAATATGCAAATTGATATGAGCATAAATACAACATATGTAAAGGCCATACAATCTGCCCAACATTTCATTTACATTGAGAACCAGTACTTCCTTGGGTCATCATATAATTGGACTCAATACAAAGACCTAGGTGAATAAAATAACATTCAACATTTAAGAATAGTTATATTTATAACCCAATTATACCAGGTTTTATTATCTTCTAAGTTTCTTTTACTAAAAACATAATCATAATCATGTTTTCATTTATAGGTGCAAACAACTTAATACCGATGGAAATAGCTCTCAAGATTGCTAATAAGATCATAGCAAATGAGAGGTTTGCAGTGTACGTAGTCGTCCCAATGTGGCCAGAGGGTGTTCCAACCAGTATAACTACACAAAGGATTCTTTTTTGGCAGGTAACCATCCCTTGAACTTTTATTTTCTTGTCGACATTCGACAATTAATTTGGGAATCACAACTATTTTCAAAAGCTTCTATTTGTATTTATCAAATATTAGTACTAATTTTGCAGAACAAGACGATGCAAATGATGTACGGGACAATATACAAGGCTTTGGAAGAGGTTGGACTTGAGAATACATATGTGCCAAAAGACTATTTGAACTTCTTCTGTCTTGAAAATCGTAAGGCTCCAGATGGTACCGAGCTTTCTTTTGAAGGAATTCCTACTGTATCAAACACTCCTCACGTATCTCCTTTTATCCCTCAACCCAACGTTATCCTTTTTAGAATATAATTTCATAGTACTTTCCACATTTTTTAGTTAGTTATCACATCTTACCTTTTTTTTCTTCTATAAATTAAATTTGCTATAAATCTAAATTAGTTTTTTTTCTTCTTCTTAAAGTGAAGTGGATTGTCTCGCAGTTTTTATCAAATTTATTGGTCATATTAGTTAATGAAATGTTCTACATATTTGGTAATGCTGGCACTGATAAGAAGAATCGACGCTCCATGATCTACGTACATTCAAAAGGCATGATATGATGAATATGTGATAATAGGCTCAATGAACATTAATCAGCCCTCCATGGAGGGTATGAAAGAAACTGAGATAGCAATGGGTGCTTATCAACCGCAACATACATGGTCAAGAAAAATCTCTAATCCGTGTGGACAAGTAAAAGCTTTTATCCATTAATATGTTTGCATCTCTAATATTAACCATGGTTAAGTATATTTAAATATCTTACTGACAGTAATCTTATTTCCATTTTCCATCTATGTATGCACATATATATGGTTATAGGATGTCACTGTGGGCAGAACACACGGGATTTCTCGAAGATATTTTTACAGTACCAAAAAGCTTAGAGTATGTGAGAAGGGTTAGGTCATTGGGGGAGTCAAATTGGAGACAATTTGCAGCGGAAGACGTGTCGGAGATGAGGGGACACCTTTTGAAATACCTTGTGGAAGTTGATCCAAGGGGCAAGGTGAAGCCAGTTCCTGGCTGCAAATCATTTCCAGATGTTGGAGGGACTATTGTTGGTACATTTTATGGTCTTCAAGAAAACCTAACAATTTAACCAAAATACCCATTTTGATGTGGCTTTGAATGCGAGATTGGTTAGTGTAGAGAATATCAGGCCAGCTAGAGCTATAATGAATGATTTTGTAGATTGGTTATAAGTTTTTGTTAGTAATTAGAAACCAATAATTATGCGGACTCGTCCCTTCATTCTATTTGTACATAAGCTCCATGATTGTGCGAGGGATTTACTTGTTTATAGCTGATTAGTGTGTTGTAATAATCATAGATACAGTTTCTTGTTTACACTAACTTAGATCAAACGATATACAATTTCTTTAGCATTTAGTAAGATTTGAAGTGCTCTTATAGGATGATATAATAAGTCATATGCTCTTTGAGTTACATGAATCTTTGGTGACTGAAAAAATTTGATTCTTCCTTTGAATCCAATTTAGGTATTTCTAGGCCAAAGTGGGGGACCTGACACTGATAGAAATCAATTACTACGTCTAGTGTATGTCTCTAGGGAGAAGAGGCCTGAAGACAATCATCATAAGAAGGCTAGTACCATGAATGCTCTGGTAAGTAGATAATTTATAAGTCAATGTTTTGGTTTATTGCAGTTTGTTATATTTGGAAGTTTTTATTTCTAATTTTATGCTTTATATGTATGAAAAATAGGTGAGAGTCTCCGCTGTGCTGACAAATGCACCCTATCTGCTGAACTTGGATTGCAATCATTACATCAACAACAGTAAGGCTCTCAGGGAGGGAATGCGTTTTATGATGGATCCATTGTTGGGGAAAAAGTATGCTATGTGCAGTTTTCACAGAGGTTTGACGGTATTGATTGAAATGATTGATATGCTAACAGAAATACTGTATTCTTTGATGTAAGCACAAAATCCTCTATATTGTTGTTGTTCTTTGAAATTGGTATTTTGTATATGTGAAATTAATGGCTAATCTTTTCTCCAGATTAACATGAAAGGTTTGGATGGGATTCAAGGACCCATTTATGTCGGGATGGGATGTGTTTTCCGAAGGCAGACTCTCTATGGGTTTGATGCACCAAAGACAAGGAAGCCACATTTGTTGAGGACTTCCAATTGCTTGCCAAAGTAGGCGCACCGTGGATGCTGTTGTTCTGGAAAGAAGAAGAAGGATACAAAGGCTAAGTCAACACTGATTCCCTTTCCCGGCGCAAAGTGGCTAAAAGAGACAAGAGACAAAAGGCGTGCGGCTAGATTAAATCTTTTGCAAGAAAAGAGCAGTAAACAATCTCAAAATTCTAAAGGTCAATCACTAAGTTTATTACGACCTGGAAGGAAGCATGTCGGGTGCATCCTGTTGTAGAGGTATTGTTTCTTTAGAGCCTGCATTTATTACCTCTAAACTGTCAAATACATCATGCTGTTATTGAAGACTCCTTTATTTTACTTATAGATTTTGGATCGGATGCTTCTTTTATACAATTCTGAAGATCAAAAGGGAAATCAATTCTTTTTCGACCGGTTTCTGTGTGAAAAGAAAATATTGTCTTTATTTTCAATATTTTCGTTTATTGGTTTACTAAATATCCTGGTAAGTTGATCTTTTAATTTCCCTCTGTATTGTAGTGTAATGCATAATGGGAGTTAATTAGTACTTCTTCTATAAATCTTTGTATATCATTCCCCCTTGCCTGGCCCTCCTTGAGATCTGATATTTTCTTTATGAATGTACATTTCTCATCTAAAAAACAGGATAATGACGTATATATGCTAATTCATGGTATATCTGCATTGATATTTGTTTGAGGTTTTTTTCATTGCAGACAGAGTCCATTAAATTAGGGATGTGGGATGGCCTTTATGATGCTTTTCATTCCATTGGTCAACATATATGTACATCTCCACCTTTATCTTTTGCTGAACTCGAGACAATTAAAATTGAGCCTCCGTGCAAAAGAGATATGCACAACAGTCTTCTTTACATAAATTAAATGTATCAGGTTTGCTAAGCGTTCAAGTTTACTAGATTTTTTGTTTGTCCTCCTTTTATAGCAAATAGGGTTGACCTTACTTTTGATTTTTACAGGGAAATGGCAAAATGTTGATTTTCTTCTTATGCTACACTACACTCTACAGATGTTACTGTTGTTGATATTGGCAAGAGTACCGCTGCGTATTTTGAACATGAAATATCAATTACAAGGGAGGCCAAATCACCGTTCAAGAAAAGACTTTCATGCTGGAAGAAGTTATGTGATTGTGAATTATGGTTGACAGAGAAATTTCCAGTCAATGATTTTGATTCACTGGGTTATGGAGAGTTCTTATAATAATAGACATTTATTTGTTATTTAATTACAATGCATTTTCATGTTCATGACTACAGTTGAAGAAGTATTGTCAACCTCGAAAAAGTCATTGAATCGTATTTGCGACTCTTGAAGGAGATAAGGTTCCTCTATATAGAGTAGGAACAAGCTTAGCAGTTTTAAGAACGGTGGTGGAGTTCCGGTGATGTTGGAACTCAGAATTCGAACACGAGGAAATATGGTGGGGAAGTTATTGAGGACAAATCACAAAAGGTACATTACTTGCCCTATAGTCGTAGCGGGCGTTGACTCCGCAACATCCAAACCTATCAAGTTCAAACAAGATTCATGTACATCATTGAGTTCATAAAGGATTTGTACGCATACTTTTATCTGGTTTCCCTCGTCCTAAGTTATATTGTAAAAGTTGAGGTGATTTGAGGCATACGGGGTCGTTTCATTGATGGGCCAGTTCAATCCCTTGCATCTAAACCCTATATTTAGAAATTCCATGGATTATACCTGAGTTATATGCAGCTTGGTTGGCTTCTCTGCTTCAGTTTTTCTCTATTTGCCAAACTTGAAGAAATGGCGAAGGCAGTTAGTTTACATTTTGGGGTAAACTGAGAATCATAAGCAAGACTTTGGAACGTGCAGAGGAAAGAGTTATTAGATTTCAAGAAATACATGATCGGTTGTTCAACCAGATTTTTTTGTACTACTGCCATCAGGAGCTTGAACAAGTTTTGTTGGATGCCTGCAAAGCTATGAATGAAGATCTTGTATGTTCTTACTCTACGACAAATGCAGATGAAGATGATGCGCTCTTACCCAGATGAGATTCTTAATATCTTCATGTTAGATAGTTCTCATGGAAGGGCAGGTCAATCAAGAAATGCTTAAATTTTCATATGTTTGTATACTGGATTACTGAGAAATTTATAAGTTCTTAAAGCTAAAATAATGTAATGTTTACTAAAATTACAAAACATTGGTTTTGTGAGAGGAGCTATTTTCAGCTGCACCGAGATTATATGATATATTGTAAAGCTCTGTGTTAGAGTTGTAAATGGGTTTTCATTACATGTATATGTCATATATTATGTAAGATGCTACTATTAATATTTGCAGATTTGTTAATCTAGCAATTTCAGTGCTATTTAATAATATTGTGTCGTTTCAGCCTGTATTTATGTCAAGAACAACGTTAAGTTTAACATTTCAAGTTATACTAAAGGGGGTTCTTTTTCAAAGTCGGACATTAGGCTTATGTAAAAAAAAACCCTACTATTGAAGACAATATCACTTCAAGTTTTCTCATATTCATTTATAAAGCTGTTTTGCAGTCCGATAATAATCTAATTATAAGAAATAAAAATTCTAAACAATATTGATTGTGTGAGAGTGTGATCCCTCACTCAAAACATTGATCCGCCTTGCTCTTTATAGCGTTATACTGCTATCACTTTGGACCACCCAATATGGTTGGACTATGTTTTGTCTATGAAGGTCTTCGATCAAGATTGACGTCTTGTACTCATGTCATTACTAAGTACTAAGATTTTTGTTAAAGCCAAAGTAAAGCGATTTACAGATAACCAAATCATCATGTTAAAAGACTGTAAGTCGTCCGTCTGTCCAGTATCTTATGCATGATCAACTATTTCCAGTTACGTTTGAGAATTCTGAAGAATAATATTACCCTTGACCAAGCCACGGTAAAATCTTGATAGCACTGTCTATAGAACTGGGCACACGCCTTCAGCACTTAAACTATACAAAGACGTGTCTTCAGCACTAAAAAAATAAAAATGCCTTCGATGATGGATCACCAACATTACAAGTCATTAAAAATTAAGCATATAAAAACCTATTTAATAGTTTTCAATTCTCTAAAAATTTTAAAAATCATTATAGGCTCACGCTAACTGCTAGTGAATTTTTAATGAAAATGGTAGTTTGGCATTCATAAAATTATACAGGCTTGACCCGGATAAATTGCAGTTAAATTCACCCTAAACTCCTAAAGATAATTTTTTTGAAAATGGTAAAAGTCGGAGTCCTTCGCTAAAATTCAAAGCCATTTGAGCCATACAATGCATATGAACATCCTCCGGGTACTCATCGAATTCGCCTCTCACCAAGATCTTCTTAAAAGACTCTTTTGAAGACCCAAGAATACGCATAAAAGCTGTCACTGCATTAGACATCGAAGACAGATTACTCGGCATTTGGCCATGATCAGATATATTTTGATTCAGCTTTTTGTTGATCTTCGTAACAATATCAGGTAAACACATAGCTATAATTTGAGCTTGGATTTGCACAAGCTTTTGAGCCAACACAGGGATGCTCACAATGCCTTTCTCAATATTAGACAATAGTGGATGTGACTCAAACATTCTCGCTTCCTCAACCCTCGCTTCTTCATAAGTCTCATCACCAATGCGGTTTCTCACACATACATAACCAAGACCAATGTTCACATCATCAACCATAACCTTCTCCAGTAAGCCTTCAGGAGCTTTATCCGCTTTAGTAACAACAGCTAGAGTCCTCTCCCCAGTTTTATCAACCTTTTGAGACATCCTAATGGACTCACAAGTCGGGAAATCAACAGTAGCCGATAAAACATTGAGGATTATACTCTCTTTTGGACTAATGTACTCCATTATAATTCCCGATGTTTGTTCATAAATGTCTTGGGGCTGACCGTGGACATGAACTCTAGTTATACCAGGTAAGTCTACCATAGTCAGGTCAGGGACACCTTTCTTTTTCACAACAAGAGTAAGAGGAATGTTTGAAATGCACTTACCATTACCCGCAATTTTTTGAGTAGCGAAACAAATTGCTTCTGCAATGTTGGTCTCATCAGTGGGAACAGTCTTTCCATGGTACTCTAGGTGGAGCTCAGGGTTTGTTGTCGTGTGGCTTTGCAACCCCATAATGAGGGGAACCCGAGTGCACATGCCTTGGCCTCTGGGGAGACTAATACCTGCTAAGGACTCCAGGACACTAGACTTGCCTGAGGATTGGTCTCCAACAACAACAATCGTAGGGAGTTGTATCCCTTCTTCCACGACTTTCAGGTTTCTCAGTTTGTCAACGACATCAAGGAGAGGTCGGATGTGGTTGTTGTAGTTTAAACTTAGTTGGTTTTCACCATGGGTATTGAGATCATTTGATATTGCCATATTGTTTAAAGAACACTATAAAGAGAGTTCTTCTGCCAATAATTTGTGTTGTACAATAGCCTATTTATAGATGATTTACACCCATGAGTTACAGGAGATGAAAAGTCATCTTAAATCTAAGAGTTAAATTTACAAGTCATCATAAGTATTCATCTTCATTAAGGGAATACGAAGATCATTGTAACTAAACTATATATGAAGCATTTTAAGAATTCCTTGCAATTTAAATATTTTGGATGACTATTGGGTTCTCTATGATTTAAGCGTATAAACATAGATGGTGGAGACGAGGAGAAGAGACACCTTAGGTTAGATCATCTGCCAAATGATTGATCTCTGCTAAATTTATGTCTAACTTTAATATCACAACTAATCACTTTCTCTCAAACAAAGTAGTAATTTATATTGATTTATTTGGTTCATTCGTGAAAGTGATGAAACAAAGATTTGTAGCCAAGTGCAGAGCAATAACATGGTTGGGCGTTGCAGAAAATAATAATGCACTACTAGACGTTATGCAAAAAGGCATATCAGCAAAATAACATTGAACATAATCCTAGTTCAGGGTACAAAATGTCAGACACCGCACAAAAAAAAGCCTCTATTTAGCCTGACCAAAACCACACCATGGCAGCCAAAAATTGATACTAAAATTCTAATGAGCAGGACAACCATCAGCAGACATCCGATCCATGATGTTTGACACCACTTCCTTCGAATCCTGGAGTAACTTGATACTCTTGTTCAGTTTTTCCCGCTTTGTAACAACCACAGGGGACTCTTCTAACATCTTTTCGATACCACCGTTCTGGGAATTTAGCAACTCCTTAACAATCTCATCTTCAATGCTATTATTCACCAAGTTTTGAACAGAGAGCACCAAATGCAGACCCAGACTATCAACCAACCTCAACAGAACAATCTTCCAATATGCAGTAAGTCGCATTTTCATGTCAAAAGCTTGTTGCACTACCACGGGCGAATACTTTCTCAAATGCACAACTTCAACATCATCAAATATTGGTAGCCCTATCTTAGATTTGTTCTTATCGTTTAAAACATTGGTGAAATTTGTAAAGATGAAAGAAAGATTGAATTTACTGGAATGGATATTATTGATACTCAATCATGTATTTATACTACATTATAGATTATTCTAGATTATTCTAGTTAGGTATTACAATAGGAAAACTAATATACACAAATATTATATTCTTAGTATGGAAGATATGGAATATTCTGGAAGATATGGAAGTTTGACTTCCTAACACTCCCCCTCAAGTTGGAGAGTGGATATCCTGCAATCCCAACTTGTGAACCATAGGAACAAATATCTCTTTCCCTAAGGGTTTGGTCAAGACGTCTGCTAGCTGATGTGCAGAATTTACATATCTTGTAGTCACAAAACCATTTTGGATCTTGTCTCTAATGTAATGACAATCCATCTCAATGTGCCTAGTTCGCTCATGAAAAACTGGGTTTGCTGTAATGTGTAAGGCAGCCTTGTTGTCGCAATATAGCAAGGCTGATTCGTGATGTGAAAGTCCCAAGTTCCTCAATAGATATCGGAGCCATGTCAACTCACAACAGGCTCCCGTCATTACACGGTATTCTGCCTCGGCGGAAGAGAGTGAAACTATTTTCTGTCGCTTCGACCTCCAAGATATTAATGAATGTCCAAGAAAGACACGATCTCCTAGTGAGTGGGCAACTTGCCCAATCCGAGTCACAGTAAACCCTCAACTTGAAATCACTTTTCGAAGAGAAGAATAGGCCTTGGCCAAGTGCATCTTTTAGATATCGGACAACCCGAAGAGCTGCCTCCATATAAAGTCTTCGGGGTTGGTGCATAAATCTACTCAAAACATGTACAACATATGTTATATCAGGCCTCAAAACAGTCAAGTAAATTAATCTGCCGACTAATCTTCTATACCGACCAGGATCTTTGAGCAGGTCGCTCTTGTCCGATAATTTCAAGCTTCGTTCCATAAGAGTATCAACAGGGGCTGCGCCCAACAGCCCTGCATCCTCAATGATTTCTAATGCATATTTACGTTGGGAAATAAAAATCTCGCTCTTAGAAGCAGAAACCTCAATACCAAGAAAGTATTTCAAATTACCAAGATCTTTGAGATGAAAATGACTACGTAGAAATTTTTTAATTGCAGCAATGCTAACAGGATCATTTCCAGTAATTAGAATATCATCAACATATATCAAGAGAGCAGTAAAAGACTTGCCTTGTTTTCTGGTGAACAGAGAATAATCAGCTCGAAATTGTACATAACCAGCGGAGCGAATAGATTCTGAGAACTTAGAGAACCACTGACGAGATGCTTGTTTCAAACTGTACAATGACTTACGAAGGCGACACAACAAGTTTTTCTCCCTCGGTCGCCGAAGCCCTGGCGGTGGAGACATATATTTCTTCAGCTAAGTCGCCATGAAGAAAAGTATTGTTGACGTCCATTTGATGAAGGGACCAGCCACGAGCTGCGGCCAACACGAGCAAGCAGCGAACTGAGATGATCTTGGCAGTGGGGGAAAAGGTATCCTGATAATCGACACCTACTAGCTGAGTGAAGCCTTTTGCGACCAATCGGGCTTTGTACCTCTCGATAGATCCATTTGAACGGTGTTTAATTTTATACACCCATCTGCAGCCAATAGGTGTCTTACCGGCCGGGAGTGGAATGAGGGACCAAGTGTCGTTGGCTTGGAGAGCCTGCAATTCAGAGCGCATTGCTTCCTGCCACTCAGGATGAACGGCGGCTTCCGAATAAGACCTGGATTCCGTGACATTACTAATCTGAGCAACAAAAGATCGATATACAGGCTTATATCTGTGATATGAAACATAATTGGCCAATGGATAACGTGTACCTTTGGTCGGACCCAACATTAAGGAGGCCGATTGGTCGGAGTAAACGTTGGAGCATACATAATCGTTGAGCTTGACCGGCGGACCGGTTTGGCGGCTGGAGCGGCGAAGCGAAGCGGGTTCGGGATCGGGTTCAGATGAAAAGAGAGGTGACTGTAGAGACGGTTTGGGGAGTGGGTTTGATGAGGATTCCGGCGCAGTGGATGGTGGTGATGCATTTTTAGAGACGATGAGAGAGGATGGGTCGCAACGATCAATTGGGTCAGAAGAATTCTTGGGGCGGCGCGTGTATGTGCGTAGAATGGCCGACTGATGGGAAGATGGTGGTTCCTGCGGAAAAGAAGAGGCAAGCACATGTTGTGGATTTGGAGAAGAAGGAGGCGCGACTGTATGATCGGGAGGTGATGTGTTTGGATGAGAAGTGTTTTGATTGGAATCAAAAGAATAAGTGGTGTTGTGGGTGACAAGAGGAATTGGACTAGAATCTGTGTTTGAAGGAGAAATAACAGAATTGGGCTTGACAGATGCATAAAGAAAAATATTTTCGTAAAATCTCACATCGCGGCTAGTGAAAACTTTTTTGGTCGACAAATCGAATAATTTGTATGCCTTTTGACCGATAGGATAGCCGATAAAAATTGAGGTTATAGAACGATAGTTAAATTTGTGAGAAGTATGGACATTAGTAGCACAGGCTAAACAACCAAAGACACGGAGATGAGAAAAAGAAGGCAGTTTTGAGTAGAGAAGTTCAAAAAGAGTTTTGAAGGCGAGAACTGGAGAAGGGAGTCGATTGATGATGTGTACAGTAGTAAGAGCACACTTACCCCAAAATTGGGTAGGATGTGACGATGCTTGCGTTCCACAACCCCATTTTGTTGAGGCGTGTAAACACAAGAATGCTGAAAAATGACCATTTTCTTGAAAAAAAGAACGAAGTGAGATAAATTCTCCACCATTATCACTTCGAAAAGTCTTAATATGAGACTCAAATTGAGTGCGAACATAACTGAAGAACCGCTTTAGAAGTGATTGTGCATCATCTTTGTGTCGCATCAAGAAAATCCATGTGAAACGTGTATAATCATCAACAATGTAAGAAAGTAATAAGCACCAGAAAGAGAAGGGTGTCGATAACGACCCCAAATGTCACAATGAATTATCTCAAAAGGTTTTATAGAAGAAATTATACTAGGGCTGAAAGGTAAACGACTTTGCTTAGCCAAATGACATATAGGGCAAGCGTTATTGTATTGGACGGAAAAATTTAAAAAGTTCTTGGCAATGAAACTTAAACGAGGAGGTGATACATGGCCTAACCGGTTATGCCAGAGATCGGTGGATGAGATGGTGAGATTGCAGGCTGGTCGGTTTGTGGGCGAGGAAGAGTTGGTCACGGATTTCTTCGTCGCTAGTGCCACCAAATAGTATAATCTGTCATGTTGTTTACCCAAACCAATCCTCCTCCTCGTAGCCAGATCCTGCAAAATACAGCAATAAGGGAAAAAAAGTATTGAACAATTCAGGCATCTCATCAGACGACTAACTGACATCAAATCAACTTTAAATGCAGGCACACATAGAACATCATGCAAATAATAGATGGAATTAAGAGGCAATGATCCTTTTGCAACGATATTAGCTTTTTCTCTGCTGGGCAGTAGTACGGGAGGCAACGAGCAATTTTTATCTTTACGGAAAAATAATTTAGATGATGAAGAAATATGATCCGTCGCCCTGCTATTAATGATCCAACTGCGGGAAGCGACTTTAGACAAACCTGGCTTGGTTACGGTATTTGCTTGAGAGCTAGATCCTTTATTTTTGTTATCAAGGAGCGATAAGAGCTGCTTCAATTGAGCCTCTAAAATCCCAACAACTTGGTTTTCGTCTTTTTTAGAAAAGCCTTCAGACACATGATTAGCTGTAGGCTTATTATTGTCGTTGAAGCGTATTGGCCTGAATTATACTTTGCCTTTAGATGGCCCGCTGGATACCCATGTAGCTCATAACAAGTTTGGACCCAATTCTCCACAATGAGAACAATGAGGGCGTCCTCTTCCAGAGCCAGAATGACGCCTGTCTTGATCAAATCGGCGTTCTCCACTGAAATTTTCTAGCGACTTTTCTTGCGATCAGAAATGTTGTGACCCATATGGGCGGTCAGATCGCTCGGACCTCCCTGTATTCGCCGATGGAAATGGTTTACTGTTGTTGCTTCGAACCGCCATGGCGGCGCTGCCGCCAAAATCACTTGCAGTTCTTGAGAGACGGAGAAATATGTTTGGCGAACTGAAGGAAGGGGATTTATCAGGAGGATTTGTCCGTGAATAGCACTGTAAGAATCATTCAATCCCATCAGAAATTGCATCAATTTTTGTTGATCTTGTTGTGCCTCATGTACTACATTGTTGTATGAAGCTAGTTCATCCCATATGCCCTTCAATTTTGTATAATAAGCAGGGACAAAGAGTTGTTCTTGTCGAAGACAAGTAATATCTTGCTAAATCTCAAAGATGTGAGGTACATTGCTTTGAGAGAATCACTCACAAAGATCTTCCCAAACTTCATGAGCAGTAGAGTAATATATCACACTGTCTGAAATTCCGGACTGAGAGTGTTGACGATCCAAGAGTGGACCATATCATTACATCGAGACCAAGCCGCATAACCTTCAGGATCAGCTTCTTCTGAAGGGGCTTTGATTGAGCCATTGACAAAACCTAACTTATTTTTAGAATTTAAAGCCAGAGTCATAGCTCTTTTCCAAGTAGAATAATTGTCTCCATTCAAGGGTTTAGAAATCAAAACCAAACCCAGATGATCTGAATGATGAGTGAAATAGGGATTTGAGATAGGAACAACAATTTCTTTGCCAAGGACGGGAGGTGGTGGTGGTGGTACTTCCTCATTGGCCATGATGGCTGAAAAGGAGAGATGCTACACGAGAGATTAGAGTGCTGTGATGGGTCAGGATCTTAGTCCTGCTCTGATACCATGTAAAGATGAAAGAAAGATTAAATTTACTGGAATGGATATTATTGATACTCAATCATGTATTTATACTATATTCTAGATTATTCTAGATTATTCTAGTTAGGTATTACAATAGGAAAACTAATATACATAAATATTTTATTCTTAGTATAGAAGATATGGAAGATTCTAGAAGATTTTGAAAGATATGGAAGATCTGGAAGATATGGAAGTTTGACTTCCTAACAAAATTTTCTTGATGCCCCATTAGACTATCCAACGTTTTTATGTAATCAGGATTACTGGTGTAATCCGTAAGTTTCTCCATCTCAACAATCTCCTTCACACGGTCAACTGACCTGTCATTTACCATGGACATCAGATTATGGCCAGCCCTTATGGTTGAGGAATGAAGCTGTGGGTACCTTTCAGAGTGTTTCTTCAACACACGTACATAAACATCTTCAATATATTTCCAAACCTTTTTAACAAATAAAACAGGTGTCTCAGATACTTCCCTCACATTTCTTTGCAAAAGAGTGAGGAAAGCAGAACGGGGAAGAAAATTCGAAAGCCCAATTCCTCAGGTTTCATGTAACACCTGAATTTCATCCATTAGAAAGTTATCTGCTGTGATTTTATTTTGGAGGTCTTTGGAGTACACATCAAGCATCTCAGCCAAACGAGCAGTACAGTGCATGTAAGCTTCGTCCCAGTACTTATCAAATTCTCTTCTAACCAATATCTTCTTAAGAGATTCTTTCAAAGACGCAAGAATACGCATTAAGGTAGAAATTGCACCAGCCATCGTAGATAGATTACTAGGCATTTCTCTAACAACAGATAAGTTATGATTCAGCTTTTCATTTATCTTCATAACAATATCAGGCAAACACCTACCTATACTTTGAGCTTGGATTTGCACAAGCTTTTGCGCCAACACAGGGATACCCACAATGCCTTTATCAATCTTAGACAAGAGTGGGTGTGACTCAAACATTTTTGACTCCTCCTTTCTTGCTTCTTCGTAAGTCTCATCGCCTATACGGTTTCTCACACTGACATAACCAAGCCCAATGTTTACATCATCAGCTGTAACCTTCTCAAGCAGTCCCTCAGGAGCTTTATCCGCTTTAGTAACAACAGCCAGAGTTCTCTCACCAGATTTATCGACTTTTTGGGACATCCTAATGGACTCAGAAGTGGGGAAATCAACAGTAGCCGATAAAACATTGAGAATTATAGACTCTTTAGGTTTAATATACTGCATTATAATTCCCGATATTTGTTCATAAATGTCTTCGGGCTGACCGTGGACAGGAACTCTAGTTATACCAGGCAAATCAACGATGGTAAGGTCAGGGACACCTTTCTTTTTCACAACAAGAGTAAGAGGAATGTTGGAAATGGACTTACCCTTACCTGCAATCTCTTTGGTAGCTACAACAATTGCTTCAGCTATGTTGGTCTCATTGGTGGCAACATTCTTTCCATTTTATTCTAGGTGGAGCTCGGGCTTTGTTGTCGTGTGGCTTTGCAACCTCATGATGAGGGGAACACGAGTGCATATGCCTTGGCCTCTAGGGAGACTGATACCTACTAAGGACTCGAGGACACTAGACTTGCCCGAGGATTGGTCTCCAACAACAACAATTGTAGGAAGTTGTATCCCTTCTTTCATAACGTTGAGGTGTCTAAGCTTGTCGATGACATCTAAGAGAGGTCGAATACGGTCATTGTAGTTCAAGAATAGTTGGGTTTCTACACATGATATTGTCATGTTGTTTTCAGGAGTGGAAGCTTTCATTCTTTTGGCCTTAGGTTTTCCCATTTTGAGAATGAAGAGATAGTAGAGATGAAGAGAATATATATAGGGGATGTTTGAGTCCTTCAAAAGAGAAGTACTCAAGAATCTAGGTTAGTAATTAATTCACTTTCAACTTCCAACTTCCAACATGGGGAATACAGGAGCTTCATTTCCTATACTAAGGTACTGTGTATGTTTGATCTGATACTCACATAGAAAGTTTAATTTCTAATTGATGGGTACACTTGAACACACTGCTCTTGGGTAGAGAGCGTGCAAGAATAACTATAGCTCAACTAGGGCTGGCAATATGGGCAAAAGCCCACAGCTCGGCCCAGCTCAGCCCAATGTCATTGATGGGCTAGCCCAGCCCGATTAATTATATGGACAAACCACTTTTAATTGTTGTGCGATGGCCCACAGTCCCGCCCAAATTGGCCCGAACAAATCCCGACCCGAATTTAGCCCAAGCCCAACCCGAAGTTAGCGCATGTACAATAGTCACTAGAAGCTAGGCGTTGGAGTCTTTGAAGTTGAGATGAAAAATCCGTTGGAGTCTATCTATTTAAAGCCTCAATTTCTCATTTTCATTTCTTTGGCACTCTGGTTCATTTGTTACTTCTCTCTCTCAAGTATACAAGCTTTACGCTTACTCCCATCTCTCAGTGAAGTATCCAAACTATACTCTTACTTCAGTCTCTCAAGTATCCAAGCTCTAAATATTCAAACTGTTGAGAGATGATCAATCTAGAGCAATATAATACTATAGCTTATGAACAAAAGGAAAGAGAGAAAGAGAGAGATTTATCGATTCATCATCATTCTGTTCTCTGTACATAATACAGAGATATATATAGGTGACCCTATAACATAAGTTACCTAATCTACTCAAACTCTCCCCATAACCCTATCAGGCCTATGGGCTTGTTAGGAGTCCGTATAGGACACCCCAACCCTGTTGGGTTCCCAGCTTGGGTTTGGACCCAACTCCTAACATTCCCCCTTGGGGTGTTCCATACTAGGACAACTTGCCTCATTAAAACCTTTGCCTAGCAAAACCCCCTTTGACAAAAATCTGTGCAGGGAAAGAGTACGCGTATACGTTGCCTCATCGAAACCTCCAGCCAATAAAACCTCCTAGGATAAAAACTGTACTATCAGGAAAAAGAGTACAATACGCATGTGTCCACGTCAGGCTGGGACTACTCCCCCTGACGTTGATCTCCCTGAGATAATAAATCTTATAAACTTTGTATGCCGATTCCATGAACTAATCTCTTGAACGTAGGATATGCAAGAGCCTTCGTGAATATATCAGCCAGGTTGTCTTTTGAATGAACTTGAACAACGTTGATCTCATTCATCTTCTGCAACTCGTGTATGTGAAAGAACTTTGGTGAAATATGCTTCGTTTTGTCACCTTTAATAAATCTGCCTTTGACTTGAACGATACAAGCTGCGTTGTCTTCATAAAGTGTCGCTGGTTTATCTTGGATAAAACTCAGATCGCACCTCCCATTGATGTGGTTGATCATAGACCACAACCAGAAATATTCTCTGCCGGCTTCATGTAGTACAAGAATCTCCGCATGGTTCGAGGATGTAGTAATCATTGTCTGCTTCACTAATATCCATGAAATCATAGTATCTCCATACAATAACACATAACCCGATTGTGATCGGCCTTTATGTGGATCTGACAAATATCCTGTATTGGCGTATCCTATAATTTCCCGTTTGCCAAATTATGGATAGAACAGACCCCAGTCTTTCGTGCCGATGAGATATCTCAAAATGTGCTTGATCCCATTCCAGTGCCTTTAGGTAGGAATCAAACTATGGCAAGCCAAACAGTTCACTGCGAATGAGTCATTTGGTCTAGTAGACCCAGCTAACTATAGTAAAACACCTCCTAGCTATGGCGTCATAGCCTTAGGAGTTTCTCCCCCCATTAGGATGGTGGAAGATGTCGTTGTCCACACCCAAGTGATGGACGCGCGATAAACAACTTAGCACCGTGTGCTACATCAATATCGAAGTGTTAAATAACTCTTATGATATATATTGCTCGGTGTATGAGTGCCAATATCAAGATGTTCGATCTACAAATCGAGACACTTTTGATTTCCCAAGGTCTTGTATTTTGAATTCCTTCCCAAGGTATTCGGCGGGACTCACGATCTCCCCCTGAGGTCTAATGATATCCAAATCATTTAGTACACTATTATGATGAGTGAAGCTAATATCTGTGTTCTAAATAAGAATGCATGGACAAATAAGGATATTTGCAAAGTCCTCAACTTTCAAATACTCAGTCAACTTACTATGTCTCATGGGCCCATTGCTTCAAGCCAACAATAACTTTTCTAGTTTTATTACGTACACACCTATCGGGCTTAATTGCTTCCAGAAGATTATACCTCCCCAGAAAGTTTCATGTATATATCCGTATCTAGTTTCCCATATAGATACGTGGTATTTACATGAGATGCATGTTTATCTTGTCCCCAACAACTTGACAGACTGATAAGTACTAAAACGTTATAAACGTTCATAACCGGGTAATAGGTCACACTGCACTCGATGCCAGATCTCTTAAAGATTTTATGGGCAACTAGTCTTGCCTTGACCAAATTATATCTCCGAGTTAATCACGCTTCCGTACCATTCCCATTTATATCTGACAGGCTCAATGGTATATATAATTTCGTATTATGCGTATGCTGAGCTCCGTTTGGATTCCAGACACCTACTTTTGTTAATGTACAACAACACATAGTCGTTTACAATAAGTGGTTATGAATCCTCATCCTTGATGAAGAGCATAGTAGCGAATATGAATACCTTATCGATAGGTGGTTCCATCCTCGATGAACCGACTACACCATTAGTCATATTTGTCGCTTATTTTGCAGCTCCCCGGCTCAAAATATTTTTTTCCAACGGTGCTTCGCACTAAGCGCGAGCCTCAGATTCGTTTGTGGTACTAATTCCCCTAGAACATTCTATTGTGGTACCAGTTCCTCTGGAACATTCTGCTGTCTAGGTGTATTACTTGTAGGTACATACACTTACAGTACTTCAATAATGCTTATGGATGCATCTAACAATTCATTTACGTCCTATTAGAGGTTTGTAATCCGTTGAACCTTATTGTCACCTAACTTATGTATAGGGATCTAGATGAGATAACGATGGTATTTTCCAAGACCTCTTGGAAATATCTTCAGCATTGACTATCATATCTCCCCCTGATACTAGGAATATCGTCTCATCAAAGTGACAATTATCTGCCCTACAGTATATATGTCGCCAGTGGATCTAAATATCTAGTGATCAATGCGAATCATAACCTACATAATACCAGGCCGACGTTGAGGGTCCCATCTTCATACATTGTGGTGCAATTGGCACTTGTACATAATATCCAAATATTCGTTGATGGGCGACACCGGGCTCTGACCCAGTTACTAGTCACTTTTGGGAAAAATAATTTCATGATTTGCTAAGGGATGAACCCTAATCAGTGTCGTGGAAGCAAAAATGCATATCCCCCGCACTAGCCGGAAGTTGTGATCGTAATAACAGTGGCCTAACAATTATCCTAAATCGCTTGATTAGGTTCTCCGCCAATCTTGAGTTGGGTATGAAATGGGGTACTCATCAGGGGCGGAGGCAGGATTTGAGTGTTGTGGGGGCGAAGTTAAACGGGGCGAGTTTGGCTTAAGTAGGAGGTTCGGGGGCAGCGCCCCCAAAAAAAAAATCCTAGCATTCTAGGATTATTTAAGTTTTTTCATTAAAAAAATGTAGTTTTACGTGTTATCAAACAACCAGAAGAACATACTCAAAAGAAGATAATAAAGCATATATCGTTAAAAATTAAAAACGCGGTAATGAACTCATATTTTCTCAAAATAAAGTAATAAGATTGCAATTCTACATCTAGTCAAGTATGACATAGATGATTACAAAAGAGTAAAATAAAATCAAACATTTCACCTTGATCATTAATTCATGCTTAAACTGTGGAGATATCTATCCTAAAATCTGAACGACGTGGTTTTACGGTAGTAAAATCCTCAATGATTGAGTCTGTGCTAAAACTGTTCGCGATATCCTTCTCAATATAGATAATCACGCTATCTTCAAGATATTCATCCTCCATCTTAGTGCGGAGCTTGGTTTTAATTAATTTCATTGCTGAAAATGCTCTTTCATTCGTAGCCGTCAAAACTGGAAGGGTAACCAAAAGACAAATTACCCGATGCATAAGAGGGTAGGTGACTACTTTTCCTTTCTTCACCATTTAGTGACACAATTCAAATAAAGTTGACAAGTCTCCAAACTCATGATTCTTAATCACCCCAAATTCAAAAAGTCGCAACTCATATGGTAGTTGTTCTTTTTCAAAAAATGTAAAGTCTTTGGGGTAAAACCTATCAATTAACTTGCAAATGTCATCAACTTTGAAGAACTTAAAATTCTCTCTAGGATCCAAAGCTAAACTAAGAATCAAGAAGTCCATAACATTCTCACTAAATCTATAATTCATCTTCTGTAGTTGTTTGTCCACCACTTTATGAAAAATGTCAAAACGATAATGATGTCCAGTCGTAACATCATGTATTTGATGGCGAAAACGACCTTTAACTGCAACATAAAGACTATCCATGTCAGGACTATCAATATCATTTTTAGTACAGAGTATATTTACTTTATCAATGAGCCCATTCCAACCATTGTCTCTAAACTCTTGGATATGTTTTTTAGTGGTTTCGACTAATCCCATTGCATTCAAAATATCCTGAGTCTTACTTTGCAGGAGTTTGCACAACCTATGAGTGATAAGCATAAGTTCTTTCATAACATGCAGAACAAAGACAAACTTATAAGAAGCTAAATGCATTAATGCAGTCTCTGCGTCTGCACGTTGACCATAATTTGTTCTATTATCTGCGACTTTTCTAAGAACAATCTTTGCTGCATTAAACATCTTCATTAAAATGGAAATAGATATGTAGTATGATCCCCAACGTGTGTCCCCAGCTCTTTGCAAAGATCCCATTTGATTCAGCCCCGTTCCCGACTTAAGTTCACCACAAGCAATTAACTCTTTTACAATTTCTTCTTGGGCAGTATGTAATTCGCCATTGCGCTTACTTGAAGTAGACACAATATTAATCACGAAGCTTAAATTTGAGAAAAATTGATGGACAAGAGTTACTTCTTTTGATGCAGCAACTAGTGTTAATTGAAGACGATGTGCAAAATAATGAAAAAAATAGGCATATGGGCACTCATTGAGAATCAAAGCTTGCAAGCCTTTCCATTCACCTCGCATATTACTAGCCCCATCATAACCTTGCCCTCGAATATTTGTTATACTTAGGCTATTCTTAACAAGAAAATCTGTTAACTTATTCTTCATAGTTAATGCTGTAGTGTCTTCAACATGAATAAGACCGAAGAAACGTTCGCGCAAAATTCCATATTTATCCACAAATCGCAAAACAATACCCATTTGTTCTCTCTTAGATTCATCCCTTGCTTCATCAATCATAATACAAAACTTTGCATCTTCAATTTCACTACGAATTGCATCTCGCGTCTTATTTGTAATTACATCTAAAATATCTTTTTGAATCACCGGTGATGTATATTTTGCATTTTTTGGAGCTTTCTTTATAGCTTCGGCGACATCTTCATTATAAGAACCTAATAACTTAACCATTTTGAGAAAATTACCATGATTGTTAGAAACATCTGTTTCATTGTGGCCTCTAAGTGGACAAGCTTGAAAGGTTAACCACCGAATAGAGTCGATTGAAGTCTTCAAACGTAGCCGACTATCTAATTTCTCAACTTGAGATCTTTTATCAACGAGAGTGTCAATGTGTCGTGCCCGATTAAGTAGATCCCCAGAAGTTTGCCCAGCTTTGTTATGTGGGGAATTTGTATTCTTTTCGACGTGACATAAAAATGCACATTTCGCTCTATAAACCTTCTTCCAGCTTTGAAATTCTTCACTACTGAAAACATCTGATCCCGAACGATTACTACGGTTTGTATTAAAAGAAAAACACAATAAACAATACGCCTTGTTGGTAGTAGGTGAGTACTCTAACCATGTCGGAAATGATTCGAACCACTTTAACTGAAAACGACGACGATATTTTCCTTCTCTAGTCCATGGATATTCCTCATGATCCATCTTGTATTAAAATGGTCCATGGAGAAGATATGCCCGTCGAACTTCATCACGCCGATCTACGTGATACTCATAGATTTGTTGACGTTTGGCAGGATTCCACTCCAATAAATTAATATCAAATTCTTTAGTATCAATTCTTGGAATTTTGGTAGGTCATTCATCGTCATCAATCACAATATTAGTTGTAGGCGCGACATTCGAAATAGATTCTATGACATTTGAAGTAGAGGGTATGGCATTTGAAGTTGGAAGTGCCTCTTTCGAAGTAGAAGCTACAACGTTAGAAGTTAGAGATTCATCATTTGAAGTAGAAGCTATAGAGTTCGGAGATGGAGTTTGAGGAACTTTCTTTGAGAAAAATGCCGTAATTGGAATATTAGGCTTAGGCTTAGGCTTTCCCATGATGATTGTTGAACGGAGCTATATTTTTGGGGAAAAATAAAAAATAATACATTACACATCAAAAGAAAAATAAATAAAAAACAAACATTACTAAATAGTCTAAATTAAATCTGCAATTAACTAATTCATCATCTTAAATTTTCAAAACAATATTATTGAATTAAACAATTTAAATAGAATTAGAAAGGATCGTGAAGAATCGAAAACTAACCTCTTTTACGAAATTCTGAACTTTATTCCCCAGTCAGAATTATCCAAATTTAAAACTCGATATTGTCAAGCTAAATACAAATCAAACTTCCTAATTAACAAGAATGATTGCAAATTAACTCGATAATAAAGAAATTAGTAATTAGTAATTAGGGTTTGGTTTGGATTTTACCTTAAACATTGTGTACATTGTTAATGTCGGATAACAAAGTGTGAACTCGTTGACAATTCCTACTGCGAATCAAAGATCTTAAGTTAAGATTGAAACACAAACAACAAATTAGATTCAAAATTACAAGTTTTGAGCTTGATTTAAAATTGAATTTTGAAACTTACTTGATGAAGAAGAGGCATGAATTTATTATTTGTTGATGAATGATGATGAATTGATGATGATATTTGGAGTCGGTTTGGGAGAGATGGGTTTGGGAGAAAGAGATTTAGACATTTAGTAGTGGGGTTGCCGGTTGAGGAGTCGGACTCTGGAATTTGGAAACATTTGATTGTTTAGACTTCAAAAGTTATTTATTTAATTAATTACTTTGCCCTCCCTAGATAATTATAAGTAAACATAAGGGGTATTTTTTATTTATAGTATTTATTAAACATACTTAGTCTTTTTTTTACAAAATTCTTTGGGGGGCGACCCCCCCCCCCCCCCCCCCCCCCCCCACCCCCTAAATCTGTCCCTGGTACTCATGATGCTGAATTATCTATCCAATTTTACGGTAAAATAATCATCAAAAGCCTGTGAGTCACACTCTCAATCCCCCGTCAAGTCGCATAGATCAACTTTGATCGGTTAATCCAGGAACTGAGCCTGCGATCGAATGATCCAAGTGAGATGTCGTGCTAACGTTGCATTCCTTGATTTTATGAGTAGGCAAACGTAAGACCATCTCCTAGATGCGTCTTTTATGACCATAAATATTCAAGTGGGCTACAATGTGGATGGAAAGATCCACATGTGTCTCCATGAATACGTTTGGAACAAAGGCTGGAGATCCCACTCCACCTTGGTCATACTAGGATGAAATAATAGACTTTCCTCAAAAGAAATTGTTACACATACACTCTATGGATCTTCTCTCCTTTCAAGGAAAGTTAAGATGTAATCCCGATAATCCTCCGCACTATCCGAGCCCTGAGGAGTGTATTGGAAACCGTTCCAATAGCGTGTTCTAACCTTTAGACATGAAGTGAATGCACAAAACCTTGTCTGTCATTTTCTTCGATAGTCATTACGTGATAAGCATTAACATGTATATCCCTAAACTCAGTAAAATTCAGTTGGATTTACTAGTTTATAAAGCAGACTGCATACCCTGTATCGTACCATTCGAGAGTAATAGCGTGACGTACTTAGTTCGTTCTATCATGTTGGCCGAGCCAATGATACTCTTGTCATCCCCGATGCACAAGGTTAGACAAGAAATATATGCATATCTCAAAAGGATTGACTGCGTGGTACTAATGTCTCTTAGACATATGTTGCCACTTATCCGATTATCGGTCATGCTCAATGAGCAGATAGATCCATAGGAATTTAATTACTTCCCAAGCAATAAATTCACAAAATAAAATCAAAGAACAATCTCACATAGATGTGATACCAAACCAGTGCATGTCACGAGCATTCTATTAAACTAAACACTGAAGAGTTCCCAACTTAGTCAATGATAGAACTAATAAAGCAAAACTACTACTTCAACAAGTAAAGTTACTACTTGGCTATACTCTCTAGGTAACATCATTCATCTATTGAGAATTTACTAATGTTCATTCTTAAAAATTGATCCAATGCTACATTGGTATCATGGGAGGAATCTAAAGCTACAGACTCTGCCGTAGCATGGTATGTGCTAGCTGCGATCATGTGATAAGTTCGGGGTTGATCTCTTTAGATCGTCTGGGGTACCTTGCAATTCCATACTCGGCTATCTCGTATCCATTTTAAAATTCTTCCCATTCCATTTTGGTCAATTGGTGAACTTCTTGTTCCTCTTGCATCAGGTTACTGATGGCTGGAATTGAATCCTGCAGTTATTACCACCTCTCGTTAATTTACGGTTGTGCCCCTATCTGTAACTTCCCCTGTCACTAGACCCCACATTGTATGACTTTGTCACATGCTTAATTTTAGTAGGCATAAGCTTGAGGTTCGTAACTAGTAGCTCATTGTTTTGCTCATAAATAAGGAAAACGTGAATGACGTCTGCGTGCACAGTGATCTATTAAATGTTTCCTCGGAAGCGCAATATTTGAAGCGTAGAAATTGTTATAGAATATTTCCAATATTTATATTTGCCTCAACTATTTCTCATGTGATCTATTGGAGTTGTACTGCCGAATACATTTTCTGCCGCAGTCGTATAATATTATCATAGTATAAGTTAATCCATTATCCGGCCTTCCTGAATATGGAGGCGATGGTGCCAAACAAAGCTTTTATTTTGTTATATAGAGACTTGTTGTTCTCAATAATAGTCTTTTCTAGATTCTGCAATAGTAGATGGAATTTAGTATCCATACAAGTCAAGTTTATTGATACCGGAAATAGAAATTGCAATTGGGAAGTACTCAATGTTCTGAGTGTTACCAACATCTATTATGCTTGTAGATCAATACCAGTAGTAGTACTTGATAAACATTCCTTGCATAGAGGCAATTCATAGTATTCAAGTCAGTGATTCCCAATCATAACTTATAGGTGAACCTTGTTCATATCCTATTACTTATGAAATCCTATTTAAGTACATGATTTCCAATCATTACTTATGGTTCATAGTATATAGTGCAATGAAGTACATGATTCACAATCATTACTTGTAAGTAAACCCTGTTCACGGCTTTATACTCATGAAATTCTATTAAGCGTCAAATCTCAATTTTACCCTGTAAAATGGTGATCTGAACCTTAAAGTGTATTTTAGTAGAGTCTTAGCCAAGATAACTATTCAAAGCTACTGGATGTTACCTTATTCTTAGAACTAGGGTGTTCTAAGCCCTCGAGTTCTATAAATGTATGTATATTCTAGCCAAATAACCCTATTTACTACGAATATGAGGGGTATTAGATGTTTCGCTAACAAGTGGTCCCATCTCGAAGTCTGTTGAGTTTACAAGATAGGTTGATTATACCTGTCTTTGAACTAACATTCTAGGGTACTATGGGTTGCTATTAATGCCTATATACCTCTAAATGCCATTATATAACATCTAATTGCACCTAGATACGAAAAATTAGTTCCTCAGAAACCAAGTTTTTAGAAATAAGACTAAGTCAATTCCCAATTGAGCTCTAATTATTTGTTGTCCTTAACAATTAATTATGATTTAGATATGACTTCTAGTCGTATTCTAAATTAGTCTTGGTTTCGTATTATCTGTGATCCCCGATCATGATAATTAGTATCCTAGGGGGAATACCAGTAATATCCCATTAGCTATCATAAGATACTTAAATAGGTATTACACCATGTACTTATATCGCATATAAGTAAGCCAATGTTTCTATACGAGGCACTACTTCCCAAATTTTAAAAAAAAAAATTGGATAAAAAAATAATTCAAAATGGGCCCCCCACAGGGTAGGTCCAATCAATAGGAATTTTTCAAAAAAAAATTAGGCTCAATTTGACCAAAAATTAGGCTATTTATAGTCGTTTTAGTGTCTGAACTGGTCTCACTCGGTCTGGGTCAAGGCCTGGACCGGGTTGACTGGTCTGAACCGGTCTGTTATGTGCCACGCACGCACGGTCACACGTGTCACACGCACGGGATGTACACGTGTCACATATGCACACGTACCTCGCAAGTGTCTGCCACGTCACCTCTCTGGTGACTGCTCCGGTGGTCGACACAGAATATTCCGATGATCGTCTGACAAACTTCTGACGTCCGGTCGACATCCGATCTCCGGTGTCCAGCCATTGACAGTCCAGCAATGCCACGTGTCACCTCTGGTGACTGCCACGTGTCACGCACGTGCCATGCCACGTGTCCTCAACACGTGTCACTGCTGACGTCATAGTGGATAATGATGACGTCACATCAGATAATTATAAAAAATAACTTTTTTTAAAATTTTTTATTATCGTGCTAACGCCATCGACTAAAAAGTGCTATTTTTGGTCATGAAACTGCCTAGTTTCAATGTATTATTCCCTGGTGATTGTGACATCTCCTAGAGACGTGCTATATATCGTTGGAAAGATCTCGGAGTAGGCTATCGAACCGAAGTGGTCTCACCTCTTCCGATGTTCACAAAGAAAGTTATACAAGCTTGAATACAGCCTTTTATCAAGGGAAAAAATTATCAAAAAACCCTAATTTTTAATCTGAAATAATAGGGAAAATATGTTTTAAAACCATAATAATCTATCATATTGTATAGATCTGAAAATATGTATTCAAAAAATTGTAAAATACCTCTTCTCCTGATCGCTTGGTATCCCTGAAAACTCTTATTAGAAGGTAATTTCTGCTCTCCTCGTTCCTAGAACTTGCGTGCTGATAACGTGTTGAGAGATGGTCAATCTAGAGCAATATAATACTAAAGCTTATAAACAAAAGGAGAGAGAGAAAGAGAGAGATTTATCGATTCATCATCATTATGTGCTTTGTACATAATATAGAGATATATATAGGTAACCTTACAACATAAGTTACCTAATCTACTCAAACTCTCCTCATAACCCTATCGGGCCTATGAGCTTGTTAGGGGTCTGTGTAGTACACCCCAGCCCTATTGGGTTCCCAGCTTGGGCTTGGACCCAACTCCTTTATCAAGTATTTCAAACTCTCAAGTACATTATGGGCCATGTGGAGTCTTCGCGAGTTCTAAGATTCATTCTCTCATGTACAAATCTCTTATCTGTTAGTAGATTCTTTCCCAATATAGTTAGTTTTATCTATATAAGTAACTTCAATTCTTGTAAGAAGTTAAGGCATTTCCAAAAACAACTCTGACCTTGACCCTTATTACTTCTCCTTGTTTGGTCACCACAACCACTGCAGCTTTAGTTAGCATGGTGCTTCATGAGCCAAGATTATCTTCTTTATGTGATTGAAGTTGTACTGCTCCTCATATTGGCTTTAATTCATGAGTAAAAGTGGTGAAAATGGAGCATCTTTTTATATGGTCATGATCAAAGGCTTCTCATACTTAATTTTAAGTTCTTGAATGTCGGCGACTTCAAGAAGAACCTCCAAATATATCAAACCCCGATATACCCTGCCAACATTCGAAGAACAACCTTAAAACAAATGATGTAGAGATTTAAAAATTGAAAGAAACCCTCGAACCATTTACTTCTCTCTTTTGCCAGAGTAACCCTAATTTTGACGTTTGCTTCTCGCTTTCACCGCACCACGTTCAAAAATCCAATTTGTACTCTTTCAAAACAAGACCCAAAACCCCCTTAATGGATATATATATATATATATATATATATAGAGAGAGAGAGAGAGAGAGAAAGAGAGAGAGAGAGGAGTTGTATCTCTGATTGAACCTTTAATGGAGTCAAATTTAGTTTTCAAGAGAGCGGTTAATATATGGGCTTATCTCTAGAGGTTGGGAGAGAGAAGTTTTATCACCAATTGGAGTTAATATATAGGCTTATCTCTAGAGGTGCCTATATAGATCCATGGTCTCATATAAGCTGAACAAGTGTTTGATTTTTACACACATAAACCTTTATTTTTTGGATATCAGTTGTAATAATGTTTATAAAATATAAATGACTATAAATGATTTTTTTATACTAGTTTACCGCATAACGGTGGGACCGACCACGTAAATTTCTTATTGTTATCTTGGTTTTATATTTGTGTTTATCGTAGTTTTTTTTCGATTGTAGCCTTGGATTTGGAGGATGAAATCCAAGTCAGTGAGGCACTGTTGGAGGTCAAAAATCCTAGGTGGCACCTTGGATTCCAAGGTAGTGAGGCACTTTAGGAGATGCTCTTAGTAGTTGAATGCATTTTCGCTATTTTTGTGTTTTATGTTTTTGCCGTTGCTCGGGATGGTGACATGTGGAGATTATGAGTTGTCAAAAAATTTGAACTCGAGAGACTTTTTGGGCAGCTTACAAGGTCCAACCAAATAAATATAAATATAAAACATCCCATTGCTCTTGTTTGTGTTCGCTCTCATCTTTTCTCTTTTTCTCTCTCTTCTTCTTCTCTCTTCCTCTCTTTACCTACCTCAGACTACCACCATCAATCCACCCACTTTATTAAAGAACACAAGACTCCCAGTTCATATCACAAATTGGAAATTTAGGTGTTGGTCGAAGCCCTTGGAAATTTTATCAAAAAGTTCCTCTAATAAATTGTTGCCCTTTGATCCTTGTGTGTTTCTTTGCAGGAACATTTGAGTACAAATATAATTTGATCAAAACCATCATTCACTCGTCTTCTCCAAACTAACCTATCATCTCCATCACCATTAATGCTTCTCATATTTGAAAGCACCCAAAAACCGCTTCTTTTCGACATCCAATTTGGCACGAAAGAAGGACGCATCAGAATCATGGGTGAAAGAGACGATGGAGAAGATTCGAAACATTAGGATATTGACACATCGATTCGGGGAAAACCACTCTCACTGAGAGACTGCTGTATTACACTGGGTATATTCAACAAGTCAGAGGAAGATATGGGGTTGGTGCTAAGATGGATTCTATGGATTTAGAGAGAGAAAAGGGGATTACAATTCAGTCCGTAACAACTTATTGTACTTGGAAAGATTATCAGGTTTTTTCCCATTTGTGTTTGAACATTTTGATTTGTTAGTTTTTATTTGTTAAAATGTGTGAGAATGAGTAAAGTGAAGTAATTTGAAATGGGAAATTTTGTGACAAATTCACTTTTGATAGCTGATCATTGGGTTCTTTTTAATGGAAAATTCAGTTGTGGTTTTGCTATATGAAACTATGAAATGTGTTTTAGCAGCTGGCGCTCGGTTCAAAATTTATTGTTGGGAGAAACAGACAACCAACAATTATCTTGGATGTTCATGCCTTCTACTTTTCATGTCTCCAAAAATCTCAAAACCATCTTGCTATACTATTTCATTATAAGAGAGGAATTGTTGCAGTCAGTATTGTCTAATTGTCATTTGCTTGAGAGTTTGGAGGTGAAGTGTTGTTGAACAACAGAACATCAACAGAACATCATAAGATTTTAACCAAGGCAGTGAGGTCATGTAAACAGGCACAATTCCTCTGATAGACAACATTCCATAAGGATTCACTTTGCTTGAGGATGATGAATTTAAATCATAGGAATAACTACCACCATGTAAAGGTTGACTCATCCATGTGCCCTGATTTATCGTTGCATTTGACTCCTAATTATAGGGGCCTACCCCTCGATCTTACCTAAATCGAGCTATCTCCATGACAGATCTATGCATTCTCCACATGACTCTTTAAGTCAACATTACCACCTACTCCATGAACTGATGAAAGATGTGGGTCGAGCTCAATCAGTAAAGCCTGAACAAGTCATAGCCACATGTTTCTCATGAACTCAACAGTTACTCATGCAACTGCCACTAACCACATTGTTCGGAGAACGTGCTGAAGCACGATGAAGAACTGCGGCGAAGGCCTATATAAAGAAGAAGTTTCAGAAGATGCAAGAACCAAAAAATTACACGATAAATCACCAAGAAAACTATATTTTCTAGATTCTCAAAACTTCAAACTTATTATTCACAAGATCAAGCATTTCTAAGTCAAGAGATCACTTGTAATAAGATATTAATCTCAAACAATAAAATGCCACTATTACAAAAATCCTCAGCTCGAGGTCCTGATTTTTCTACCTATTCATAGGCTTTCCATGCTAAACACCTGTGTCATTTCTTGCTTTCTATTTAGATTTTTGTCACAAGTAAATTGGTGTAAGAGCTAATTCCAAGTCACTTCGAGCTTACGGAATTATGCCATTACGCTAATTATATGATATAAAAGTTAAGCATTGTATTCAACAAATTTTCAACATGCAAAATAATCTTTCTTTTACCTTAATGTTATGCATTTGGTTAACATGCCAATTAAGATATCTTGAACTTGCTCCATAAAATCCTTAATTATGCAAACCCGTTGATTCATAAGGCAATTGAGGTTTTACAACCTAATACCAACTCAAGAACATAATTTACTAGTTTACCCGTGGCTCGCCACGATGAACAACGTCAACGCGCTCTTCGGCGCTATACAATTTTACATTAACGCTCCTTCGGCGCTACAAATTTATGTACCAAATAGGCTCGCCACGGTTATTGAAATGGCACAACAAATATATATTGAGCGTTTTCACAATTTCAATTGGTATTTGATCACGCTTTCAATCCAAAATAAAACCCAAGCACTTACAAAAATAGGTGAATGCGTCCAGTTCTTTTATTCATTTTTCAGTGTAGCCTTGGTCAAATTTAATCCCCAAATCAGTCTCTTTTACTCGTAATACTTGGGTACTCATTAAACTCTCCATTCTCTGGTTAGGAATAACTAAGTTTACTTGAGTCTCTTAACTCTGTTTGGTCATATAGGTACCGTATAGAGCTCCCGCCCCATTCCAATGATAGAGAGTCGACATCAAGGAGTATAAACTTCACTTTAAACATAGGAAATTTTACTTCATTGGGTGCCTCCTACATCACACATTATGACATTTGTAGATTTGGCAGGCACAACACATACTTTGGAGAATCATTGTGATCCTCACATTTGTTCACATCTAGTATCCCATCACAAACATAACATACATATCAGGCAATAGTGTATTCCATATTTTAAAAGTAAAATAGAAAGTAAAAAGAAAAAGATTGAGAATTGCAAAATGATTCCGTATTTTGTACCTTGACATCCATTAATGAGATATGGATTCCCTTCATAACCACTGGGGACAATCGCAACGATATTCATAAGTATTACTCGCACTATAATAGGTAGTATTTTTTATACTTGCTTGCAAAAGTCTCAGGATCTTGTAGTGCTTTTTCACATGTCAAATTTTCTCCTATTGCCCAATCAAGCACCACAGGAACATCTTTGATTTTTTTTATGAATCTATCATACAGTAGATTTAAAATACTGAATTGGTACTTCGTTTGCTCTGCCATGAAGCTGTAAGTACAGTTACCGAAAGACGTTATATTTGTAATGTTTTTTTCTATAGAACCCACATATGTTTCCTTCCGAAATTGGGGTCTGGCAACAGCCGATGCCAGAACAATTCGTGCCTGCCTTGATACTGTCTTTGGTTTCACAGTATAAAATACATCTACCAATGTAACTACGATTCCCCACTAACCCACTAATTAATGCGGAAGTATTGCGACCAACACCATATAACTCATTTTTTGTATCCAAGAATGTATATGGCATTCTAGACAAATTTGTCTAGGTATAATTAATTTTTGTCGGATCATCATAGCAACAGATAGCTACCTGGTTCGATATACGAACTTTAGTTTGTGAAATACTCACAACCTGAAGATTCGTAGTGCTTAGGAATGGCCTATATGGGTTGTAAGATTTATCACAGTCTATGCTATACGAAGGGTTTATAGAACACTTACTCCTCACACCTAACGGGTATAGAATTTGCTTTGCTTCTAATACCGTTGATGTTGAAGTTAAACATGTGAGGCAGATGAGAAACTGTAAGAGCATTATTGCTATTTTGTTTCACTTAAATTACATATATTAAAAGCTCATACTTAAGGGGCCATATTATAGTATCTTCAAGTTAATGAAAAGCCTCTATATCACTGATATTTCAGAAAAATTTTAGCCATTCATTCTCTGAATGACGCAACAAAATCAGTCAAACCGGAAAACAATAACATTATAAATTTGTCATTCTACTGAGCAGAAGAGTACTATCCAAGTTGTACTGAAGAACATTCAAAGTTCTCAAAAGGGTTAAACTATATAAATTTCCTAGTTGGAAACTGAAAAAAGTTAGTAGGGCTAGTTAACTGTATGAATATTTTGTTTGTACTATATCACCCTGTCCATGCTTTAGGTAAAATTACAATCGCATAATACAACACTCTAACTTATCTCGTAAGACCTTGAATATATTAGTAATTTAGTCTTGCTAATGTTTCCTCTTTTTATTTAGTTGTAACTTGTAATGAGGTAATTTCAATATTCAAGAAAACGAAAAACTCTCATAAGCATATCGTTGATTACATAAAATTTTTGCATTATCAATGAACAAAATTCAATCAATGGTTACCTAAAAAACTAAATTTTTACCTCTAGTTTGTACACGGGGTATGTGTTTAGTTATATATTCCCTCCCCTAAGGAACATATATGGGACGAATACCGTTCACCTGTCCCCAATTCTCCAAGGTGAAACATAAACCTTCACATATACTCGCCTCTTTATGGCATTCTCCCTGTGTCACTCCCTTAAAATCACCACACTTTTAAATCTCTTTTATGGCACCATTAATATGATAAATGGATCAGTGTGCAAATTCAAGTGCATGCCCATTATAGATTATTCTTATTGATCAATGTTATGCACTCTCATCGTACTAGTGGCAACTATGCCGAATACATCATAGATGTCAAATATTATGATGGAAAATACACTCAAAGTACAACATAATGTTGGATCTTATGAGGAAATTGGAAGAAAGTAAGATACATACCTAGATAGTTATAACTGGGTTCTACATTAGAAGCCTTCTAGTATATTATGATGGATGAGTTGTCGGTATTTAGTGAAAGCCTTTTCACTATCCCACTGCCTTCTCATACTCATCTGCAACAGAAAAATAAAATAGTTACATGCTAAAGACATTTGAAAAAACACATAATGGGCAAAATGAGAGAGTAAAAAGTAAGTACCTAAGATTAATCATGCTAAACGAAAATGGATCATGAATCAACCATCTTGTTTTCATAATTCAACTATGAAATGCCATTTCGAGATGGGTGTAATGGAATGATTTGTTTAACTTATTCGAGGTAAGCAAATGACACGAAATAAACAACATAGGTAGAATTCGTGCAAACCCAAAATGTCAAAAGAACAACGAAAGCTAATATATTATAGATCTTTGGCAAATAAGGTTCGCCCATTTGTATTTTTGACATTCCAAGCAACAAAAATTCAAAAAAATCTAGATGAATAAAGCAAATGTTTCATTTTTCCCTTCATTTATTTGCTTGCATTGAAGCATCCTTCACTCCAAATGACAAATTCTTATAGTAGAATTATTAGTCATGGGAATTATCTGCGAGAACAGTAGACGTTGTAGTAAGATAATTCTGACTCCTTAAACCCCCTCGAATATAAAAAACCCAATTTCACGACTTAAGTATCTTTGACATCAGCCAAATATCCTTAGAAAAAAATTAGGTAACAATATCCACTGATCCATGGAAACATACAAAGGAAGACAGTAGGAGATTCACAAAGTAGATACTCATCGCAATAAGGAGAGAAAAAAGCAACTTTATCAAAGTTGTGAGAACACTTTAATAAAAAGTAAGCTGATAAAACTACTACCTTCATAATTTTCTAGAGCTTTTTAATTTTCTACACTGAGATATGACTGATGGATCTTTTCCAAAGTATGCAAAAATATGGTATCTGGTTTAAGATTATAAAAATTAACAGTTGCTTCCCCTTGTAATCTTCAGCCTCTTAACACCAGTCAAGAACATACTGTAAGAAAATTTAGAAGCACAACTCAATTAGCATTAATTAGACATGGAGGAGAAAAAAATAATCAGAGAGTTGAACATGTATACAACTTACTCCCATGGAACATCCCCCACCATCATCCAGTCCTCATCCTCGTCTTCATAAGTTAAGACATAATCTTCATCAAAATTCACTCTCTCAACACCACAAACTTAAATTTCAGAAAATTGACATAAATGGTGCAATCAGTATAACGGTCAATACAATTAGACTGTTTCATTGATAATATAATCTTAGATAAAATTCTCTCTTGATTGTACTTACAGTTGCAGAGGATTGTGGTCTTGAACATGTGAGATAAATTACACTAAGATCTACTTGAGCTTGAAGAAAGATATAGAGAGTGAGAGATTCACCATGAAAGAAATGACCAGTGAGAACTATCTCTACTTGAATTCTATTCGCCACCCCCAAAACCACAAACATTCCCCATTACCACCATTGAAAACCACCAAAACCCTAAAACAATCAATCCCCAATTTTTTGAATCCAATTTCAGAATAACCTAAATCCTTGAAACTCAGTTTAAAACCAAAATTCAAAGTGCATATGTGATAATTCCATGAAGAACAGAACAACACTTCTACTTTGAAAGAGTGAGAGAGCTTGCAGAGAATTACTAAACTAGATTTTTTCGAAGGTTAGAGAGAAACAAAGACCTATGCTTGGAGAGAAAGAAATATATTGTATGGTGATTTTTTTTCTTTTTGGAGGAGAATGCAGGGTTTGTTTGGGTTTTTTTTTTTCAGTGAGGAGAGGAGAGGTGAAGTTTATAGTCAGGGAGGAGAAGTTTAGTTTTTTTTGTCGGGCTTGGTGCTTTTGATTTTTTACCTTAAAACTTGAACTTCCAAAATAGCCCCTGCATGTGTGAATCTCAAGGCCTTCGGAGCTCATCCCGACCCCTCTTTGTCTCTGGACATAATGACAGACTTGTCGAAAGTGGCAAAAACACCGCCCTGAATGATATAATAGATTATTCATAAAGAATTATAATAGATCGTAAATAAATGTCTAGAAAATAAACTATACCTATGTATGTATCGGTTGCATCATATTAGTACGCGCTCTCACCTCCAACGCTATGTATGGATTATGTTGAACAATGGGGTTATTATTTTTTGTATTAATTACAAAAAATATGTATGGAAGAAAAGATTATCGTAAAATATGAATAACTTTGTTGATTGTTTTGGAAGAACCTTTATCTTCTTGGCTTTATTTTTTTCCAGTGAGCTCTTGATTCTACGTTTTTGTTGATCTTTGGCTGCAGCTTGTTTTGGTTTTCGCAATATAACATCTTGAGTTGCAGCATCTTCAGTAGGAGCGTCAAAATTTTTGTTGCTTATAATCTGTGATTCCTCATTTGACTCTTTTTGAGAAATAATATGGGTATCTACTATTCCTTTAAGTTTTAGTAACCCAATCTTAATTGGACTATATAGTGCATTATTTTTTGCAGCGTAAGATACAATATATTGAGTCAAATGTGATAGCTCGCTGTAAAACTGGGCTGACAGTAAATTATAATAGCATCCCCATGAGCATCACAAGTTATGCCTTCTGTAGCATCGATCCTCCATCTCTCAAGTAGTAATGTGATGGTAAATTAGACACCTCCAAGTCCCGAAATAATTTTATTGCATGAGGATAAAGACAACCATGGAATTCAAATTTCTTACAACTACAAGTCACTAACTACTCTGATGGCTTGTATGTAAGTGAACGACTCATTCCAGCATTTTCTAATTTGGAGGCACTATAAGTGTATATACCATTATACCCTCATTGTCACCAGTAGATACCAACTTAAAATCAAACGCTTTGACCATCTAATTCTGAAATTCTCCAAAAAAAAATTGTAGTATACTTCTTTGACGCTTCACGCTCAACAGTCTACTCAAATAAATGATTTGCATTTGTTTGTCTTGTGTGATTATTTTCCTTCCTTTCCATCTCAATTCTGTTGGCCATTGCTATAATAAGTTTTTTTATGAAAAACTTTTTCAAAAAATTGTTTATGCTGTCACTTCTCTGTGTAGTAGTCATACCTACACAAAAATGTTTTCTCCCATAAACTTGAGCCCATTTATGGTGGAGCTTGTATATTCTATTAAACCACTCATTTTCTTGTAGTTTACATTTATCAATTAATTTGTACCACATATCTTCAAACTCTTCAACCAATTCTGGTTTGTAAATACATTTCTTAAATTCCTTTGAAAAGAACTTGTATTTATTGAAAACATGAGAAATTTGTTTTGTAGCATTATGAAAAATATGCCAAATGCATAACCTATGGTGAGTTTTCAGAAGTACTTAGTTGATAGCATTTGCCATTGCCATTACTCGGTTTGTAAATATTACTTTTGGATGTTTTCTGCCAGTATGACCATGGTTATTTAAACCAATTAGAGGAGCACAATTCATATTGTATTTATTTGTGAGATAAGTTGTATCAAATGACTCAACATCTCTAAAAAAAACTGTAATCGTTCCTTGATTTTGCATCCGACAAAAAAATACCAGTTATCTCGTTAGAAAAAAAGTACTTGGTCTCATCTTTTTTTCTTTTTTTTGAAGTAGTCAAGTAGACACAATGCATCACCTTTCTGTAAAAATTTGGTATGAGCTCTCATAATCAAGTTATCATAATCTTTCTTCAGAACGTTAAGATTTTGAGCTCCACCCGCTTCCCCTCGCATGTAACAAAATATTTGGCATCCAGGAATTCTGACAGCTCGCATTTTAATAATCATCGAGGCTTGCTCATGTGTTATCTTTCGTTGAGACCTCAATAAATGTGCACTTGATGCATCAACTAGTTCATGATTGTGCTCTTCCACAATTTTTGTTACTCGGCATTTTTCATTAGCGTTCAATCTAATCTCAAGCATAGCAAGGCACCCACACCTTTTTTCTTTCATTTTTTTTTCTTGGGAGTAAATTTTTTTTTGGTAAGTACCCACATTTGAATAACAAAACTATCTTCTAATGATCGTCCCATTTGCTTTATTTCTTGTGATTTGGTGTTTTCTTACATTAAATCCAACATATCTTGCATAAAAATTATAACACCTGTATGCTTCTTCTTCTGACCCAAAATCCATTCCAAGAGTAAGTATTTGATAATTACTAAGCATCTTGTTAGTTTATTTGGTATTAATCTCATCATCACTCACAACATTTTCTTCATCATTTTCTTGATCATCACCAAATTCTATAATTTACTCCTCGTCGTTGTCCATCTGCAGTATTTAAAGAGTACGAAATATGTACAATCATCAGAAATTATATTTGGTATCATCACGATTTGAATATGTCATACAAGTTATATGTAAATAAATAATAATAATTAAACATAAATTACATAAGCAACTTGGGAACGATTCTTATCGTGACAAATGGTTCGTCTACTTCGTTCTCAACATTTGTTGGAATAAATTTTGGAGGTGTGTCAGGTTGCACAATTAACCCCTCTTGATTATTCATCTTGTGAAACACTAACCTACATGTTTAAATTTAATAAGAACACAAGATTTAAGGAGTTCATAGGTACGAAACTTCTAATATGTTATGGAATTTTATTATTTAAGAAATAATGGTAAAAAGAGAAAAATATAAATAAAGAACTAGATTTATTTGTTCTAAAAAAAGTCCTATTAAAGTTGGAGTAGAGGACTCACATATGAATTTTTTGGCAAAAATAACTTCATAAATTAAATTATTATAATATGGGAGACAAGAATGTAAACGTGGAAGCAACCATTAATACATTATTGTTTTGTATGTAACCTTTAGATTTCAAGCTTTAAAAAGTTTGTGACATTGATGGTGGTAGTGTAGGGACCGAGAGGAAGAGAGAAGAAGAGGAGAGAGAAAAAGAGAAAAGAGGAGAACAAACATAAACAAGAGTAATAGGGATGTCTTCTATTTATATTTATTCGGTGGGACTCTGTAGGTTGCCCCAAAAAGTCTCGGGCAGAGAGAAAGAGGTAGAATTAAAAATTTTGACAACTCATAATGTCCACATGTCACCATCCCATTGTAGCAACGACAAAAGTGGCAAAAAAAAATGAAAACAACAAAAATGTACTCTTAGAACATCTCCAGCAGGGTTTGTGTTTGGGTTGGGTTTGTCAACTCAAACCCAAACCTAATCTTTTTGCCTCCCAGCAGCGCCAAAACGAGTGTGGGCTTGCCAAGCTGGATGTGTCCGAGCCCAACTGAATTTGAGCAGCTTAAACTAAAAAAAAAAGAAAAAAAAAAGTTTGGCGGTGTTCTATTTACCGCTTGGAAAATTTAGGCGGTAAAAAAAGCACCGTACGGTAAAATGAACACTACTTAGCCATAAAGCTTGGCTCAACTCTCCCTCCCTGTCTCTTCTTTCCCAAACCCAATTGCAGAGCAAGAGGAGAACCTCTACGTTATCCCTAAATGGTAAACTCTGGCACCAACAGTAATAACTCTACATTGTCGACCCTATCCTCTTATAACCCACCTTCAGCACCATTCTCTCAGTACCTATCATCATAATTCACTCCATACCTCTACAATAACTAATATCAATTCCAATCATGGACCCCACCTCTATTTACCATGCCATAAGGGGATACCTTCGGAGGACAATATCAACAATCATTTACACTCTTTCAACTGTAACCTCAGGCGTTTAGCTCGTACTATCAACCCTATCCACTCACTCAACCTTAAGGTTTTCAACCTCCAAATTACTTTAAGAATTACCTATTCTATGGTAAATCTACTCAGCACAATCAAAGTGGCACAAATGCACCAATACCTGTTGAAGCGGCGACGCCCGAGAAAGAAAAAGGAAAAGGAAGAAAGAAAAGAGCACCCATAAAACAAAGATAAAGCGTGCAAGTGCCAAAAGATGTTCAGCTTTTGGATGAGAGGGATGATGCTGGACTGCATTGGACGGATGTAGACTTCATGTGTCTCGCAAGGGCATAGGTAATGGCTTCTGTCCAGATCGTGGGCCGCACAAAGGGTTTCACTTTATATCAAAAGATCAACATTGCCTTTAACATAGACCCTGAGTTCCCCACACAATGATCATGTGGGCTAACCAATGCTCAGTGGTATCCTCATAATGTATAATGTGTAGCGTATAAGGGGATGGTTGCTCAAGTATAATTTTGTTACGACAGCGAGATAACCGATGAAGATCGGGTATGTTCTAATTTCCTTTAACTCAATTTCATTTATTTTTCTTGGATATACACGTTATTTATTTGTATTTGGTACTTTTGCAAATTGTAGGAAAGTGATACACACAAGATCTATCAAGGCTTGAATGACGGCAATGACTTTTAATACCGTGAAGTGTATAAGATTTTGGCGCGAGAACCGCGATGGGCCAACCTAAATGATGATAGGCTGAACTATGCGGGGAATGCACCAAGAAATGTAGCTTGGAGAACATCACACAATTCTTCTCTAGGGAACTCGGTCAGATCAAACAATCTATCGGAGGACCCTGATGACCCACCTACACCTCAATTCGCGGGCCAAAATTCTGAATTAGATGGTTTGTTGTATGAGGGTGGAAGTAGGCCCATCGGCCAAAAAATCTTTAAAAAAACTTTGCAACACAAAAGTCCTTGGATGGTGTTGTTGCATCTGGTAGCGGTATCCAAACAATGTTGGATGAACTGCGGTTGGAAAAGAGACAAGCGAAAGAAAAAATAGAAAGAAGAAGGGCGAAAGAAAATCAACAATGGCAAACCAAAATTGATTTGGAACAAGCAAGGGAAGATCGTAAAATCATGGATAAAGACCTGAGAAATCTTTCTGGACATCAATTGCAATGCTATTTGTAAAGGCAAGCTGAGGTCATAGAATGTCAGACCAAGAGGGACGAACCAGGAGTTTGAAGTGGTGATGATGAAATATAATTTATCTTTACTGTATATAGAAGTTTTCTTTCCAAGAATGTAGTTTACCTTCTAATAATGTAATCACTTTAATAATGTACTTTGCTATTGAAGAATGCAATCTTTTTTTAAAATATTTATTTATGAGAATATTGTGTTAAAACAAATACAAGATTAATGCAATATCAAAAACTTGTTCAATAAGCTTCTACGACAAGAAGCATGAAATTACATCAAGAACACTTAGACAATACAAAAAATTGAGTACTAGGTTTGAAGATTTCCCTTCACGGCCCACAAATGCTCGATTAGATCATCCTTTAGATCAAAGTTTAGTTCTCGACTATGAATGCGGTTCATTGTTGATATAAATGATTATATTGTTCTGCGTTTGTTTACAATATTGACCTGTTCACTTTTGATAGTTGAGGGATTGGTCGGATCGTAGTCTAAGTATGATAGGAATAAACCTCGTACCTTTTCAACGATCATATTATACATTATCACGCACGCCTTCATGACATTGTTCAAAACCTCGGGTTTCCATAATTTAACCGGATTTTTTACAATATGAAACCATGATTGTAAAATCTCAAAAGCCCGTTTAACGTTTTTACGACAACTTTCTGTTGTTAAGCAAATAATTTTTGTTTCGCTTAACCGGATTGGATATGGTTTGGGCAAGTGTTCCCTATTTGGGGTATATACCATCCGCTATGTAATACTCCATATCATAAACTTTTTTGGCAATTGTATAATTGCAAGGCAGGGCAATTCCATCGGCCAGGTCGGTAAAACGATGTGATTGTTGTAGGACATTGATATTATTATTAGACCCTGGAAATCCAAAAAAAGTATGCCAAATCTAAAGGTCGTGTGAAGCTACCACTTCAAGAATCAGTGTCGTCTTAGGGTAATGACCAGTAAATTGGCCGTGCCAAGCTATGAGAAAATTTTCCATATCCAATGCATGCAATCAAGGTTTCCTAATATGCCAGGAAATTCCTTTGACTTTTCGATCGCTTTTAACCTTTCAATGTCAGCCGCGTTTGGTGCTTGAAGATATTCCTTGCCAAAAATTTGTATAACCGCAACACAAAACCTTTTCATACTTAACAAGGTTGTGCTTTCTCCTATTCGGATATACTCGTTAAAAAAATCTACCACAAGACCGTATCTTAGGAAATGTAGTACCGCAGCTATTTTTTTGTATGGTGATAACCCCATAGTACTACCATTGTTGGGTTTTTAGACAAAGTAATAATCACGTATGTAATGGCCAAATTCCGTAAGCTCGAAATGATTTGGAATTAGCTATCACACCAATGTACCTGTAACAATACTCTAATGGAAAGTAAGAAATGGAAACAAGTGTTTTTAGAGTAGAAAACCTCTGAACAGGTAATAACCACGACCTTGTATGGAGAATTTTTGTGAAAGTATCTTTATTGCATGAGGTAGATATCTTTATTATAAGTGATCTCTAAATATAGAAATGCTTTTAATCTCGTAAATAAGAAGTTTACAAAAAATTTCTTGTCCTTGTCTATTCTGGAATTTTTCCTTTATATAGGCTTTTGCCACAGCTCTTCATCGTGCTGGAGTACGTTTTCTAAATAATGTGGTTAGTGGTGGTTGAGTGAATAAGTGACGAGTTTGTGGGAGACAAGTGTCTTTGACTGGGTAATGTTTTCTGGGTTTAGCTCGATTCACGTTCTTGGGTAGTTTGTGGGCTGGTTGGAATGTTGACTAGAGTGCTAGAAATACGTGAGCCTAAGATAGAGGTAATTTGACCTGGGTAAGCTTATCTTTGAACAAGATTGAGGGATAAGTCCCTACAATCTCCCCCTTGCAACCAAAGTCACGAGTGGCTTTGGTTGTGAAAGAATGTGTTAAAAAGTTAAAATTTGAAACGGAGTAATGATGGCAATGATTGGGTGAAAGTTACGTGATATTGGGAAGTGATGGGTATTAAATAATGATGCGGATACGGATGTATGTGATAGTTGCGTTTGAATAGTCACGTCTGTAATAAATGATTGCGCTTGAGAAAATGTACTTGCACAATAAATATAGGGCTAATAAATAGTACCTGTAGGAAATCTTTGAAACAGTGCTTGCTTTGCATGACATTTTCGTAAATGTGATCATTTTTTTTAAATGGTGAAAACTCAGAGGATGGTTCTTGAAGAGAGGATTGAGTCTAAAACGCAGAGGCTGAAGTTGAAATACTTTGGTGACCGTTCCTTAGAAATGTCGATACCTGCTCCTATTCCTCCGACGTACCAAGGCTTGTCGAAAGAGGAAGCGGTTGAAGCTGAGGAATATTTCTACTATAAGTAAAGATTTCATGTCGTCGTCTTGACAGGCAAAGATCAGTGGGTCTGTCTCCGCACTCTTGTGGAAGACAGGGTTAGGGCTTCATATGTAGAGATAGGTATATCTACGGGTCAGATATGCTGATTGCTTGTGTCACCATGGATTCTAACGTTAGACCCTCCTCATCTCTACCAACACTTCGGAGGTGGTGATTTCAGAGGAGGATGTAATGGTAGTGGAGGAAGGAGACATCCAGTAAGAGTCTGCTTCTGTATTTCCATCACATTGTGGCGATCAGAAACTCTTAGTTCGAGAATTTGGTTCTAGCACTGAGTTTACTGCTTGCGTAGCTTGCATTTAAAGTTTGACTAGACTTCAGCCAAACTCATACGAGGGAAGCTCTATGTTGGTTTCAATACTTTCTTTGTATCTGGGTAAAAGATCACTAAAGCAAGAAGAACTGGAATACATGATGCCTCGACGTGCCTGAATGTCTCTGGTTGTATGAGAAATACAATAAGCCGTTCCCGTTCGAGACTCCATATAATATTTTTTACCAGAACTACGTCCCGCCTGATTTTCCTACAAATTATCTGCTAGAAAACTATGGACGGAATCCGCTCCCCCTTACTGAATGGTCCGAGTTTAATCCTTATATCAGCCGTAAAGGATGAATTAAGTTTAATTAAATCTATTTTGAGTTTCATTTCGTGCGTAGAACTACTATTTTAAGCATTGTAATTGCATTTCTATTTAAATTCAAGACTCAAAATAAATTTATTAATATTGATTTATATAAAGAAATTGGACATCAGGTCGTATAAGTACTTATATAGAGAAACAAAATTCTTTAATTGAAATTAACACTAATGTTTACAATAAAAGATTACGTCTACAAAAACATAAAAAAAAACACATATATCTACTGAGACGGGTCAATATCATCTCCAGTACCTGGCCCCCTGCGGCTACTACCGGTTTCCCTGGTTCGCAGACCATGTTCACGGGTCCCCTGCATCGTCTTCGCGCTACCTCCTAGTGGTGCGGTACCAACCGTACCTCACGCCCCCTCTTCAGATGTAGGCTCTAAACCAAACAAAGAAAATTTATTTAGATTTTGAAAAAATAAATATGACATTAAGAAATAAATAAATAAATAAATTACTTGCATGCGAATATAGTTGGTTGTCTATACTGTCCATGTTCCTCATAAGAGTAGTATTTTCAACAGTCAAGTCCTGGATCATTTAGGCATCCCGCGCAAACTCTACAAGGGCGAGTCACCGCATACCATGAGTTAGGTGCCACAACTTCTATGTGCCGTATGAGGAAGACTGGCAGGTCCCTCAAGTGGTGGATGGGAGCATCTTACGCCTCCCTTTCCATTCCATGTACCACCCTGGGTCTGGCCCCTTCTCCTCGCCAGGCAGACTGAAGTCTTGGGATAAGCAATGAACCTCTGCTGACGTAACCACCATGGGTATAATACCAGCCCTGAGTACAGTGGGTCAGAACAGATTTATATTCTCCATTCTCTGGGAATCTGTTAACAGGTGGCCTACCTTATAAGTTTGGTTAGCTCACTATGAGACGTAAGTCTCTCGCTCCTTCCCTATCACAAACTGGTCATAATCAACAAAGCTGGCCTATCTCATCGCATGTAAATTAGCTAAACTAAGATGTAGCGACATATTAAGCGGAGGATCCAAAGGAATACCCGTAGTGCCAATCAACTACCTTTAACATCTATCCCTTAAGTAAAACTCGCAGTTTCTATTTGGGACTTGAAGTGGCACCCTCTTACGGGACAGGGAGCAACGTAGTACGTATGTAATTTAAATGTAATACCGCAGATTCCGCCCAAGTTTCCAGTTGATTGACTTAATAGTCCGGTGGTCATTTTTTTCTTCCTGTTCCCCTTCCCCCATGCCTTTAGGCGCGGATAGGACGTGAACTTAAGCACTTCCTTGAGAATAGGGTGACCAACCCCACAATACTCGTAGAACCAATACTGTATTTCAAAATAGCATAAAAAATAATTATAAATTCTATTTAAAACGTCTATTGGAAGATATTTGATTTATAACTTGTAAGGAAAAAATGTTAGCGTACCTCAATATGTTGGGAAAATCCAGTGATGGCACCCCTGGTCGTGATTGCGATATCTAAACCATAGTATAGGGAAGCAAGAATAGTTGAACCCTAGTCATATTTGGAAGCTTCGTCCAAATCGGCCACGACCATGAGATATTCAAGTGGGACTGTGTCGTTGGCCGTTTGGAACCATAAATGTCTCATCATGAAGATGATAAAAGTACGAACAATGGTAATATCATCCTCCCGATCATCTGTAATGGTCAAGTACGCCCTCAAATGTGAAATGCTGACGTTCCCACTCTTTGTATTAAAACTTTCGATGCGGGGGAGCAATTGCCTTGCGTTGGATAAAATACTTCAGCTGTCATCATCCGGTACCTGTGTAGGATATCTGTCGATTGCTAATGATGTTAGCATATGGAAATCTATTAGAGCGATCTCTATTTCTGTACACAGGAATAGAAAAGTGTGTATTGTCGGCCACTAACGCTCTGTTAGCGCCTGAATTAATCGATTATCAGAATTACCCAAGCGTATATCCATGAAGCTCCCGAATATCTTCACCACGAGATCATTTATTATTGAAATTGTGGAAATCTCCTTCCAAACTTTGATCACCATAGTAAATGTGCCGTGCAGATGTATTGAATCCTGATTCTGTTCATTGGAGCATTTTGTCAAACACTTAATTAATGGAAATATCAAAATCACAATGTAAACAAAACTTATCGTGAGTTCCTTGCCAGTATAATATATATGAGTTAAGCCGTCTGGGAGGCCGGTAATAAACTTGGTTGGGAAGTTTTCTTGGGGTGGGCGTGGTATGCCTTGGGTTTGTTGTGCATATTCAAATTCTACTCTTTTTTTCTTCCTTTTGGACCTCGACCGAGTTACGACTCGCTCTGGATCACTTGTCTCTTTAAGCCCAGGTAATATACTGGTGTAGGTCTCCCTCTGGCACTTCCATTTGATTTTGAGAGAGATTAGATTTTTTTTCAAGGAATACCTTCGAATTAAGAGAGATAAGGAAGTAAAATGATAATGAGTCGAGTTGGAGAAAATAAAATATTAACAGTTGCGGTGACGGTATTTCTTTTACCGCACGGTAAAAAGAAGACTGCGCAGTATTTTGATTTTGTTTAAAATATTATATAAAAAAGCACGTCACAAACTCAAACTCACTGCTGGGAGAGGCTGGGTGTGGATTGGATTTTCTATGGGCCCCCTGTCAGAGCCAACACCCAAACTTGTACTTTATACTGGAGTTCTCTTAGTAGTTGGGTTAGTAATCCTAGCATTTAGGAGTTGGAAATTATGAGAATAAATACTAGTTTTTGACATCTTTACAAAATCAGACCTAGGGAACAATAAATTCCAAAATTGATAATGGCAAGAGGAAAACCCATATTTTCCCCTACTAAAGTTCCAATATTACAGCAGACAACCACAAGTTTTTGGGCTCCACAAGTACAAATGTCACATCCGGTATAATAAAAAATTATAAAAAATTATCTATCTCATTTAAAACTATTATATCAAGCCACGTGTACGGGGAAGGCTGACATTATCACCATCTCGTGAACTACTTATCATTTGTTGTAGTACATTTTATCATACCTTTAAACAGATTTATTATTTATAAGAAGACAGACTCTTTCACCAATTTTGTTACTGTGTCTCATCGCTTATGGTTAGGTATCACCTACGGTTCACAGGAGTTCGTCTGGTTTTTGGAGCCAAAAGCGATCCTGATTCATCAAACAGTTTCTTCATCTTACTCAACCGCAAAAATCGTCCCGATTATTTGTCACAAACCGCCTGTATGACGGCTGCCTACTACAGGTTTGATTGAAGACTGGTACTCTACTCCTTGGGCATGGAGGAAATGATGGTACTCGTAACTCTTGTAGATGGTACCCTACTATACTCAACTCGTGGAACAAATGATGGCAAATTGTCTGCGCGGCTACGGCAAACAAAATTATGTTATTTATTTACTTTAACTCTAGCATTCTTACAGAAGTCTATGTCATTTTTAACAGACTATTATCATTTATGTTATGTAACTTTCCCATTTGTTCATTCGCCTTTGTCATTTTTTCTATTCATTTTTGTCATTTTTTCTAAAAATATCAACTGCTTCAATATTAAAGTAGGTTTTTAGGCTGTGGGCTCTACAAGTAAGGCAACAGGTAAGGCTATGGGCTCCACTAGTTCGAATGTCACTTCATAATTAATAAAAAAAAAATCAAATCATAAAAATATTATTATCACGCCACGTGTCAAATTTTAATCGTTCCTCGATCTACACGTGTCCTTACAATTTCGAGACGTGTAAGGCACACCCAGTCACCATTACATGCATTCCTTGTCATTCGTTAAAACCAATTTATCATGCGTTTAAACATCAGTTATATTGGATCAAGCAGACTCTGTCACCATTAGTTTATTATTTGGCATTTGCTTACAGTTCTCTAGGGTTAGGTAAAGAGTGTGATTCACACGAGTTCGTTTAGCTTTTGTCGCCAAAAACCATTCCTATTCCTCAAACACTTTCTTCCTTCACGACCACTGCAAAGACCGTAAAAATCAACCCATTTCGTTTTTACAAATCGTGCATGTGATTGACGAGCATAAAACCATCCTAGTTGCACAAACCTTTTTCTCAAAAATCATTGGCAAATCATCTGTGTGTTTGTGTAGTTTTTGTATTATATAAGTGTGTGTTACTACTGCCTACCAGGTGTTTGATCAAAGTCTATTTTTTCTTCTTCTTCCATAATGAAGTCTGATAAAGAAGTGAATGAACAAGTTGAAGGGGGGAACCAAGCACAGGAGGGTTAAGCCAAGAAGGGCACCTCAAATGCTAAAAATTATACCTATCGGTGTATAGGTTTTGGAGTTCAAAAAATGTTCGTAGCTATGCCTGAAGAGGAGAAGGGTGTTCTTCGTGCCACTTGCTTTGAACCCTTACTTCTGATTGATCCAATAGCGACGATGTCGATGTTGGTTGTAGAAATATTTGATCGTCATCTTGGTGATATGAAGTTCCAATTTGGGAAGACGATAATTCAGATGAAGCTCATTCATGTTTGGCAGATTTTGAGGCTACGCGTCTCCCCTATTGCAAACGAGTTCTTATTTGTTGATCCTGAGTATATGATGAATTTTAGAATGAGGTGATTCCCCAAGAGGAAGAATACATATGGGCTGAAGGAAATTGATGATGCGTTAAAACAGGCAAAATTAGAATGACATCAGGGTAAGGCTCTAATTTGTCATTTGTGTTATATTCTTTATCATCATCCTTCATTGTATTTTTCACCCCTCTAATATTTGTATTGTATTTTCCATTTTTGGCTAAGGTTCTTATCATTACATTGTGTTATTTTATTTTGTAGAAGATGTTCTTCGATTAAATTTGTTGAAAATTATTCTATCCTTTCTCCTCCCGAACAAGGGGACAAACATTTGGGTGAAGTATGTTGATCTGGTAGATGATCTACAATGGTTCAACAGATTCCCCTGGGGTGAGCAAGTCTGTAATTTCTTGTGGAGGCAAATAGTGGAGTTTGCCAAATATCGATCGGCCGCTGATAAAAAATTAGATAAAGCTTTATCACTCTACGGATGTACCTGGGTGTTGATGATATGGACTTTCCTTTCTATTCCTAGCCTGAAGTTTCCATGAATTGAGGAATCCATACATTTATTCCCTAAGCTACAGGGATAGAGGATGACACCCTTTAAGCGTCGCCAAATTGTGACGTTTAAAAAGTTTTTTGCTAACCCGATTTGCTGGTAATAGCTATGAAGCCCTCTGAGACTGACATACAACATGATCTTGTGCAAGAGGCCATGGTAATCTACCATTCTTTGTATGATCTTGATTTATTTTATTGATTCTTTGTCATTTATTTTATTTATTTTATTGTTTCCTATCATTTTATTTCCTAGTTTTGGCATTTTGTATTCTCTTCTTGAGATTTGTTTGATTTTTCTGTCATTATGAAGTCCTTTTTTTTCATTTCTAAGTTGCCCTTTGTCATCGTCACCTGTATGAAAATTTTAGAGATATCAAATTAAAGCACCTACAATCGGTGCACCTGCAGTCGGTGTACCTACAGTCATTGCACCTATAATAGGTAGTAGTTCTTCTGCGACTAAGATCAGAGCTATAGTGGTTAGGGTATGCTTCCAGCTAGAGGAGCATGGCAAAATGTTGCATAACAATGGTAAAATGTTAGAACAAATTTTGATGTCTACAGTGGGAGACAGTACTCTACCACTTGGAGATACTCCACTCCTTGGGCAGTACCAGTTCTCTACTCTGGATAAAACTGCAAAACCCAAGCGAGAAGGAGGTAATGAGAAAGAAGATGGGAAAAGGAAGAAGGCGGAGCCGATAACAAAAAAAGGTAAAAGAGAATGGCAGAAGAAGGTAGAAGAAACTGATGTGCTCAACAAGAAGAAAAAGGTTGAAGGCCCGAAGAAAGAAGCTTTTACTAATGAACAATTTGATCATGTCCTACTGATCCAATTGAAAGGCTTAATCCCCAAGATCCCCAAGAAGGGCTTGGCGAATAGAGTGTCAAGGAAGAGACGGGTGCAATTCCCAGAACTTCAGAATATTTAATCATCTACCAAAAATTTGCTTTAGCGAGTTACGCCTGGAAAGGTATTGGAGGTGGCAAATGCTTTAATGGCAGATGATGTTGAAGTTGGGAGGGAAGTAAATTTCAATGCGATATCGTCTGAATATGGTGGTGAACTTCTAGAGGTATCATCTGTTTGTTACTTCTTATCATTTTTATGATTTTATTTGACATTTGTGTTTTACATATTGGCATTTATTCTATGTAATTTTCCATTTCCTCAGATGTTTGTCATTTGTTCAGAATATTTTTGCATTTGTGATGTTGTCTTTTTCATTCTCTTTTCCAGAACTTTCATTTATTCTGATGTCCTTGTTCATTTTATTTATTGTATATGAAGTGGAAGAAGGGTGAAGAAAAAAATAATGATGATAAGAACGATATCGAGGAGAAAGTTAAATTTGAAGAAGAAAAAGTTCAATAGGTATTTATTTATCTAACATTTGTTTTGAGCTATCTACCATATTTGTTGCTACCCTGTTGTTTGTTTATTTAATTTTACCATTCATAGTATGTATATCATATTTTACAGATGGAAGAATCAAAGGTGATGAGAAAGTTGATGGTGATGAGAAAGTTGATGATGTTGCTAAAGAAGAGGATTCAGAACAACCAACTGTAGTGGTGTATTATACTGGAAAAAAAGATGTACAACATGACAATGAGGTATTTGATGAAAAAGATGACTCATAACCTCAAGTTACCTGACTACAACTAATATTATTTTGTATTGAGCTATCCATAATATTAACATCAACTATCCATACCATTTTTTTTTATTTGTTTCTTCTTTAACCTTTGTTGTATAAACTATGATGGTTGCAGAGGTAGCAAAAACTGATATAGTATTCTTCAACCAGGAGGAAGTTGTTGGTGAAGCTTATCAGGTAACTTATCATTTGTTTGATGTTGACTTCACATTTTCTTCCTTTTTTTTACAATATCTTGTATCACTCTAATCATTTGTAGTCTGTATATTTACAGGCTAGTGCTGACCAAACAACTGTTGCATTTGTTGAGGAACAGACTCTGGAGGTTAAAAAAATTGAAGATGAAACTAGTCAGGTAACTTATTTGTTCTTTGCTGGTAACTTATCATTTTCTTCTTTTATTTTCCCATATCTTGTATCACTTTTATCATTTGTAGTCTGCTTATTTATAGGCTAGTGCAGACCAAACAACTGTTGTATCTGTCGTGGAACAGACTATAGAGGTTGCACAAACTAAAGTTGTAATCTTCCACAAGGAGGAAGATGCTGGTGAAGCTAGTCAGGTAACTTATCATTTGTTTACTGATAACTTCTCATTTTCTTCTATTTATTTTCCCATATCTTGTATGACTCTTATCATTTATAGTCTATTTATTTACAGACTATGGAGAATAAATAGGAGGTGGAACAGAATAAAGAAGAGTTGTTTGAAGGTAAGGATGATGATGATGGAAATTCACAGAATAAATCAGGCCCTGAGCAAGTAATAAAACAAATGGTTGTTGACCAGACCAATGTATGAAGTACTTTTAAACCAAACAACTGGTTTATTACTCATTCTCATGTAATAAGCACATTTATATTTCTTTTTCTTATTTTGACATATCTGTTCTAGCTTATTTTAATGGAGTCAAAAGTGGATGTCACCTTAAAAAGGAGGCATACACTAACTGAGGAAGAAAATAATAAAAGTGCCTTCAAAATGGCTTGTCGAATGAACAAATTGCATGCTCACCTTGACGAGCTTCTTCCGGGAGTGTTATTGAAATCTTTTATTCAAAGACCCATCTCCCAGGATGAGAAAAGCCAGGTGGACCAAGTCTGGTCACTGAGGAAAGATGAATTAACTCCTGAAGCTATGAAGGGCAGCAGGAGTACTTATATGATGATAGGTGAAGAAACTATTTGCCTTAACGCTCTCTACACCTTATATCTAAATCAATGGTTGGACAATAAGGTATTTATATCATTTATTTCTTTTGCTCTGTCATTTGTACAAAAGTCTCTACCATTTGTTTTTACATTGTCTGTCATTTATTCATTTACACTTTATCATTCGCTTTCCCTTTGTTGTCATTTGTAATATTAAACTTTATCATTTTTGTTATCTAATTTGTCATTTTCTTTGCATGTTCAGGTCATTGATGTGTACATTAAAGCCCTGATTTAATTTATTGACACACAATTCTCCTCTCATGCTCCGACGCTAGCATATAGTGAAGGCATTACATTTGATAATAATCATCGTCCGCCTCTTCCACCTAATCATACATCATCCCATGGAAGGCAAGACGCACTGGAATGGGAGTAGGAAGTTCAAAGGACTGGGTCCCAAAGTATCAAAGTCGTAGTTCTTGCATCATGGTAAGAACCCTAGCCTCGTATGCTTGACGTCTGGTGGTCACCATCTTCTTCACAGTGTACTTGCTGAATAAGATTAAATAAACAATAAATAAGTACTTGCCGAATAAACCACATCAGTATTTAATGTTGAGTCAAATCCAAATGTCATATTTAGTTCAACACAGTTGACAGTAGTATTTAATGCTGAAGAAACACATTGGAAATGATGAAGGAACATTGGAAAAGTATATGTTATTTAATGAAATATATGTCATCTGACAATATGCCATTTGTCATTTGTTTTATGGTATTTGTCATTTATAATCTATAAATTGCATGGTATTATTAAAATACTGTCATTTGTTATTTATGGTTAAGCATTTGATCATTAAGAGCTTATCATTCTAATGCCTGAAATTAACGTCATTAAAGATAAGGCATATTAAACTTCACTCCTACATATTTCTCTACTTGTTAAGATCTAGAGATTTTAACTTGGACAAAAAATCTTGCAGCATCTACGTTCTGACCTCTGAGATCCTTAGTTGAGAGTAAGTTTTAGATGTAATAGTGTCGAGGTTCTAATTGCTCCCTTGGCCAAAATTTGTGACGTCTTCCACCGTTGATGACTGCAGCCTTTTAGAATCATCGGGCGTAGAGGATTCTCGAAACCAAGTTTTGAACTGACAATGGTATTGTGGGCAATGGTAAAATCTCCTACCGGGAGGTTTAGAGACTCTACAAATGAGACCACAAGCGCACCTTTTTACCTCATCTACCCACTCCTATAAACCACACCAACCAATTTTGTGAGCGCATTGATAGAACCAACGGTTAGGGTTGAGGCTTGTGCATGAGAGACGAATATCATAATTTTTACCGCACCAACAATTAAGGGAATGCATTTTTAGTAGGGAAGTATGTAATGCTTGAGAACTGGAAGCAAGTATACAGGTTATGTAGTATAAGGTTATGACAAGTTATTTATAAAGAAATGAAAATCAGCACATTACGATGATACCCTTGGTCATAACAAATGCCATATCTCTGCCTTTAAAGCCCATAGATTCTTTCCTTTACAGAAGATGAGACAAATCATTCTTAAAGTCAGCTTTGATTATGTTTTCAACAAGTTATCTAACCAAAACATCTACGTGGTTCTCGCCACTCTAAATACTAATCCCTAAACCCAGCCACGCGTGATTCAAAGTCTTAATTCTCCCCAAGTATAAAAAATGAAAAAACAACCTTAAACTAAAGCTCTAATAACCCTCAACTCTTTAAAACTTCTCAAGAAATGTCGCACTCCCACTCCACTCGATTTAGCCGTACCTCTTCCAATGCCCCTTAAGATTAGTTTGAGGCGGTAAGGATTGAGAAAGATCAGGTTGACGAACGTCTATTCAGGTTGAATAGAATTTGCCTAATGGAAAAGGATGCCACCGGTGAGAAGGCGCAACTGCTGAAAGAGCATTACGAAGAGTTCAAGGAGAAATTAGGAAAACTCCATGAAATGGATGAAGAACTGGATAAAATTATAAAAAAGAAAAGAGAGCATTTTGCAGGGTTCAAATTCCATATCCGTTTCATGGAAGATTAGCTTTGCGCCCTAAAGTTAGATCGAGATGAGCACAAGAAATTGTGGGAGGAGTCGGCCTGTAAAATTAGTTGTCTCAGGCAGAAGATCATGGCTATGAAACGTGATCCGAATTCTTCAAGTAAGGAGTTGTGAACATTTGGGTTGTTTCTAGTTTTTTTTTTTGTTATTATTGTTCGGATGTTTCCCTTGCATGAACATTTTTTTTGTTTCATTTCGGTTTTTCGCTAAGGAAGATCCATCATATCTAAATGATATAAGGAAACCAAACCAATGATAAAGACTCTATCAATAATGGTAGATAAATGTTAAACTTAATAAAACTGGTGATAAAATTTGAACAGACAAATGATAAATTATGATTAAAAAATGACAGGTCTGGAAAGATATAATGATATATAGCTTAACAACAAATGCAAACTTATCGTCAACATATGACAAATCGATGTGATAAGTAATGATAATTGATTAGATAACTCAGTTTAAATACTCATATTACTTACGTGTAGAACAAGAAACGACGGCGCCGAACCAAGTAATAATAACTTTTACCCTATTCTCTACTCTTCCCAATGCATTAAACTCCCATTATAAAGATTTTAAGTTCAAATAAACTCTTCTCAACTCTTCAACTATTCAAACCCTAAACCCTAAACTTTTTTCAACTTCTAAAGAAAAATGCCACACTCCACTCGAGTTAGCCATGTATCTTCGAACACTCCATACGATTGGTTTGAGTCGGTAGGGATGCAGGAAAATCAATGTGACCAACGTCTCTACAAATTGAATAGACTATGTCTAATAGAGAAGGATATCTCTTGTGAGAAGGCACAAATGTTGAAATAGCATTAAGAAGACTTCAGGGAGAAATCAGGAGCGTTCGATTATATCCAGGATGAACTCCATCAAACTATAGCAAAGAGAGATCTGTATTTTGAAGAGTTCAAGTTCCATATGCGCTTCATGGGAGATCAGCTCTGCGCCGTAAAGTTGGACCGGGATGAGCACAAGAACTGTGCGAAGAGTCGGCTTCTAAGATTAGTTGTCTCGTGCAGAAGATCCAGGCTTTGGAGCACGATCTGGAATGCGCAGAACGTGATAAGGAGGAGTTGTGAACATTTGTTTTTTTGGTATTTAGTTTGTTCATTTTTTGTGGTAACTAGTACTTTGTCTTTGTATGAATGAAAAGATGTTTTATTTGGTGTTATTTCGTTTGCCTTTTATAGTTAAGTAGTGGTTTCCGTTTGGTATGTGGCAAACAAAACAATCACAGTTTTGTAAGAAAATAATGATGATTTAGGGGGTCAAGTTTAATGAAGAACTGAAGATAAAAATTCAACAGACAATGAAATTTTTTTGGCAAACAATGAAATAATAGAAACCAACATATGAGAAATTATTTGAGAACAAATGACAGTTCTGAATAAAATAATGATATCATGGAAACAAACAAATGAGAAAGTATTCATACACAAATGACACTTCAGAAGCAAACAATGAGATCATGCAAAAAAAATAATATTCTCCGTGTACAAATGACAGTTCGTTGCTAAATAATTATACAATGGAAACAGACAAATGAGAATTTCATTTTTAATAAATGACAGTTACAATTAGACGAATGATGAATTTTCTAGCACTGACGATAAAGATCATAGAAATAAATGATACATAGAGTACCCAAAATCATCAGTGCAAACTGATTGCAACATCTTCATCTGGGATGACAGGTGGCTCAGTGCTCATCATAAAAGACGGTGTCATTGTCAGACATGTATTGCCATCAGATGGGATTGGCAGAAGCTTACAAGAACGACGATTGTGTCTATTTTTTTGATACCTACTACAAAATTTTAGTTTGGTAACAAGGCCAGACATTTTTTCCCTTCTCTTCCTTCGCGTGCGAGGACGACCGACTCAAACTCTTAGAATAGGAGCACGAACACGTGGATCAGTTTTTAAAATTTTCCATTGCTCAATTCCTCTTATAGGAATCCATATAGGTTCATAAACAGTCTTGTATGTATTATTTGTGTAGTACTCAGAGACATGTGTAGTTGGATCGGGATTAACAAGACCCAGAGCGCGTACTCCGTGTTCACAAGGTATACCCATCGTTTGCCACCAACGACAAGAGCAAGTACCATCTTCAATATTTACAGTATCGGTTCTGCCATAACTAGTCATTTGAAAATGGTGACGTGATGTACGAACCCTGCAGGTTAGTGAATCTGCAACAAACTTTTTGCTCTCAGAGTGATTCATAGCCCATGACGTTAAACGAGCTTAACTCTTCTCAGCTTCCTCCATATACGTGTAGGACATTTCCGAATAGATTCTACACAATTCCTTAATAAACACATGGATAGGGAGATCTCTTACTTTCAAAATAATATTATTCCAACTCTCGACATGATTTGTATAAGCGACTCCGTATCTAAAAAAATGATAAACCATAGAAGTCAAATGCCAAATGAGCGTATACAGATGAAAAATGAGGTCATACAACTGTAAAAGGAATAATAAAGAAATGATGAGAAATAATGGTAAAAAAATGGCAAATAAGAAAGTAAATGGAGTTAAAATGACTATTATTCATATAACAAATGATTAGTTGAGCAATACAGAGTGACAATGTACGTACCTACTCATTGGAATGTATCGATTAGACCATGTTTCCTTGGGAATACCTAGTATGTATTGGAGACCCACTAGATCTGTATTCCGGATAATATTCATGTGTTTATCAAAATCACTGCTGGTTAGGACCTCTGCTGCCATCCTAAATACGATCCTCGTGCTTTTGAGGGTTGTTTTAATGTTGTTAGATACGTGGAAGGCGCAAAATATATGAATTCCAAATGGAAACACCTTGGGTACAACATTAATAATTCTAGGGTTCCTGTCAGAGATGACGACGAATCTAGTACCATAACTGTGAAAATTAGATCCAAACATCTCCAGGAAGTATGTCCAACTTTCGGTGGTCTCCGAGTCTGTTATTGAAAATGCAAGTGGAAAAATATGATTACTTGGGTCAATGGCGATGGTTGTTAGGAGAGTCTCACGATATCTCTCTCTTAAAAAAGTTTTGTCAATCACAACAACTGGTCTCAATAGTTTATAAGTTTTTTTGGGGGGACCAAAACACCAAAAATACCTTGTGAATCTCTTATCCTTAGAACTCGTAGTTTGTATGTCAAATACAAAATCTAGGTCAACCAACCTCACTTTCGCAAAGTAGCTCATAAGTAGTTGGTATGTGTGCTGAAAGTTGCCCCGCATCTGAAGTAATTACGTAGATCAAATGAAATTATGGAGCAGACAAATAATAAACAATGTTTTACAAATAACTTGTATGGCAAGTACAAATGACAGAGTGTTTTACAAATGACTTGTATGGCAAGTACAAATGACAGAGTATTTTACAAATGACTTGTATGGCAAGTACATATGAGAATAAATGATTAACAAGGTTGTACAAATGACTTTTAAGGGAGAAAAAATGACATATAAAGTGATGATACCTCAGCGTGGGCTTTTTCTTTTGCACGCCAGGCAAGATTGTATGTTACATCAATATTGTGATGAATTTGCATATCATCAATAATTTCGGAAGGTTTGTAGTCTGGGTCATTTCGTAGTTTTTGCTTGATTATAGAAGCAACCCATCTACTAGACGCTGCCTTATACGCGTTCCCACCTTCAGTTTCCACTCGGATGCAAGTATGCACAGAGAAATAAGTATTTACTCTAAATATGGCAGAGCTGACCAACCTTGTCGCATAAATCTGACAAGATCATTTATGACCTTTGCAACGTACCACGATTTTATATTCGTTGCTCAGAACGTGTTCCAGATTGAACTTGTTTACAACTGCATAAGCTCTTATGTGATTCTTGAGTTCAATCCTATCTCGATATAGATCACCAATGTTAAACTTTTTACTGAAGTCATAGGGATCCTCCGTGTACGCAGTAGATTTGAATCGAAATTCCAGGAGATCTTTCACCTATTCGGGTTGTGGCTCAAATCGAAACTCAGCTAAACAAATGAGAAATATTCAACTTAGCATGATAGAAATTGAATATGAAATGATAAAAAAGAACACACAAATGACAAATTCTGTGAACTTACCTGAAGTTTTAGTTTTTCCAATGATAGGTTAGGGTTCAATTGAAAGATGAACATTAGTTAACATAGGTTCATTTGAAGGAGGAACATTAGTTAACATAGGTTCATTTGAGAGATGAATACTTGATTGAGGAATAAAAGGTTTATTTGAGAGGGGAACATTAGTATGTATAGTTTGAAAAAGTTCATTTGATTGAGGAACATTAGTTACCACAGGTTTATTTGAGAGATGAACATTTGATTGAGGAATACTAGGTTCTTTTGAGTGAGGAACATCAGTACGGATAGTTTTGAAAGAATCATTTTTATCATCCACAAAAGGTCCAAACCTGCGCGGATCAAACCCTCTGCCATTTGTTTCAGGGTAACCCCTGTATTCAGGTTCAGGATCAGGAAATGAGTTATGCCGTAAAGGTCCCCCCGCTTTGGTGGTGGACAAGCCTCTACCTGAACCAGTATCTTTGGTGGTAGACAACCCTTTACCCGAAGAACGGAAATCATAAATAAAGTTCTGGGAGTTCTGGGAAGGTACCCTAAGCTCATTAACAATCCATATGTGAAAGGGTGTGTCGGGATTGGTTTTATGCGTATTGATCATTACGGTAAAGTCCTGGACTGATAAAATTGTGCATGCACAACCATGGACAAAGTTGTACAGCTTACAGTCCTCACGGCGGATTTCACTTGTTTCTTCAAGGAGTGTAACAAAATCTTTGTATGACGAGTGCGCTCTTAGTGAGGTAAGTTTTGTACTTCCTCCAATATAAGTAACGATTGAGCCGATCTTTAGACATACGATATCCCTACCAAAATGAACAATGGTATAAAGTTGAACTCCATTCATCCCTGAAACAAATGATATAAATAAACAATTCCGGTGATAAAGTACCAGAAAACAAATGAGAAAAATGATATAAAACTGAACTTCAGCAATCCCTCAAACAAATGATAGGAATACCAAAATAAATGATATCAATGAACAATTTCGGTGATATAGTAGCAGAAGACAGATGATTAAAAAGTCGAAGAAAAATGATTATGTACGAATTGTATCATCTTGCATAACATCTTTTCTTAAGATAAATGGGATAAATCGTAATGCGGATACACAGTTAGAGATGATGGATACAGAGTTAGAAATGATATTTACTGAAATAATTATTTTAATGGTCAGAGAGAAGGATTACAATGGTCTTTGGCAACGAGAATAACATATGATAAAAGTGATATTTTTCTCCCAATGACCTCTGTGTGAGGATTTTAGGGAATGCAGAACGATAGTTGAAAAACTTAGCACATGAAGGAGACAAACAGTACATCAAGGAGAATCTGCTTTAATTTTTGTAGAAGCTTTGTTGTTGAAGAAGAAGAAGAATAAAAAGAAGAAGCTTTGATTTTTAATGTTAGTAGTGTATTTAGGGAGGAATCTTCCCTCTTATTACCGTTCTGATTACTGTAGCAGATTAGACTACTCAACCACTCCAGTGGGATAGTTTCTCATTTTTTTGCATTATTTATCATTTGTTATGCGAGAACTTTGGCATTTGATGTGTAAATCTTTGTAATTGTTTTGGTATAGCTTTGTCATTTGTTGAGTAATCTTTGTGAGTTGGTAGATTTATTACTGTAGCAGATTAGACTACCCATCAACATTTAATGTTTGAGAATAGGGTGGCAGCTAAGGGGTAGCAGGTGGGACCATTATCGATTTGTTAATTTTAGTATCGATTTTGGAAGAGGCTTGCCAAAGTATCGATTTTGCAAAGATGGCAAAAACTAGTATTTATTCTCATAATTTTCGTTTAGGAGTTTAGTTAATGTTAAACTCTTATTTAAAGAGTATTTGAATGGAATAAAATCATGCAGAGATTTGTCAGAAGTTCAGAGTTGTTAGAGCATGGGAAGCAGGGTAGCTACAATCGATTTTGTCAGAGAAAACCCTTAAAAAATGCTTTTCCAGGCTCGCCACAATCCAATTAGCGCTCCTTACGAGACAAATCCTCGCTACATGTAGCGGGTGGCTAATGTTTCTCTCTCCTATCCTGCATCCTATTTGTGCCAATCAAACACTTCCACGTATCACCTTTTAATTTAAACTAAGATTCTCTTTTGAAGCACGTCCATCTTTATGTGTTGCGAGTCTATTTTAAAATCCAAAAAGTGGGACCCCTTGCTTAGTTGGCAGTGTATTTTACCTAGCCTGAAAAGGAGGGATGATTTTCAACTCGCCACAATTGTTTTTTTTGGCTGATTTGGCATTGTATTTTCCCTACCCTGCTGCTGATGCTCTTAGGAGGTGTTTAGGCTCCGTCAATTGAACCATATCTTTATTATATATTTTTTATCTTCTTATTTCTATTTTTCTACCTTTCCATCAAATCCCCTGTAATTCTCTAAAAATTCCATTAAGTTACATTGTATCCAAAATAGGAAGGCCAAATATCTAGTACGTGCCATAGTGATGTCTCAATTCAAGCATGAACCAACGCGTCGAGCATCTAGATAAAGGTATGGCGACACTCTCAGCTGGTCAGCAACACATCATGAACTGAATGGCTGAGATTTTCGACATGCTCCGCTAGGATGGATCAAATCACGGCTCAAGTTAGTAAGGAAAGAGGAGAAAATTCAGAAGCTCGAAACAAAACTAGCGGAGAGAGAAACAAGGGTAACGGAACAAAGCTTCAACAACTCTTATGCACCGAAGCTAGTGAAATTGAATTTTCCTTGTTATAATGGCGAAGAAGAACCAACTAGTTGGATATGTCGAGCCGAGCAATTCTTTCAATTCCAGTAAACTCTGGATGCGGATCATGTATCTTTAACATCCTTTTATCTTGAAGGCGACGCTTAGTTATGGTACAAAATCCTGAAACAAGAGGAGGAAATCGTAAATTAGGATGTGTTCAAGGAGGGCTTTCAAAAGTTGAAAAGCTGCTTGCAAAAGTTACAACTTAGTTTGTAACAGGGTACCTAACCATTCAACAACGAGGAGGTTTTTGGTATGGTATCCTAATACTCCTTCAAAAAGTTTCGGAATCAACTTTTGAGGGATATCTTCATCGGATTTGATTCTGGAATTAAGCATTTCGGCCGGCATTCCGTAAATTTTTGGGACTTGAATCACCCCGGCCACAACTGTTGATGATGTTTAGAGCTCTGTCCAATTAAAGAATGTAATTGTAGTTCTAGTTAGGTGCAATGAAGTAGTCATACAGTGTTCACCAGAAAATCTCTACAAATTGGCCTAGAAATAACTTACCAACGAGGAGGAAGAGCAAAATACCAAATACAGAGGAACCCGATAAATTTATACGAGATAAATTAATAATCGCAATTAAATAATATTTTTTGTTTGTCCCGACTTGGGTCAATGAACTAAATTAATAAATTCGCTAAAATTATAAGATAATACATAATAAAATAACTCCTTAAAGATTCTTATATCCCACTTATTACATAAATGAATAATTTGTTAATATTAAATATATTTCACATTGACGACGTTCCTTGAAATATGAGTCTAAGTATTACTTTTTTTTTCTTTTTTGTGAAATTGAAGTCAAGTTAGATCTCATCTTTGATTTTTCGTAACATGCTAAACAGTTCTAGTGTGGTATTCTCGTACAGTAATAAGAAGTTATTCAATGTCCTTGTTGTTTTGAGAGTTTCTTTACACGAAACGGAATAAAAAACATAACTATCAACTTCAACTTCGCCTTCTCGATCATTTCTTTGTTCATTATATAAGAAAAATATTTTGGAAAAAGTAATACTTTGATAAATTAATGAGCTTATTAATTAATCGATAAGTTAATCAGTTATTAATTTATCGATAAATTGATACCCCACTTAATTAATAGATTTCCTTAGTCCCAAGGCTATTAATTTATAGTGGTTTTACTTAGGGTTGTCAATGGATTGGATATAATATGAAATTTGATTCCTTTTTAGGATATAAATGCCATTTTTTCCAATCCGAATTTATTCCGATTCGATCCGAATAAGGAACATCTGAAATAATTTCATATTGGATTCGGATAATGCCTAGTCCAATCTGATAAATATTCGATCCAAAGTTATATATCGATAGTGTTGAGGAATAATAAAATCTAGCTTAATAGTTATATATTGAGATCAATTGAGATCAATTGAGAGAGAAGATGATTTCTTATTAATTGGATATTGTTTCTCTGTACGTACTACAAAACAGATAACCCTACAATATAGGTTACCAAACCTACTCAAACTTTCCCCATAAACTCTAAAGCCTATGGGCTTGATAGGAATCCAATAGGACACCCCAACCCAGTTGGGCTCCTAGCTTGGGATGGACCCAACTCTTCCTTAGTGTGTTTCATACCAGGATGACTTGTCTCATCAAAACCTCTGCCTAGCAAAAACCCCATGGGCAAAAAGTTGTGCAAGGAAAGAGTATAATCCTATGGCCTGTATGGGTTGTGAACGCGTATACGTTGCCTCATCAAAACCTCTAGTCTGTAAAACCTCCTAGGATAAAATTTGCTATATCAGGAAAAATAATACAACATGCATGTATCCACGTCAGGCTGGGACTACTCCCCCTGACGTCGTTCTCCCCTGAGATCTATCTCCCTGAGATATTGATAAATAAATCTTCTGTATGACAATTCCGTGTACTAGTTGCTTGAGCGTAAGTGATGCAAGAGTCTTTGTAAATAGGTTTACAAATATGTCTTCAATCACGCCAATCTCATTCGCCTTTTGTAATTCATAAGGATTGAATGGCTTCTGTGAAATGCACTTCGTTCTATCACCATTGATAAATCACCATTGACTTGAATGATGCAAGCTAAATTGTCTTCATACATAGTCGATGCTTTATCTTGGATAGAACACGTCACAGCTTTAGTTGATGTATCTTGTGGAACGTAACCATCATTCTCTACCAGCTTCATGAAGTGCAAGAATCTCCTCGTGGTTCGAGGATGTAGCTACCGTTGTCTGCTTAATCGATTTCCAAGAATCTTTTTATGTATCTCGATACATAAACACATAATCCATTTAACAATGGCCTCTATGTGTGTCTGAGAAGTATTATGTATCGGTGTACTCTATACTTTTACGTTTACCATTTTGAGTAGAACAGGCCCCAGTCTTTCATACCGATCAGATACCACAGAATGTGCCTGATCTCAATCCAGTGCCTTTGGGTAGGAACAAAACTATGGCAAACCAAACAGTTTACTGCGAATGAGTCATTAGGTTTAGTATACCCAATTAACTATAGCAAAGCACTTCCTAGCTATTGCGCCACGGCCCGAGGAGTTTCTCCCTCCATTAGGATGGTGAAAGATGTCGTTGTGCACACCCAAGTTATGGACGCACAATATATAAACGACTTAGCAACGTGTGTGCTGCATTCATATCGAAGTGTTAGATAACTTTTTCGATATATATTGCTTGGTGTACGAGTATGCCACTACCAAGATGTTCGATCTGAAAATCAAGATACTACTAGAATTCCCAAGGTCTTTTATTTCGAATTTCTTCCCAAGGTATTCGGCAGCTCTCGCGATCTCCCTTGGAGGTCTAATGATATATAAATCATTTAGTACACAGTTATGATGAGTGAAGCTAATATTTGTGTTCTAAATAAGAACGCATGAACATATAAGGATATTTGCAAAGTCCCCGGCCTTCAAATACTCAGTCAACTTACTATATCTCATGGGCCCTGATTACTTCAAGTCAATAATAAAATTTTTAATTTTATTATGTACACACCTCGTGTGTCGGGATTAATTGCTTCCAAAAGCTTATACCTCCTCAGGTAGCTTCATGTAGATATTCGTATATAGTTTCCCATATAAATACGTAGTATTTACATCAGACGCATGTCTAACTTGTCCTCGACAACTTGATAGACTGATTAGTACTGAAGTGTTATAACATCCATAACCGGGTAATAAGTCACACTGCAATCGATACTAGATCTCTTAAAGATTTCCTGGGCAACTAGTCTTGCCTTGAACAAATTATCTCTCCGAGTTAATAATGTTTTTGTACCTTTCCCATTTATAACTAACATGCTCAATTATATTACTTCGCATTTTGCTAGCAAACTGAGCTTCGCTTGGATTCCAGATGCCCACTTTGGCCAATGTACAACAACACACAGTCATTTACAATTAGTGGTTCTGAATCCTAATCCTTAATGGCGAGCACAACAACGAATATGAATACCTTGTCGATAAATGTCTACCGAACGATCCTACGTTTTACAATTACAGACTTTTAATAGATCGATATCTTCTTATTATCATACGCGTAAGTGCCACGCCGGGCTAGTCTCGTAATGCATCAACTGGTGGTATAGCTACTATTGCCTTGTTGATGGGTGGTTCCATTCTCGATGAACCGACTACACCATTAGTCATATTTGTCCCATATTCTATAGCTCTTCAGCTCATAATACTTTATTCCAATGGTGCTCCGCACTAAGCGCGAGCCTCAGATTCTTTTGTGGTATTAATTCCCCTGGAACGTTCAGCTGCGGTACTAGTTCTCCCGAAACGTTCTGCTGTGTAGGTGCATTACTTACCGGTACATACACTTAAGGTACTTCAATAGTATCTATGAATGTGTATGGCAATTCATTTACGACCTATTTGAGGTTTGTAATCTATTGAACCTTATTGTCACCTAACTTATGTATAAGGATCTAGATGAGACAACGATGGTGTTTTCCAAGACCTCTTAGAAACATCCTCAACATTGACTGCCATATCTCCCTCCGATGCTGGGAATATCGTCTCATCAAAGTGACAATTATCTGCCCCTACAGTATATACGTCATCAGTGGGTTCTAAATATTCAGTGATAAATGTGAATCATAACCCACATAATTCCAGACCGACGTTGAGAGTCCCATCTTTATACATTGTGGTGCGATTGGCACCTGTAAAGAATATCCAAATGTTCGTCAGTGGGCGACACCAGGCACCGACCCTGTTACTAGTCATTTTTAGGAAAAAATAATTTGATGATTTTCTTATGGGACAAACCCTAATCAGTGCTATGGGAGCAAGAATGCATATCCCCCACAGTAGCCGAAAGTTGTGATCTCAGTGGCCTAACAATTATCCTAAATCGCTTAATTAAGTTCTCCGCCAATCCCGAGTTGGGTATGGTATGGAGTACTCACGATGCTCAATTATTTATCCCATTTAATGGTAAAATAATCATCAAAAGCCTGTGAGTCATACTCTCAAACCCCCATCAAGTTGTATCGATCGACTTTGATCGGTCAATCCAGGAACTGAGCCTGCGATCGAATGATCTAAGTGAGAAGTCGGGCTAACGTTGCATTCATAGATTTTAATAATAGGCAAACGTAAGACCACTCCTAGATGCGTCTATTATGACCAAAAATATTCAAGTGGGCCACAATGTGGATGGATAGGTCCATATGTGTCTCCATGGATGCGTTTGGGGCAAAGGCTGGAGATCCCACTCCACCTTGATCATACTAAGATGAAATAATAGACTTTTCTTGAAAGCAATCGTTACACGTACACTCTCTGGATCTTCTATCATTTTAAGGAAAGTTGAGATATAATCCCGATAATCCTCCTCACTATCCGAGCCCTGAGGAGTATATTTGAAACTGTTTAAATAGCATGTTCTAACTTGTAGACATTGAGTGAATGCACAAAACTTTGTCTATCATTTTCTCCGATAGTCGTTACGTGATAAGCATTATCATGTATCTCCCTAAACTCGGGAAAATCTGGCTGGATTTACTTGTTTATAAAGTGGACTAGATACCCTGTATCGTACCGTTAGAGAGTCATAGCGTGACGCACTCAGTACATTCTATCATGTTGGCAGTACCAATGATATTCGTGCCATCCCCGATGCACAAGGTTAGACAATAAATATATTTATTTCTCAAAATGATCGAGTGCGTGGTACTAATGTCTCTTAGACATGTGTCGTCACTCATTCGATTATCGGTTATGCTCAATGAGCAGATAGATCCATAGGCGGGTTGTATATAGTAGATTAACTATCATACATAGAATTTAACTACTTCTCAAGTAATAAATTCGAATAATCACAATTTAGAACAAATTGAAAATCTCATGTATATCACGAGCACTTTATTGAAACATAAATGATTTGTTCCTAACATAATAAAAAATATTGACAAAAAGTAAATCAAGTCTCTGCGAGAAAAGAAACTACTAGTGCTCTCTATTGTGACTACTGAGATATCATTACAGATTACTCCGTATGTTGATCCATGTCGGCATTAGTGTCGCTGAAGAGTCTGACGCTGATAACTTCATAGTGATGGAAGTTATGTTATCGGTAATGTGGTTAGCCCGGACTTTGACTTTAGGCACCTACGGTGTCTTACAGTCTCGTACCCAGTGTCCAGTTACCCCACATCTCAAGCAAGGAGAATCTAAATCTGGCTTTTTGGTCTTCTTTGGTGTCTGTGGTTTACCAGCCTTTTTAAATATACTGTGCATCTGAGGGCCCAGGAATCCCCGATTTCCACCTTCAGTCGCATTCCCACTTCCAGAACCCCGTTCGTGGTTGTCTTTGTCATGAGATAAAATCTTCTGTACAACTGGTTTCTTCCTCGTAGGGGGAACCTCTTGTTTTTCCTAAAAACAAATTTGCCTTCTTATTCTATAGTGAGCAAGAGTTGGACCAGATCTTCAGGACTACTAAATTCTATTTTCGCATACTGTTCCCTGAGAGCAGCCTGTGAATGTAGAAATATGGAAAAAGTCTTTTGCAAAACCTCTTCCGCGAAGACATAATCGTTATTGAGCCTCCTTGTTGAAACAATCATCTGTAGTACTGAGTTATTGCCAGCTACAGTCTTGAAGTCACATAACCTCAAGTTATTCCAACGGTTACGGTTCTTATAGTTGGTTAGGGCCTGTTGTAGACCAAAACGTTCTTCTAAGCTTGTCCATAACTCATATAGATCTCTGTAACAGATATGCTCAATCTCAGCTCTAGCTGAGGTGGGCGCGCATAGCCAAAATGGCATGTGCCCTGAGTGGTTTAGAGACGGTGTTGTTATCTGCAACAATCGACTTTGAGACGTTCATTGTTTGTAGATGGAGTTTTATGTCCGTACACCAAGAAAGGTAGTAGAAACTATCAAGCCGCAATGGTTCGTAATCGTAACGTGGGCTGGCAGACATCGATAATGCAAAATATATATTACAATTAGTGACAATTCTTGATAAACATTTCAAATGCATTAAAGACAAATTATAGTATTTATAATAATGATAAATAAATGATTCCTAATCATATTATAGTTGAACCATGTTCATATTCTAAAACTCATGAAATTCTTTTATAATAATTAAACCCCAATTTTACCTCGTAAAATGACTATCTTAATGTTAGATACGCGTTTTAATAGAATCTTAGCCAATATTGATATTCAAAACTACCAGATGTGTGCGCTCCTTATAAAATCCTATTTAAGTACACGATTTGCAATCATTACTAAATGCAATTCATAATATTCAAGTCAGTGATTCACAATAATTACTTATAGGTGAACCTTGTTCTTATCCTGTTAAGCGTTAAATCTCAATTTTACCCCGTAAAATAGTGATCTTAACCTTAAAGTATATTTTAAGAGAGTTTTAGCCAAGACAGCTATTCAAAACCACTAGATGTTGCGTTCCTTCTTCTGAGAACTAGGGTGTTCTGAGCCTTCAAGTTCTATGTAGGTCTGTATATTCTAGCCAAATAACCTTATTTGCTACGAATATGAGGGGTATTAGATGATTAGCTGACAAGTGGTCACACCGAAGTCTACTGGGTTCACAAGATAAGTTGATTATGCATGTCTTTGAACTAACATTCTAGGGTACTATAGGTTGCTATCAGTGCTTATATACCTCTAAATGTTATCATGGAACATCCAATTGCACCTAGATACAAAAAATTGGTTTTTCAGATATCAAGTTTTTAGAAATAAGACTAAGTCAATTCCCAATTGAGCTCTAATTATTTGTCTTTGATAATTAAGTGTGATTTAGATATGACTCCTAGTCATATTCTAAATTAGTCTTGGTTTCGTATTATCTGTGATCCCCTGATCATGATAATTAGTATCCTAAGGGCATACCATTAATATCCTATTAGTTATCGTAAGATACTTAAATAGGTATTAATCAATTTACTTAATCCTATATAAGTGAGTCAATTTTCCTATACAAGACACCTATTCCCAAAAAAAAATTAAAATTTTTTTTCATAATTTTTTTTATAAATGGGTCCCCCACGGGGTAGGTCCAGTTAAGATGAAATTTTTAAAAAATATTGGACTCAATTTGACCAAAAATTGGGCAATTCAGTGTCTAAACCGGTCCTGGACCAGTCTGACTCTATCTGGGTCAAGGCCTGGACCGGGTTGACCGGTTTGACCCGGTCAAACGATCTGCACATCTGTCCCACACGTGTCTATCACACTTGCCCCACACGTGCCTGCCACATGCCACACCGGTGACCGGTCTGGTGGTCGTCCGGTGACTGTTACGTGTCATCACATTTGCATGCCACATTCTCTACCACGTCAGCATGCCATGTGTCCTTGAGACGTGTCACTTCTGACGTCAGCACTGTGAACCCCACTGCAACGTCAGGATGCCACGTGTTCTCGATACGTGTCACTGCTGACATCAGCACAGGATAATGATGACGTCATCAACAGATAATTATAAAATAATTAAAATTAATAATATTTTGTATTTGCTGACGTCATTTGACCTAAAAACGTTGTTTTTGGCTGTGAAAATACATAGTTTCAATATTACTTTCCCGACGATTGGGACATCTTCCTGAGATGTGTCATATACCGTTGGAAGCTTATGGGATAGGCTACCAAACAAAATTGGTCTCGCCTTTATCTGATGTCCAGAGATAAAGAAATTTTAGTTTTAAAACAGCCCTTAATCAAGGGTAAAAAAAACCAAAATTGGCTATTTTAATTCGAAAAAATAGGGGAAAATACTTCTAATTCATATTTGGATAACATAAATCATAGATTATAGAGAAATTGAATCTAAATTCGAAAGTATAAAATATTTAAAATACTTCTTTTGAATGCAGGAATTCCCTGAAAACGCTGATTGGAGAGTTCTTTCTTCTCCTCTTGATCCACTAGCTTACGTGTTGATAACGTGTTGAGGAATAATAGAATCTAGCTTAACAATTTTATATTGAGAACAATTGAGAGAGAAGAAGATTTCTTATTAATTGAATATTGTTTCTCTGTACGTACTACAAAACAGATAACCCTACAATATAGGTTACGAAACCTACTCAAACTTTCCCCATAAACCCTAAAGGCCTATGAACTTGTTAAGAATCCAATAGAACACCCTGGACCCAATTCCTAACATATATGTTTATATTTTATCAATGTTAATGTTTTACAACAATTAAAAAACAAATTATAACATATTTAGCTTTGCGGCTAAATTATACTTAGTTTTTCATAGGTTTAAGCCTTTGAATCCACATTTTTATTTATCAAATTAAATTATAGTCATATTGGATTCGAAGCTCCAAAAATAATTTCAGATTGGATCGGATTTGGATTTAATCATAAAAATTTCAAATTGGATTCGGATTGTAGCAGATATGTCCCGAATTCGGATTTTAGCAGATCTGGTCCGAATTCGATCCATTAACAGCCCTTGTTTTACAGTAATTCAAAAATTGACTCATCCAATATGTTGTTTTCATAAAAGCAAAGAGTTGTCATTGTTGTTCAACAATGAGTACAATGACAGTACTGATAACGATAAGAGTACAATAATTCCAATTACAAGCAATTTCTTTTGCACAATGTTCAGTAGCAGCGTAATTTTCTAATAGAGTTGCAGGAGAAAATTAAAAGGCAACACAAAGTGGTGTCTCCCAATAAAGCAGAAGCACAGAAGAAACTGCAATAGTTTCAAGAATAGCTTCCTCAGTCGCGCTCGCTTATAGCAGTCAAATGCTCATCTATCTCCTCCGTTGACAACACTCTGAACGCTGGATTATCTTTCCTCACAATCCCGACCTGAAATATACCACAACAGTCAGAATTGCAGGTACGAACGAACTTACCATCTATCTAACAAATATCAAACAAAATCTAACAGACAATGAAATAAAAAAGAATCTCGAGCAAAGTCTTGATTCTGCTAAGCTATACCAACTATAACATCCAGAAATGGTCCAATGGTTGTAAGAGAAAGCAAGTTGTTTCATACGTTTGATATGAGAGGCATGCATTTCATATCACTATTGCAAATATTGCCATTAACCGAGGAAAATACTTGAAATTTTTAGAATACTCAGTTCAAAAGTATAGGAGTTACTGTCCTAAATTTTTAGCATACTCATTATTTTGCCATTGAGATATATCATTTTAAAGATTTGAAATTTGATAGTATTCTACGCAGTAAAAACAGAAAGACAAGCAAATTATCTCCATAACAGAATAAAAACAAACGATAATCACAAAGTGCATGCACTCCACCTCTTACTTACAGAAGTCACTAGTAATGGTAAACGAGAATAATCAAAGTGGAAAATACCTCAATCTCAGTGGGTTTGAAATCCTCTTGTAATACTGATTGCAAGGCAGATATTGCAGTCTACAGGTTAAGAAGACATTGGATAAGATATACAAATAATAAAACGTAACTATGGTCATCAATCACAAAGCATATCATAATTATAAACATCTGTATGTAGGGGTTTGATACTGCTAGAGACTAGCCAGCCTATGGTTTTAGCCTTGAAGATATCGTCTCAGACCTCCAAAATGGACTTACCCAATATTTCCAATGTCGCTTAGTGGGTAATAAACTGTTGATTTTTAGGATAAATTTGCAAGATATCTAAGCTAAAACGACAAAATCAAGTCAAGTGGCATTAATTTCATAGCTGTTTATCCGTTTAAATTAAGTGATTATTACCACCTAATATAGGGCTTAAGAGACCATATTCTTGAAGTACCCAAAAGCAATTTATTCAATTTTACATCATCTTTCTCTGCCTTCAGAAATTTAGGAATAAATACAATAATTAAAAGACAAACACATCCTTTTAAGAAAATTGTTGCTAGATAAATCGAAGCCATCATCGAGTTGATAGGTTAATTTACGAACAAACGTTGAGAAGAGATTTACCGAAGGTTAAGAATTGTAAAAATAACTCTCTTATATATGTAGATAGGAAGAATAAGTTCATTAGTACATAGAATCTCCATAATGGCATTTGCGCATATCAGATTTTTATATACACAATGGTAAGAGTTAAGAAAGTACACTTAAGAGTTATTGCTTATAACACAACATAAAAGAAAATGTTCATCAAAGATTAAAAATAAAATTACCTGTACTGTCTCCTCGTAGGAGAAGGCAGGATGATTCTTCATTTTCTTCTCCAAGAAATTAATTGCTTCTTGTTCCTTCAAGCCAGCACTTGTTGCCTGGGAAAATAAAGTAAATTAATAAATGAAGGTATCAAAGCAAGAAGCTCATTTAGCATAGCACCAATAGTAATAAATAACTACCTAACATATGAATCAGATTCTAATAACAAGCAATTTGCCCAAACAAATTAACTAAATATTTGCCATAATGGTTAGCTTTACGGAGCAAATAAGCTCCAGCTATATATATCTTCTTTAATGTGATTTTTAGCAATATAGTTTGCTAAAATGTAGGTCTGATGGGTATCAACCGCCAATCATGCTGATTGGTGACGGATGGTTCCATCAAAAGAGTGATTATTCGGAGGGCCAATCGGCCTGATACATGGCAACTTGACCACCTTACAAAATATTTTTAACTCAGATTTGGTATTTTCTTCAGCAACTCACATCAAATTTTATCCTAAAATAAGAGAACACCCACTGAAACGAGCACAAGTCTTTTCGTTCACTACCACTTGAAATGATAAAATAGCAAAGTTGCAAAACATTTCACAGCAAGAGCAAGAGCTAGACAACAAAGCTATTTTTTTTGGCGTGCTTCGATAGCTGACATCAAATCTGTAAAATTTCGCTAGCTCCAAGACTATCCAACATCTGCTGAAAAGTGAGGTCCAACAATCACCAATAATGTTGATTTTATGCATGTTGCTCCACCAACTATTTGGTACAGTGGATTCCGTATATCACCAATTACACTTCTCTTTTCATGTTTGAATCTTGGACTTGGACACTTTTCAAATACATTGATCCATCGGCTAGAAATGACCGATTATTTTGAATTTTTGGCATATGAACCCAACAAAAGGTGATAAGTATAATTGGTCAACACATGTGCTCAAAATTACATCTACAATGGGTCATGTGCAAGTGCACAAGGAACATGTGTACTGAACGGCTAGCTGTAATTTCTGGGAAAGACTCATTAATTTGCCCTTTAAAACGAAAACCAAGCATCAGGGTCCTTTTGCTAATGCTTCGGCCTAGCCGCTTCAGGTATGACATCCGCATTACACAGTATTTTCCTTGCGTTCTCCAACATGGCATTGGAGATTGCAGTTGCAAAAGCCACCACCAAACGCCTGAACTTCGGTTTTCAGGAAGTGATTGTGTTTTGGCACATATTGGACTTAAGTTGCACGCTAAGGACTGTAATTTCAGGAAACAATGAATAATTGTGTTATTGGTCCTTTAGCATATTGAGACTTAAGTTGCACGCTAAGGACTGTAATTTCAATCTAGGAAACAATAATCCCTTCTAATAATTGTGCCTTATGCCAAATTCATAACAGGTCCTTTAGCATATAAAAACTAGAGAATGCCAGTGTTCCATTGTTTTGACCCTGTTTCACAATTTTTTACCACTAAGTGTGCCTCTTCAACCCTATACTTCATTCGAGGGTACCTTCTGCTCTACCCTGATTGTTAATTAATAGCTGCTAAAGGTACCTACAAAGCGAATATTGTATCAACCAGATGCAATCCACCCTTTAACCCATTTTTTCTCATTTTTGTCATTTGTAAATTTAATTTCATTGATTAAAAGGCAAATGTCAATTTCAAATTTGAACACAACACCACACAAAAAAAAACCCAACAAAAAAGAGGCCCAACAATCACCTCCAGAGCACGGAAAAGGCTGCTAGATCTCTAAGATTACACCTTCGCATTGCGCCACAAACTACTTACAAACTACCTCAAAATTCTGCTCTAACCGAGAAGTAAGGTTTCAATTCCCACTGATGGAATAGGCAACTAAAAATTCTTTCCTCTGAAATACCTGCTAATACAATCATTTAAGAGTCTGCTAAAGACATCAAAAAATACCATCTTCCAAAGGCAAATCACTAATAGGTCGTGAGTTGTCACGACCGCGACCACGACCTAGGTGCACATCTTTCGTGACCGATCTCTAAGTCATTTCCTAATTTAGTTTATTTAATGTTATTTTATTTTGTCCTAGAGAATCCTCTAAAATAGGATTTCTCTAATAGTTTTCTATTTCAATTGGGAGTGTAGAGAGAGTGGAGATCTCCTATATATGAGAGATCCTAACTAAGGTAGTAGAAGATTGGTTGTTGAGTTTTTAGAGAAAGGGAAGAACCCTAGAGAGATAGAGCTTGTAGTAGTAGATAATCTTCAATAAAGAGATTGCTATTCGTTTAAATCGCTTCCACATACTTAGTAGTTAACAACTTGGTACCAGAGCTAGAATGATTTTGGCGGAGAAATTTATTTTCAGCGGAGATGGGTAAGAAAACACCGAAGAAACCGATCAAACTAATGCAAGGAGGGCGTTTGAAATTAGTTGAGGAAAGTACGACGATGCTTATGGAATCTACGAAAGAGTTAATGGCTTCCAACAAGCTTATGACAAAACAAATTGAAGCTATGTTGGTAGCAGTGATGGCTATTCCAACGAGAGTAGCGTTGTCCGATGTTGTGGGGGACAATGTTAAAGGTGCAACGAGGGGGAGAGGCAGAGGTCTTCCAATGAGCACCTTTATGAGTGATGGGAAAAATGCGGGCATCAACCTCATGAATCCAACGCTGTTGCGTGTAGTTGGACGCGGGAAGGAGGCGAACTTTCCCCAAAATCAAGTACAGAGGTTTGATTCGGAAGGGGAAATGACCCATCTTTACAATTTTTTTGCAATTCCGAACATTGAGGTGGAAAGCATCGATAAATTCGCGAATTCACGAGACGTTGAAAGGTATGCTGATTCCCAAGGACGCCGGCATATGTCGTCGAATCCGAGCGACAAACCCGTCATTGGCAATGGGTTAAAAGCGCAACATGAAGGGAAAGAGGGGTTCCCCACGATTCTGGTGACCGAGGAACAAAAGAAGGAGACCCAAAACGTCGCCGGAGATCACGTGAGCGAGATGGCATGCCAACATCACAGTATAGCACAGGCGTGCCCACAAAAGGGCAGGGCATGAGGGGAATGACACGAGCATGCCGCTGTATGGGCTAGGCACCGAGGGTGTGGGAGAAGGCCTGCGAGCTTCGGGCAGGGCATGCCATGATCAAGGCAAGTCATGGCAAGGACGGGACAAGGCAAAGAGGGCGTAGGGCAGGGCACGCCAAGAAACGATCAGGGTATGCTACATCATGGCGTGCCAACGGGTGGCATGCTATATATGACCAACATACATGGGTACATCCACTGCTGGGGCGCATTTGCATAACACGAGCCAGACTCATATCCTCCATTCGAACCCGACTGAAGCAACTGTGGGGGAGAGACACCGACAGATCGACGTGCCCTCACCATATCGACGACACCAACAATCGTTGCCCTCCAACTACTTCTACAATCCGACAGGCAACGGTGACGGCGACAATTACAACGCTGACAAAGCCCTCAGTTACGGGTAGACTGCCGACAACACAATTAGTTGCCAACACAACCCAAACAGCGCTGACAGCAACCATTCCCTCACGGGATCTTGACTCTTAGGTTCTGTACAGAGATTCAGGTATAGGGTTTCGTAACATTGACATAAATAGTGTGGTGGGTACTCCGGGAATGTTAGCGACGACTGGAGACATCAAGAACAAAATTTGGGGAGGGGGGGGGCATATATCAGTAGGAGCACCCCCTTATGCGCCTCCGCGACCGCAGGGCCACCTACACCTCTGCAAGGAGCTTGTTATTCATGACGATATTCTACAGAGACAATGGACAGGGGTTTTCGGCTGAAAACAAGCAATTTGATGATGCTGAGTAGAGGGGATATGGGGACAAATATGGTTTCCATGACAAGAGAGGTCGAGGTCGTATTAATACTCAAAATAATTTTGGTACACGTTCTCGCACTGACAACTATTAGCCAAATCAGGGTATTAGGGTTACTAGGTACGGACAGCAACCACAATATGACACTCAGGGGTATGGTTGGTATGGCTACCAGGGCAATTCAAAAAGTCAGTACGCAAATACCATTATTTATGCATTCCAAAATCAAAATTATAAGGTTTAAGATTAACGTGCCAGATTTTGATGGGAAAGATGGATTTATAGATTGGCTAAATAGAGTTGATAAGATGTGTGCATTCAAAAAGTGAACTGGTCAAAGGGCAGTGACATTAGTCAAGACGAAACTGGCAAGATATGCATTAAATTTGTGGGAAAATATTCAGCAGTTACAGGTATTCAGCGGTCATGATTATATACTTACGAGGATGAGAGTTTTGATAAGTTTCATACCCTACGTCTGGTTCAAAACCAGTCCGTGAATGATTACGCTAGTGATTTTTATATATTGTCATCTCGGGTTGTCGCATCAGAGTCAGAGGCGCAAATGGTTAGTTGTTTTCGTTTGGATCTTACGAAACGCATTCAGGATGAGATGATCTTATTTTCTCCACAATCCTTATAATAGATAGTATAATAGATAGTATAGATGGCTCGTAGGGTTGAGGCTAAGCTAAAGCCTTCAGGAAATTAAAATTCGTCTTTTACAGCACCAACTACAGTGACCACTACACCGACTTCTACTACACCAGCAGTTGGGGCCAAGCCAGCAGAGACTGTTAGTGCAACTAGTTGTTACAACTGCGGGAAAACATGACATATGAGGTGTGAGTGTTCTAACCCACGGAAAGTAATGACACTCATTTTTCAACAGCTACATGATCATGTGAATGAGGCACTTGAGAGTATGGGGACACGGAGGTGACAGCTACATGATCATGTGAATGAGGCACTTGAGAGTATGGGGACACGGAGGTGACAGCAGTTGATCTTCCTTCTCCTTGAATTTGTAATTCTTCAAAGAGGGGGAGAGTTAATAGGTCGTGGGTCGTCACAACCACGACCTAGGCATACATCTTTCGTGACCGATCTCCAAGTCATTTCCTAATTTAGTTTATTTTATGTTATTTTATTTTGTCCTAGAGAATCCTCTAAAATAGGATTACTCTAATAGTTTCCTATTTCGATTGGGAGTGTAGAGAGAGGTGAAGATCTCCTAATGGGAGATCCTAGGGTAGTAGAAGGTTGGTTGTTCAGTTTTTAGAGAAAGGGAAAAGAAAGGGAAGAACCCTATAGAGAGAGAGCTTGTAGAAGTTGATAATCTTCAATAAAGAGATTGTAATTCGTTTAAATCGCTTCCAAATACTTAATAGTTAACATTTCCACTATATTTTCGCACATATAGCATACACCAAGTAGATCCAACTTCTAGAACAATATTATGTTCGGGTGAAATTTTAGCAATGATAACCAGCCTAGAAAAGGATTTAGAGAGACATTTGAAAGAGCGAACGTGACGAACAGGTATGCGCCAAGTTAACATTTCATTGTGAAAAAGCTCTTTTAACCATTGAGGTCAGCTCCAATCTCACGGTCAATAAGAACCATCTCGCAATCTTTAACACGCCTTCTGAGATTACAGCCCCAATCCCACTAACTGTCCAAATACTGAAGCCAGAAATAGGTCTAGACTTAGTCCTAGAGACATTAAACAACTCAGATATGTCGTTCCTCAGGGATAAGATGGTAACAAAAAATATCCTCCCTACATCTCCCAATATTGCCTCTACCAACCAATAGATCTACTCATAATCTGAACCCACTTATGCCCATAATACCTCACCTAACACTGCAACCACGGTCCAACAAGTCTTGTTAACCACTCTAGTTTCCCAACCTCCTCTCGCAGTTCTTAATTTCAATAACATCTAGGTAGCAGCGATACTTCACCTTTTAAAAAGAAAATGAGTCTGACCCCCGACACTCAGACAGACGTGTCCAATACTATATAAGGTACTTTTCTATTTTCTGCCGCTTCCAGCACCCCGTACCTGTGTCGGACACCGACACCCGTATCCGTGTCGTTGTTACCAAGATAACATCCCTCCACCCTTTCCCTCACTCTTACCCAAACCTCCAACCCCCTTTCCCTTTGAGCACATTGTTCATACCTCTGATTATTTTTGTCTTAAATTTCCAGTCCTAAGTACAGTACCCAAATGTCTTTAACTGTCTAGCTACTAATCCTCTCTCTAACTGACATAAGTAGGCCTTCATCTAGAACATCAACAAACAAAATAAAGTTTTACAAGAAAGTAAAACAAAATAAAAGCTCATTATAAAAATATACAGCAATAAAACCTGTTCTAGATAAACAGCTGCAGCGTAAATATTAAAATTTAAACAAGTACCTTGTGACCAAAAAAATGTCCAGCTGGATCACATTTAAAGAGTAGAGGTCCAGTTTCTTCGTCAATTCCCAAAACCATAGCAGCTATACAGTGCAAAGGAAAAAAGGATGGCAAAGGGAAACATCAGTGAGAAAATTAAAAGACCAAACATAAGGTATTCTGGTGTATAACGGATTTCAATAGCTAAGAAATCCTTAGAAATGTAGAAAATGGCAGAAACAGACCTACTCCCAGCGGCCTCATATAAGCATGTTGAGTGTAGACCTGTGCTTTATCTGCAATCCTGTATTTTATGTCGATTATTGGTCAATATTCATTTTTCTGATAGGAAGAAAAATTCACTTTGTATATATGGCCTCTCTCCATTATAAGAAGTTTTAGAACACAAAAAAATGATATTCAATGCCACAGTCTACAAGCCATAGTTATAAGAAAATTTACGACATGCACATTAGTACCGACTTTAAATAAAATATCTTAGTAATAGAACAAACAGTAATACAAAATTTCTAGATGCCAGGTGTTAACAAGACATTTTAGCTTCATAACGGTTATAATATTTTTTACTGTTTTTTCTTAAATCAGAATTGAGATGCCGTGGTTTTAATTGACGATGCTCAATTTATATTTTAAACTCCGATATTTCAACTTCTGGTCTACATTTTTTTCTTCTTCTGAGAATGTGGTTTACAATTTTATATACAAGAGTATTCCAAAATTTAATCAAAAATTTAAACCGGCTCCTCCTAAGTATAGCTGCACCGCAAATTTATGATTACGGTGAAAATGTTGTCAAAGTGATAAGTGATAACTACAATTATAGCTGGGGCACAACAAGTTAACAATTTAGCATACAGCCCCCTTCTATAAACTTATTCATATTATTTATTTCTAGATAGAAAGACTGGGCAAAGGGAGACCTACAGCAAAGTTTCTCCATTCAACTAAATATAGAAAATGGAAATACTTGACTAAAACCTCTGCATGTTAGTAAATTTCATGTCTAGATCGACAGTGTGTTTCATGATATTACAATGTCGAGCAGTGAATCTAAGAAGATAGAGAAACTATAGGGAATTTTTGCCGTGTGTGTTAAAACAGAAAACACTACTTAGTGACATCAAATTTATCAAAAAGTAAAATAAAACCGGGAAAACGGGGAAAATGTATGGGAGTTGGGCACCGAAATAAGAAGGTTACGAACTGCATTTTTGAATGCAAGTGATTCAAGATTCAGCGAGCAAGTGATACACTATGAAAGATGGTGTTAGCTAAAATTATATAAGTAGGATCTTAAAAGTGGACAAATAGTGGTTCCAGAACTTCCAATAGGTATGGGATGTGGAAGGGATACAAGGCAAAGATAGGAGTTCGCCACATATATAATAAACCTAGAAAGGGATTGCAGATAACAAGCTGGGATGAATATAGTGTTAAAGGAATTGCATGAAGGGTGGCTTCCAGCAGAAAATTTTTCCGTGTTCAATGAAAATAGTGGAAGGGTTTGTAGTAAGAGAGAGGACGGAAGGTTCATGGAACTTCAGATTTACAAGAAATTTGAATTGTTACGATAGCAGTATTCTTCTAAATTTTATGTCGCTCAGAGAGATAATTATATGTTTCTTCAACTAAAGATCATACATTAGTCACCGACGAATAATGGATGCTATACTGCTAAGTCCAATTACCAAAAATTATATCCTTATCTCGGGCACAATTCTTAAACTTCATTTTATGGCGTGCTCCAGTTATTTATTTCCTCCTTCAGCTGGATACCTTTCTTCAATTTTTATTTCCATTGTGATTTTGTTAGTCAGGTGTATATCTGTTTTCCTCTTGTAGCAGGAGTTTCCTTTTAATGCCAAAGGTGTTAGTGTGTTTGTATAGGTGTTAGCACAAGGGGAGGAGATTATCAGCAGTATTGTTAGCCAAAGAGGACGTGCTTAACAGCAAGAGGTAGCACATAATGGTGGTGACTCCTTCCTGAACATCAGATATTTTGGAATGGGAAATCCAGGACACTTCTACTGAAGAGAAGGTATCTGCTTCACATAATTCATGTTGATAAAAGACCTACGTCACGTTTGTCAAGTGCGACTTCCACAAGATATGGTAAAAAGTGAAGTCAATTCTCACAAACATGGATGTTTGAACCATCAGTTCTGCTAGAACTTGTAAAATGTGACTTCTCACTTTAGGCAGTATTCAACCATGCCTACATACTGAGAGTTCTCATGAGTATTCGACTATGCCTTTTTTAGGCTTCGGTTTTATGTGCATTGAGGATATCTTAATTTCTTGCTCTTAACAAAAAAAAAACTTGACCTTCTGAAGAAAAAAAAGAAATTCTTGACCTCAAAGCTTGAAGGCATTTTCATTAACGTTTCTTCATAATGAAAAATCTAATAACTAACGTGTGCTTCTTGAGAGACTATTAAGTAACAAAAAATATCATGCTAACGGTAAGATTTAGCAGAAATGATTAAACAAGAAAATCAACTTACCACTTGGCTAAAACATCTACAGGCATCTCATAGCCCCATTTGAGACGATATTCAACTGCTTGACCCCTTGCTTGTTGAACCAAGGACCTAGCATCAGCTAAAAAATCATTTCTAGAACTTTAGTTTATGCACAAAACGAGTAGCTAAATATCACTCTTTAATATAGTAATCTTACTCCTACGCATCAATTATCAATTATAATAGTACTCACTCAAAGGGACTTTACGATCGTTGAATAAACTTAAATACATAAAGAAAACACGTATACACAAAAGGATACCTGTCATTCCAGTCGCTAGTAATCCGGTACGCTTTGTAATGCCGAAAAGATGAGTAACACTTGTCTGATCCAAAAGTTTGTCCTACACACAAAATCACTAATAATAATCAAAACATACATACACAAATAAATCCATCAGAAATCAAATAAAATACAAAACCCTAAAACCACTCACCGGGACCTTCTTCTGCGTTACAACGCAAACCGAATCCTTCCCTCGTACACCAATCGAGGTGATCCCCGATGCTTTCACAGCCTTAAATGCATACTCTGTTAAATCAAACATTAACCAAACCCTACAAAACTTAAAACCCTAGATAAGTTGTACCAGTGTGATCCGTAAGTGAGAACATAGATCGATTGAAACAACAAAATGTTTTATTCCGGAAACCCTAATTTGATGAGAAATTGAGATGAAAAGCTGTGGATTTGAAGAGAAATGCTTACCGACTTGGTACAATCGACCTTCGGGAGAGAAGATTGTGATGTGACGATCGTAACCAGCTCCACTTCCACGACTCATTTTAGTTTGAATTTAGGCTTTTAAAGTGATTTGTTGAGAGAGATTTGTAATTTTGTTGGTTGGTTTCAAGAGAGAAGAATAGAGAAGAAGGCAAGGCAGTGACAGTGCTCATGAATTGTTTCACAAGAAAAGCGAGAGGCCCTAACCCAGCCCAGCCCAGCCCAGCCCAAAACAATTAAAAAAAGTAGTGAGAAGCCTATAATTGTGACGGTCTTCTAAATTATTAAGATGCCAACCATAAACTGTAAGACAAGATCGTGCTTGCTTGGAGATTTGGAGATTTGGAGATTGGAGATTGGAGATTGGAGATTGGAGATTGGAAGCCTTAATTTTTCTTATTGAGAAACTATTTCTCAGGAGGAAACTATGTTTCTAATCTAAATGGGTGAAGTGTACACATGAGTATTTACATGGGAGTGTCCATTGAGACTCCTATTTTTCTTTATAAGAAAACTGTAATCTTCTATAATACATAGCCAATATAAAGAGAGGTAGAAAGATTATATTAAGGCTCCAAAATGCCAAATATCATAAGCTTCATTATGTACATAGTAGGGGAGTCTCCCTATCTATTATACTACTAACAATACAACCTTTCGGCCAACTTCTAATACATACCATTAATCACCATTTTCTCGTGCGTCGAGGATTTGGCTCAGATAAGTTTTTGGCCTCAACTTTAGCCGTCGGATCTAGACCAAATTTTATGTCTATAATTCTAAATTAAAAACGCCAAATTATTTGGCTTTAGGAAAATTTATGTCAGTCATTTTTACAAATCATTTGGCACAATTCTTTTTTGTCAGTGATTTTAACAAATCATTCGGCAAAATTCTCGTTTCTCAATTCTCTAACCTGAGTACTTCTCTATCTCACCTTTAAACAATCTCAATCAACCCTTCTCATTATTAGCTCCAAACATGGATTCAGAGTATACACCCTCAACATAATTAGATCTCAATCAATCATTAGTCTTCACGCTCCACCATGAATTCACCTAAATCTATTTTGATTGAAGATTAGATCTCAGGTAACCCTAAACAATCTTTACAATATGAACTCAATACTTGGTCCATGAATTTCAAACCTCTATTATTCTTTACATCCTTAGACCAGGTCAGATTAGAAGTAATTAATGTTTTTTTTCATTGTGTTTGTTTACAGTGAATTGTTTGTCTTGTGTATTAGTGGGGTTTGTTGACTTAGTTTGAATTTGATGTGTTTAAGCTCATATTCAACTAATTGAGTGTTAATATATATGGGATCATTTTTTTACCTGTCGTGTATTCTCAATTTAGTTCATATATAAATTATTGCAATCTAAAATACATGTTATTGCTCAATTGTATTAGGATTCTGATGAGATGGTATTCGTTGGTGTTCATAATATTAGTCAAGATCTAAAAATTGATAATCCTTCACCCACTTTATCATTGATTTCAACTACAATATCAGGTATTTTAATTTCATTGTGAATTATTTGTATTGGTGAGTTATCTAGTTATAATTCAGTCCTAAAGTTAATATATTTGTATTTTTTAGCTAATGAAAAAATATTCCGAAAAGCTGATAACCAAATTGGAACCATTGAAAAGCTTTCAAAGAGGAAAAAAAAAAGAAAAATAAAAGGAACAAGTAGAATAGATTGAAGATTTACTGACTACTAAACCAGGTAATGTTAATTAAATAGTAGTATTATTTTTATTTTAATAGTTGTTTTTTGTAATCGTAATCATTTAATTATCTTTTCTCTGTAGTAAAACGAGTTAGAGAAGGATTACTAGATGTACAGTCTAATCAGCGTAATAAAAAAGGCTAAGAAATTTTTTTCTTCAAAAGATTATTTATCAAGAAAATGATAAGACTTCTACAAAATGGGAAGAAAGAAGAATTTAAAAAAATGAACAACAAAAAGCACGTTATAAACCCCGTCTCAAAAAATAAACTTCTATTGTTGGTAATCAGTATATCGATATTATTACACCAAGTATTGTTAATAGAAGTTGGTTTATTTTTTTTGATCCAATTGTTATTATTTTTTCCCTATTAATTTCTTATAACGAATTATAAGCACAATTATTTCATTATTGTATTTACAGATACAGAAAAATGTGCTTCAGAAGTTGTTAAATTGATTACTTCTATTGAGAGTTGTAATATATCAAATATTAATATTCAAGTGGAAAACGATAATAGGAATTTGCATTCGGTTGATGAATCAAAACCAGGTAAAATATTTCATTATTTCTTTAGTGTTTATGATACTTTATGTTTATATGCACATGAATTCTAAACATTATTAATAAAATATTTAAACCTAGTATATATTATTATCGTACTTTTTGAAATCAATTATTGTAATATATTTTGTGCTTACATTATTTTCAAATAAAGCAACGAGTACTCAAGAAATTGTCAATCTGACTGTGTCTAATGAGATTTATCAACAACCAATATGTAACATTCAATTGGAAAACAATTCCACTATTTTGCATTTGAATGAGGATGCGCAACAAAGGTAATATATATATATATATATATATATATATATATATATATATAATTTAATTGATTGTAAATAATTTCTTTTTATCATATTATGTTTTTGTTTTTTTTTCTGTGCTAGAGAAGGTAATTTGTATATTTACTAATTTGCATTTAATTTCATGTATTTACTTGTTGTTACATAATTTTCTATATTCATTTTTACAATATACTTACTAGCTATTATTATTAAGAGTATAATAGCAAGTTATTTTACCAATTGTGTTGAATATAGAATATATATTGAATATAAAATATACCTAATATAGGATATATACTAAATATAAAATTCTCTAAATATAAAATATTATTACTTAGCACCCAAGTAATTGTAACTATATAAGGAGAAGATCTTCTTCCATTGTAATAATCGAATAATAATAAAGTTAGACCTTCTCGAATCTCTTATTCTTTGTATTAGTTTCTACATGACATCAGAGGCGGGTTCGATAATTGAACCTGATTCTTTCGAATTGAATTGAATTGAATTCCACTACGAATTACTGTCACTGAGCTTAATTCTGTTACGAAGTTACTGTAGTTGTAACAGTTCGAGGTCACTGTAGCAGTAGTATTCGAAGTTAATGTAGCAAATGCCAGAAAATCACTATAGCAGTTCGAAGTTACTGTAATAGATACCAGAAAATCATTGTAGCAGTTCGACCAATGGGTTCCAATGATGATACAACAATGGTATCATCAAACACAAACCCTAATCCTCACATTGTTCATAACCACATCGCTGCGAAGAAGGATGCTGCTAAAAGTCTTCTTTCAGTGAATGTTGCCCAGCCAGGTATGAAAACTAAAGGTAGTGTTTTAGTTGTAAATTCTTTGAATAGTACTTGGTTACTTAATACTGGTGCATCAGATCACATGGTAAACGACTCTAGCATATTATCATCCATTACACCTTCAACCCAAACCTTTGTATACACAGCAAATGGTGGTTCCTCTCCTGTAATTGGAAAAGGTTCCACTGACATATCTGAATCCCTAACATTAAACTCTGTCCTTATTGTCCTTACTCTAGAGTATAATTTATTGTTTGTCAGTAGAATCACTGTTGCACTTACATGTACTGTAACATTTTGGCCTCAATTATGTATTTTTCAAGACATAGTAACTCGGCAGGTTCTTGGTTGTGGTGTTAGAAAAGGTAATCTATACTATTTGGACCTGACTAATAGTGGAGAGTAAAGAATTCATCAGGTGAATAAAGTCGAAGGAATTGAAGAAGCAAAAGCTAATGTGTGGTTATGGCATCAGCGACTGGGTCATCTCTCCTTCGGGTATCTTCAGAAATTAAATTCGTCGTTATTTGGAATTGTAGTATTTCAAAGTTTAAGTGTGATATTTGTGAACTCGCTAAGAGTTATCGTATTACATACTCTCCAAGTTTTAATAAAAGTTCAGAACCTTTTAGTATTATTCACTCTGATGTATGGGGTCCTACACGTATTCCTTCATTATTTGGAGCTCGTTATTTTGTAACTTTTATTGATGAATGTACTCGTATGATGTGGGTATTCCTAATTACCTATACAAGTGAAGTCTTTAAAGTATTTTAAAAAAATTATCAGATGGTTTTGACCCAATTCTAAAGGAGGATACAAGTGTATCAATCTGATAATAGAGGAGAATTTACTAGTAATGACATATTGAAGTTCTTGATAAATAATTGCATTCGACATCAAACCTCTAATGTTTATACCCCACAGCAAAATGGGTTAGATGAATGAATGAATAGACAACTGTTAGAAGTTGTTCGTGCTTCTCTTTTCGGAATGAATATGCCATTGAATTATTGGGGAGAAGCGTTAAAATATGCTGCTTACTTGATAAACCGCACACCATCTAGGGTCATTAAATTTCAGACCCCCTTTCCAAAAACATCATGATCTTATCACCATCCCTGCAATGCCAAACCTAGAACCACGTGTTTTTGGATGTGTTGTCTTTGTTCATATACCTAAACATCAACGAGGAAAATTGGATTATTGTGTTAGAAAGTGTGTATTTTCTTGGATATGTTGATTTTAGAAAGGGTTATCGTTGTTATGATCCTGTGGAAGGGAAGGTGTATCTCTTTGGATATTTCATTTTGAGAATTAGAGGCATATTTTGTAGGATCTTCCCTTCAGGGGGAGAAAATAATGATAGTGAAGGAAAATTCCCTATTATTGGGGATATGTTTCAGGAACTAGAGGATTTGACGAGTAATTTAAACAGGCGTAGTAACCTAACTGATGATGAAAAGGAAAGTGAAGCAGAATAGATGATAAGGAGAGATCAGGGTATTGAAGATGAACTTCATATGAATGGAGAGGATCAGACGATAGGGGGAGATCAAGCTGAAGTAGTAGAAGTTTCCCGTGACTCCAACATTCTAACACCATCTACCGAAGCACTGCCGCAGAATGTCAAACCTCAAGTATTACCTAATCCTAACACTGTTAATGATATTCAACCTAAACGTTCAGAAAGGCCTACTAAAGGTATTCCAAAATCTACTTATGAACCTGATATCAATTCTAAAGACAAATACCCAATTTATGATTATGTGTCCACCCATAGGTTGGCTAAGTCATTTACATGCACTATGAATCAATTATCCTTTGTATCTATTCCTAGTAATTTGCAGGAAGCACTATTAGATCCACGATGGAAGAAAGCCATGAATGAAGAGATGAATGCATTACAGAAGAATTTCACTTGGGAACTTGTTGATAAACCCCACGGACATCGTATTGTTGGGTGTCGTTGGATCTAAACTGTAAAGATAAATTCAGATGAAAGTATTGATAGGTATAAAGCCAGACTAGTTGCCAAAGGGTATGCGCAGACGTATGGTGTGGATTACGAGGAGACCTTCACCCCAGTGGCAAATATAAATACTATTCGTATACTCATTTCTCTTGCAGGCAATCAAGGTTGGCGATTATAACAATTTAATATGAAGAATACATTTCTCAATGAAGACTTAGAAGAAGAAGTATACATGGAGTTACCACCTAGAGTCACGAATTCTGAAGGGGGAAAAATATGCAAATTAAAAAAGGCATTGCACTGGTCAAAATAGTCGCCACGAGCTTTGTTTGGACAGTTTTCGAAGAGCATGAAGGCATTTGGATATAGACAAAGTAATTATGATCATACCTTGTTATAAAATAGAAGTCAAGAAAGCTTACCGCTCTTATTGTTTATGTTGATGATATGGTTGTTACTGGAAATGACTCAGTAGAAATGGAGGTACTGAAGAACTATTTGTCATGGGAATTTGGGATGAAGGATTTGGGACAGTTAAAGTACTTTTTAGGCATTGAAGTTGCAAGATCAAGTCAAGGTATTTTCATGTCTCAACAAAAGTATATATTAGACCTTCTTGCAGAAATTGAGATGCTTGATTGCAAACCGATAGATACACCGATTGAAGCGAATCATCACTTGGGAATGTTTTCTGACCAAGTTCCATGTGACAAAAGAAGGTACCAACGCTTAGTGGGAAGACTAATTTATCTCTCCCATACTCGATCGGATATTGCATATGTCATTAGCGTCGTAAGTCAATTCATGCATAATCCAAGTGAAGAACATATGAAGGCGGTCTTTTGAATACTAAGGTACTTGAAGAAATCTCCAGGAAAAAGTGTCTTATTTTAGAAAGGTGGTGATATGGAAGTAATGAGATACACCGATGCAGATTGGGCAGGAGATATGATGAACAAGAGGTCAACCTCAGGCTATTTTACGTTTGTATGTGAGAATTTGGTAACATTTAGAGCTAAGAAGCAAAAGGTTGTTGTTAGATCAAGTGCAGAATCTGAGTTTCGGGGTATGGCTCATGGAGTATGTGAACTACTATGGATACGGAATATATTGAAGGATCTTGGATTTAAACTCATGAAAATAATGTATCTACACTGTGACAATAAAGCAACGATTATGATTGCACACAATCCAATTCAACATGACCGTATGAAACATGTTGAAGTGGATCGGTTCTTTATCAAAGAAAATATTGACAAAGGGTATATATCTTTTCCATTCGTGAAGTCGGAAGATCAACTTGTAGATATTCTTACGGAAGGAGTTTGTGGACGAATATTTAATGACATGATTGATAAGATGGGCATGATTGACATCTATGCTCCATCTCTAGGGGGAGTGTTGAATATAAAATATACCTAATATAGGATATATACTAAATTTAAAATTCTCTAAATATAGGATATTCTTACTTAGCGCCCAAGTAATTGTAACTATATAATAAGAAAGTCTTCTTCCATTGTAATAATCAAATAATAATAAAGTTAGTCCTTCTCGAATATCTTATTCTTTGTATTAGTTTCTGCAAATTGTATGTTTTTCATTTTATAACCATGTATATTAATTTGCTATTGTGCAATTAGTTACTCGAAGACAAGTAAAGAAAACTCCTAAAGTTTTGGCCGCTAAAGAGGATATTGGTTTAATACGTGAAAGATTAGCAAACTTAAAGCTTAAATCTCACAGATTTGCAAAGAAATCATCTCCCCAGGTTCTTCCTAATAATTCTACAGTGCAAGGTAATTTTACCAATGTTCATTATTATTAATTATTAGTATACATTTCCTACTTATAAATTTTTATTTAAAATTTATATTAAAAAAATATTATTAATTTCTTTATCCAACTGAAGATAGGAATGGACATAAGAAGAACATTACTAATGTTTGTCACAATAGTACTCCTATGACTTTTACTAGTTTTCTACAACTAGATAATACAAAATCCTACTCTCAACATGAAGATATATGTCGCACCCCAAATTTCATAATTAAAATATATTTAACAAGTGTCATTCATGATGTACAGGTCGGGAAATCTAAAGATTTACCCCCACAAATAATCATGCTAATAGAAAATAACTCAGTCATTCACTATAGTAATTCATTAGAGTTATAAAGGATAAAGAAAAATAGAAGCGAAAGATAAATATCAAAATTGAAATAAAATAAAATATCTTAAAAGCGTAAAATAACAAGGGATGAAAGAAGTTTAACAGAGTCTAATATCTCAAATAAAAGAATAAAGTAAAGACTAACAACAGCAGTAAAAACTAAGCTTCAATCCTAGTTGTAGCTCTCTGCAACTCCACGTAACTACTCCATCTCTAAAATGTTATAAAATGCGATAATGAGCAAAACACAGTCCACTATAGCCCAGCAAGGCTAAAATAATTATACTAATAAAGCTGATGCTAGAATAAAGATGAAAAGATGAATGTAATGAGGTATGCATAATGTATGGTATTACTGCAATAGCTTAGTTTTGGGATCCGGACTTAGCCTTTACACTGAATGTATTCAGAACGTTCAAGAATAATAAATAGTAAACAACAAGATTATTTAGTATGGAAAACCTTTGGATAGGTTAAAAACCATGACCTCTCCTAAGGATTTTGAGAAAATGATAATCTTATTAAGATTGTTAGTTTATTACAATGATCGTTCTGAGAATGTAGACTGATAGAGTAAGAACTTTTCTATGGTGAATATTTCGTCCTTCATCTGCAGTTCTCCATGTCTTCTTATAGGTCCTCTAATATGATCGTTTGACGACCATAAAGTCCCTTAATGATGAACGTTACAAAGTGAGTATGAGATATTCTTTGACCAGATTATGTAACGTTCTGACCTTTGCTGTTGTACAACGGCTTTATTGTTGACTGTGTGCTTTGCGCAAGTCAAACTGTTGGTGTAGAAGTTAAAAGTGGCAACTCGAACTGAGGAAAGTTTGGTTAGGTCTTTAGTAGTACTTCCTGTATGCTGATGAGATCGAGGACGCGGCTTGAGTCTGAGATATGAAATAAGCTATTACAAGACGGCTCTCAACCAATAGCATGAGTATCGTTAGGGATGAGTGGTATTGGTTGAGAAACTTATTCTATACATGTTTTTGATTGCGCCACGTGCTCTGTTGTTGAGGTCGAAAATTCATCCGTAGTTCGAAGATGAAGCATGAGCTCGAGATGCGGAATAAACCACTACAACCGCCCCCTCTCAGCCAGCAGTATGAGAATTATTGTAGGCAAGCGATGTTGGCTGAGAAGTATCATTAAATGTTGTAGTTATATCTGATGTTCATTTCCAATGTATATTCATGAATCTCTGTTGGTGCCTGTTGGGTTTCCTAGAACCAATGACTATAGTCAAGTATTATTGCATGGAGAACCCTTTGGACGTTGGGAATTTGGGGAGTCTGCTTTGAATGTTAATCTGCATATAAAAGGTACTCTGTGAGTTGAGTGGTAGTAGCAAACCTTTTATCTCTGCCCTCTTTGTTTACTGTGGTAATAAATGGTGTCGACTAGGACTCAGGCCCAAGAGTCTAGGATCCGGAGGAAGATGGAGGAATTGCGTATTAGGTATTTTGGTTATCAACCGTTGCACCTGCCTACTCCAATTCCTGTTTCTCACACTTTTTATCGTATGTCTTATGATGAAGTGATGGAGGCAGATGATGATTACTACCAAATGGTACATTTTTATTACCTAGTGACATCTGAGGCAGAACGTCATAACGGTTTTTGATTATTGGCTGAGGAAGCTATTACAACTGAAGATGAAGCGGCAGGCATTCAGCCGAGGGAGTCTCATCGATATCCTGTTAATGAGTGGGTCTTGTTGAAGAAATGAGGCATTTCGTCTGTCTCTAGCATGCAGGGAAGTGAGGAGGATGCAAATGATCATTTTCATCCATGGACCATAGCTCTTTGGCCATGAAGAAGATCTTTCATCTATGATGTCTGTTTCAGACTTCCCTACGTCTTATAGTATGAGATCAAAGTTTGGAATCTGCTTCTTCTGTTGACTGTTTGTGCCAAGAAAAGCATTATGATCTGATACCTGATGTAAATTAAAGTAGTCTGTAAAATCTCTGTATTCTATTGTAAAGTATTTTGTAAGAAAACTTTTGGACTGAATGAAATATTTGTGTTCTTTTATGATGATACTTTGTCTCGAGCTTATTTGTTTTACTTTCTGTTTATAACTTAGGCTTCAGTAACACAGATGTGTAGGTATCATGGGTATGAAGGGAAAAATGATAGTGAGAGTTGAGGTAAAATTTAGAGGAGGTCGAGAATGTGGTGAGGAGAACGACTTAATGTGAGATTTATACGAGCTGGTGGAAGGGGTTGATGTTGAACTGTGTGTGTGCAACTGCTGAGCTAGTGTCATCTTGTTTGTTGCCATGTACAACATATGAGGGGATACTTTGTGCTATGGGAATAATGATCTGTCACAATATTCTGCTACTCCAGAAATGTTTACAAAAATATTTTTTTGAGGAAAATCTGTGGGGTGGCTGATTCTGCAGAGATTTTCCTTTGGCTATAAGTAGGGATTCCTTACTATTGTTATTTGCATTGTTCTGGAGTTGTTGTGTTCGAGCATGGTGAGGACTCGTTCTCAGTGTACGCACATGCGGCATGGCCGGTTTCATATCAAGGTTGCTGAACTTCTTGAACGTTATTTTCTTCACTTGCCTTATGATGCTGTTCTTCTAGAATGGCCATTGAATCTGTTCGGATTGGGTGATGAAGGCAGGTGTGTCGAACATGATTGCTTTGTTTGGTTCAACATTTTCTGTAAATCTCTGTTGGATCCCCGGGTGTAAGAACTGATAGTTCGACAGCTCGCATGTAATATGATCGTGGAAGAGGATGTAAGGGCAGCAAATAGGGAGTTAATTCTTTGCGGGTAACTAAACCATCGGGGTTGCTTTAGATATAACTGGGGAGCTCGGTGAGCTCGAAGTCTTGAGACTTGTTAAAAGTAATCTATTTGTGGGAGTATTCTGTGGTTGAGTTTGAATAAATGTAATATGAGGGATCGTGAAAGAACAAAGTATGTGATGTTTCGATCTTGTTGAATAAAGTATTCTGTTATACTGATTTCGTATTGATACTGTGCATGACAGTTGTAGGATTTTATTAACTGTATGGATATCTTCAAATTTTTGGAAATTGAGCTATTTTAGGAATATTTGTACGATCTTGGTAGAGTATTATAAGTAAGAGGATTGCGTCATTTTGGTACTAGACTTAGAAGAGGTGTAGGATTGGTAATGGTAGATAACAAAGATAAACGTGACGATGACAAACATTATCACAGAAGTCATGATGATGTTGTAAAATGAAAAAACGTGCCTGTAGCAACAGTGGGGATGACTAACACGAATCAGAAGGAGCCGCCGTTTCATAAACCGAGGGAGAGTATAAAATCTCATCTCTCTCTTCCTCATAAATTATCTACAGTTTCAGAGAGAGAGAAAAAAAAGTGGTACAAATATTATTATCAAAGAGAGAAGGTGTTTGAGTGCTGATTGTGATTTGAGAAAGAAAACTTCATCGAGTGATAGGAGATTATCGGAGAGAGGATAAGAATGCTCATATTCGAAGAGACTTCCGGGTAAAGCGGAGGATTGTTGTTCTGCAAGTACAGGTTGGTGATAAAAAACTTTTGTTTGTTTCATTTGTGAGTAATTTGTGTCATGTAGTAATCTGTATAGTTGGTTTTAGAATATGGGGTTTTAGGGGGCTTTGAAAATAAATATGATAGAAGGCCTGTAATGTAGCAATTGTGGTATATGTTGCGATCCTGCTAGAGAGAGAAAATACGTGTGTTAGAAAAGAATAGAGAAATTTGAAATAATTTGATTTTAGCTTTTTTTATTTTGGGAATTAGGAAAATAGATGTGTTGACTGGGTAGAAGGTTGATCTATTTGTACTATTTGTAATGTTGAGATAATGATAAAATATGTCTCTGTATCTGTAGGTTCAGTATGTGTTATAAACCTAGTATTCCTGCTAGCAAATTTGTAGTATCGTCCAATTCTGAGGAAACATCGTCTTCAGGAAGGGGGGACGAGTATAGTGTAATAGAGGAAACTGATAATAGTGTGGGGACGACAATAGAGGTGGTGGGGCCCAGTAGATCTGAGGGCGTAAAGGAGAGGGAGGATGAAAGGGAGAAAGAGAGAGTCCTTATCATATACCCTGAGGGGGTAGATGTAGGGAAATAGTACTTGAGAAATAATAAGAAATATCCAGGAGAGTGGGGGAGGTACGTAGGGGACCAAGATCTCTGGTTCAGAGCCTATATCTCCAAAAAAGGGGAGGAAGCAACATACTATCAAGTTCCATGTTTAGAAAAGTGGAAGAAGGATAGAGGTTTAATGAGGGGGTTAACCTCCCGCATTACAATGGGCTTGGGTTACCAGGCCCAAGTGGGTAGCTTTTATGTTTCTTGAATCAGGTCGTATACGGCCTTAAAATTCCGCTGATCTATTTTTAGAAAGGAGTCATGAATGCGTTATAGTGCTGCCCTACCCAGCTAAATGGGAAAATGTATGAGATGATGAGGGTATGTGAGGCACTGAATGAAAAATAGAGGCAGGAAGAGACTGTGAAGCAGTTTGCAGCTGAAGATGTTTTGAAGTTTTATAAGTTTAAGTATATGGAGAGTCGGGGTAGTGGTTACCTGCATAGTGATTCGGCTAGGCCGAAGTTCTTTGATTTTGAATTTGCGGGTAGACCATGGAATGACCACCTGGTGTGGGTTGAGGGTAACTATTTGCAGGCTCCAGATGAACCAGTGCTCGAGCTGAACCATAAATATTACAATCCGAGTAAGTAATGTTGACCAACCTTCGAATAGTCGATAATTATGTCCGCATGCTATTGAACTGATATTATGTTCCTTTTTATTGGCAGAGCCCAAACCGTTGGCTACTCTGGATAAAACCAGTCTGATTGATTATGTTGCTTATGATCAGGATCAGCTAATAGAGGTACTCAACAAATTGGGTATCCGAAGATGCAAAATAGTAGATTAGGTAGTACCAAAGTTCAGCGAGCTCAAGAAAAATTAGCTATGACCAAGGGGAAAGCTGTAGAGACCGTTGCTAACTTGCTTAGTCCTCCACCATTTGTACCTCAGGTGACCAAATGGGTCACTCGTAAAGTTTGAAAGCCAGCACATTAAAGTACCTCAGCTGTTGGGGTTGTGCCCCCAAAATAAGAGATCGCAAAGCCTGTTGTTGGTGGCGTGCAAGAAAAATCTGAAGTGTGCGTGTCTACGCTTGGGGATGCTGAGAAGAGTTCGTTGAAGAGAAAATGTCTTTTGGAGGAGGACATTCACCGAACTAACCCTCATGCTATGGCCAAGATACAAAAGTTGGAGCGGAGGTACTGTCATATGGTCGGGACAAACTTGCAGCAGCTCGAGGATGAGTATATCGAGCATACGTTCGCGGTATGTGGTTAAAAACTATTAATTGATGTGACCTTCAAACTGAGTAAAACTATTTAAACTGACTCTTCCTTCTTTTTATATTAACAGCTCTCAATGCTGATAAAGGGGGAAAGACAATGCCTGCACAGGAAGGGCTAAGAATTTGATGCTCTGACGGCGAAGTTCAAGGATCAATTAGCTCAGGTGAAAGAGCTTGAGGGTGACCTTCAGTTGGAGAGGGAGATGAGGGCTGCAGATGCTACCGCAGATGTAAAGAAGTTCAATGAGTTATCAAAGCATGACAAACTCATGTCTGATGCAGTTGCAGCAGTCTTAGTGGAAAGAGACCACTTTATCAAATCGTACTATTATTTTGGATTGAGTATTGATAATGTGGAGCTGACCCGTAATGTTAGATATGCAGAGGTTGAGTTCCCTGCTAAGGAGGAAGAGATGGCTGGTGATGCTTCTAGTGTGCCTGAGAAAGTGTCAGACCTTCCTCCAGGCAGTGCTGAGCCAGTCCATACTATGGAGCAAATAGTGGACCCTCTGTTGGAACGTGCTAAAATAGTTCCCTCTTCAGGGAAGATACTGAAATCTCCTTCTGAGGTAGACATTAGTAATCCCCTTTAAATGTTAAGTAGTATCCTGTCTTCCTTTATTGAGCTCGTTTGATTTAGAAGAGATAGTGGTCTGTATAATTGTACACTGTTTTCATCTTGAGTGATATTTTTAAAATATGTTTTCGTGAATGGCTGTATTGAAACAAGATATCTGTAATTTGTGTAGGAGATATAACGTTTAAGAAAAATAAACTTCGAATTGGAGAAGTCGTTGAGTAGAGCAAGGGACTCTGTGGTCCGTATTCAACAGGTACTTAACAAAACTGAATATGAGAGAAGGCAATTTAAGTTGAATTCAGAGAAAATATTTAAAGAGTTATATGATATGCAATATAGATACGCTAAGGTAAAAGTAGATAGAGATGAGGTGTTAAGAAAGGAAGAGGAAAGGGGGATATTAGTTTGAAAGCCAAAAAAACTTATTTATTTTAACGATCCAAGTGATAAGGTGAGGTGTCAGAGTATGTTATTAGCTCTGACTTTGTATATTGAGGTCAAAGTAGATAGTGAACAAGGGTTAAAAGAGGCTTATGTAGAACTTTTGAGGGACAGAGGTGTAGTTTTGGACCCAGCTCGGGTTATGTTTTTAGCTTAAGAAGCACGCAACCGCCATAGTTTAAAGGTAAAAAAATGTTCTGCTCGAGCTAGTGTGTCTGTGGTATGGGGTGATGTAGAACTTTTATCTGATGCGTTTGACTTTATGTAAGATCGAAGGGCCATAAGAATTGGATTTTTTGGGTAAAAAATGAGCAAATAGAGGTCCAAAAGAAATTAGAGGGTAAATTAAGGGGGTTACAGGATGAGCTATCATAGCACGAGGAGTAAAAAATGTCTATAGCAACGCGTCTGTCGAAAGAAGTGGCTATTCGAATGAAGGTAGAGGCAGATTTAAGGGCTTTAGGTGTGTTACTGAAAAATACGCGCTAGTGGTTGCATAAAGCACAAATGATACTGATGGAGCACCTTTATCCCTCGCAAACAAAAGTCGCTACTCGAATAGAGCATGAACGTCATATAAATAGTGTTGTCGAGTTTTATGGGGGGAACTAGCTAGAATAGAGAACAAATTTAGGAAATTCGTGACGAGATGTGGGAAAGATTTTGAAGTGAAAAATACCAAGCCAGAAAACCTGTGGTTTACCCGAGGTGAAGGTGGAATTGTTGGTGAACAACCCATTCCTAGGTCGTGAGAGGAGTCATTAGAAGAGGAGGAGGTTGTGAATCTGATACCCCAAACGCGGCGTAAACAACACCAACTGGAGGTTGTGACCTTTACCACGCCGGTAGATGTGCAGGTACCGAATAGAAAGATGGTAAGGGACAAGCGATAGTCGTCTCATGTTTAGAAGAGTCACAAATAGTGTACTCTTGTCTTCTTGTAACCAATATTTTGTACTATTTGATGTGAAATGTAATCTGTTTGTTGTTAGAACAAAATGACGTATCTGACTTACTCAGATACCACGTTCTTGATGTAACCTTGTGAACTGTTATATGTACTCTATTGTTATGAAGAACTATTATAAATATAATCTGCTGTGATAGGTTGATCTTGCTACTATACAAAGTCAGTGCGACGCGTTACGATCCAAGAATGAACAAATGAGCGCTGAGCTAAGATTGAGTCAGGGTGCCCGAGATAGTTTTACTGAAGCAGAAAAAAATTTGAGGGTGGAGATGTCGGAGGAACAAAATATAGTAATCCTCCTGACTGATACTCTACGAGAGAAAGAGGCAGTATTGGCTGTCTGTTTGAGAAAGATAGAGTTTAGAAGAAGAGATAAGACACAATGGTGTTATAGTTGGAAGTAGCTATAGACGAGCTAGCTAACGAGATGCTGAATTGCTATCTGCGCGAACACAAATTACAAAACTATTGGTCGCTTTGGAGGGGGAAGGAAATAATGTGAAAGAGTTACAGTTCCAAGTTAATAAGTTCGAGGCAGAGATAAACAATGTTCAAGTTCGTGGTCGTAAGTATGAGGTAAGGTCGTCGGAACAAAATAAAGTCATAAAAAAGGATTTGAACAAAATATGTGAGCTAGAGCGGACTGTGCAGTCGCAGCATCTGGACATACTGGAATATCAGTCCGAAAATGACAAACTTCGAAGCGCAAATATGAAGCTAGACGAGGATTTGGTGCAGTTGGAGATAAATTACGACTCAAAGAGGGTAGAATGTGAAGGTTGTGAGTCGTCGATATCTCTGATTTATCATATGGACGAATTTATGACAATGTTGGAAGCTCAGAATTTGGATGTGTATCGGGTAAAGTGACGAGTGAATGATCGCTGTACGCAACTGGAAAACATACTGAAGGAAGCGCAACATAAACTGAGCGAACTCCTTCTTAGTAAGCAGGTGAAAAATGAGGCAAGTGGTAGTTACGAGAGGGAGATGGTTGTAGTAATATCGTTCTTTGCGGCTGAATTGAAGAGATTGAAAGCTAAAAGTCAGAGGGTATATGATGGTTTCACTGCTCAAGGTGTAGAATATGATATGGAGGTAATCCGATCTGCTTATTTAAAATCTATGATTTCCAGAATCGGATCATTTAAACAGAGAATGGTTAGAGATGGAAAAAAGATTGTTGTGGGGAGAATGCCAGAATTCATGCACCATAAGTTACGTAGAAGTGATGTAAAGGATGTGGCAGGACCTTCTAATGCAGGTAATATTTCAAGTGATAGCTCTAGCGAGGAGTGAGGAATGTGATTATGTTGTATGTATATGCAACAAGAATAACAATATAGATGCATAAAGCAATAGTTAGGGACGAAACAGTTAATCGTACTAACCGTATGAAGTACCAACGATAATCTATGGAAAACAGCGCGATATGTGATCGGTTCAGCCAAAGAGGTAAATAATCTGGGATTTATGAGATGATCAGTTTGGCTGAGCAACAAATGATCTATAATGTAGTTTAGATGATCGATTTGGCTGAAGCAGCAAACGATCTGTAATATGTTTAGATGATCGATTTGGCCAAAGCAACAAGAGATCTGTAATGTAGTTTAGATGATTGATTTGGCCGAAGTAACAAATGATATTTAATGTATTTAGATGATTGATTTGGCCGAAGCAACAAATGATCTGTAATGTAGTTTAGACGATCGATTTGGCCGAAGTAACAAATAATCTATAATCCGTGTATAGAAGTACTTATTGGATATATGAGAAAAAGTACTGTAAGGTAGGGCAATCGAAAACAAGTATTTCATTGGTGTAAGATTGACGTACCGCGAATGTGTTTAGATAAATCGATTTGGCCTAAGCAACAAACGATCTGTAATGTATTTAGACGATCGCTTTGGCTGAAGCAACAAACGATCTGTAATTTGTGTTTAGAAGTACTTGTTAGATATATTAGAAAAAGTACTGTAAGGTAGGGCAATCGAACATAAATATTTTATTGGTGTAAGATTGACGTACTGCGAATGTGTTTAGATAGATCGGGTTGGCCTAAGCAACAAACGATCTATAATGTATTTAGACGATCGGTTTGGCCGAAGCAACAAATAATCTTTAATCTATGTTTAGAAGTACTTGTTGGATATATTAGAAAATGTACTGTAATGTAGTAAAAATATTCAGATATACGCGGATCAAACATAAGTCTTTCATTGATGTGACATCGTCATACGAAATGATAGATTGATTGAAGGAAAGTACACTATGATAGATTTATTATCTGCGATACAACTTCAGTCTCCTTGTCTTCCAAGGATTAGGTATGTGCTCGTCATGCTCGGTGGCGAGGTCGTAGGAACCGAAGCTACTTTTTCTGATAACGACAAAAGAACCTTTCCAGTTTTTGGATAATTTCCTTACGTTGAGCTTTTTGCAATGTTTGGGAATCTTTTGGAGGGCCAGATCTATGATTTCAAACTCTCTATGCCGAGCGCGTTTGTTATAAGATCGGGCTAAAGCTTGGTGGTATCTTTCCAAATTCATGATTGCTTTGTCCCGAGTCTCCTCGATCCAATTCATATTACATGACAACTAGAATTCGTTTTCTTCATCGGTCATGGTATGGTCATGGATATGGTGATGGTACTGAGTAGGGATGATTACATATGTATCGTAAGCTAGGAGGAACGACGTGCATCTAATTGAAACTTGGCTTATAGTCCGATAAGCCCATACCACATGTGGAAACTCTATGACCCAGTTTCCCTTCTTTTTTGTTAGGCATTTCTTGATCCCATCCACGATAATGCGATTAGTGATTTCGGCCTAACCATTCCCTTGCGGGTATTTCGAATTTGAAGGGGAATATATGATGTTGTGTTGATTAAGGAATTTGACGACTTTGGAACCAACGAACTGAGGTCCATTGTCGATCCTGATGAGATGGAGGCAGCCGAAATGAATGATGATGTTTTCCTTGATAAACTTGATGACTTCCTTTTCTCATATGCGACACAGGGGAAATGCTTCTACCCACTTAGTGAAGTAATCCGTTAAGACTAAAAGATGTTTCCGTTTTCCTGGTGCAGTAGGAAATTTGCCAACAAGGTCGATGACCCATTGTTTAAATAGCCATGCAACATTTCTGGAATGAGGCTCTAAAGTTGGAGTTCGAATTTGGGGACCGTAACATTGACAGGCATCGCATTTGTTTGCGAGTTTGATTGCTTGGGCTTTCATTTTAGGCCAGAAGATGCCTTGGGTAAGAGCTCGATTGGCTAGAGATCTTCCTGCTGTGTGGGAACTATAAGTACCTTCATATAGTTCGTATAAGAATTTCTGAGCTTCTTTGTGGGATATACATTCGAGATATGCCCCTGTGACCGAAATCTTGTATAAGAGACCGTTTTTTACGATGTAGTGTTTATCATTATCAAGTATGCGTCTTCTTTCAGTGGGGTCTTGAGGTAGTTCGCCATCGAATTTGTTTTTGGTTACAATATTCTTGAGGAAAGGTTGTCTCCAATCGTCCTCATCCTCTTCAACGCCTACAGTATTAACAAAATTTGAGCTTATGACGTTAATGTTTGGGGCAATAATACTTCGATCTTGAGATATCGAGCTTCTGAGACAAGGACTCTTGCGAGATATGCGAGGGAATAAGAATTTCTATTTTCTCCACGCGGTAAATGTTCGATATAAATTTTCTTGAATCTATTCATTCTGTCGGCCACTGCGGCTGCGTAATCGATCATTTTCCCATTCTTCTAGAATTTTTCTGTGTAATGGTTTACGATGAGTAAAGAATCCGTGAGCTATATCTAAGCCGTGAATCATCGCCTCGTACTCGGTTGTATTGTTTGTAGCTTTGAAATTTAATCAGATTGCCTTTTTGATTCTAGCATTAAATGGTGTGATTAGCACGATTCTGATGTCTGATCCTGTGGGTCCAGAGGATCTATTAGTCAAAAGACGCCATCCCTTTTGTGTTATCCAGTCTACTTTTTCTTCGACCTGTTCTTCATGAATCTCTGTGCTACCTTTGTTTGATAGCTACAACTTTTACCTTCAAGTTGAGTTTGTGACAGGCCAGGTTTGGATCGATACCCGGAATTTCGTAAAACATCCAAGCGAAGACATCACTATTTTCGTTAAGGAACTGGATGATAGTGTTGCGCTCTGCTGAGGGCAGATGAGTGCCAATATATGTTCTGCGCTTGCGTCCACTGATTTCAGCGTACTCTGTATTTTTTGCGTTGGGCAGATGTTGCCTTTCAGAGTTGACTATATAGTTCTCTGCAATCTTTCCTGTTGTCTTCTGTAATTGCTATGCGAGTTGATGTTCAGAAGGTTCTAGTCCAATAACGACAGAATTTTTGTACGCTCGTACTAATTTTTGACTTCCTTTTATCTCGTAAACGCTACCTTCCTATTCAAAATGTAATACCAGGTGATAGGTCGATGGAATAGCGTGCATATTGTATAACCAGCAACGTCCCATTATCCCTAGGTAACGGGATTTTGTATTGACTGCGTAAAAGACAACGTCGAGTATTACCGGTCTTACAGTGATAGGAAGTACGATCTTTCCTATGCACTCCTCCCTGGATCTATTAAAACCATAAATATCAACGTCGCTGGGTTGGACCTTATCAACCAAACCTATCTGATCGATCGTGCTATGAAAAAGGAGTTTAATAGTGCTGCCGGTGTCTACCATCATTATATAAAGTACCATATTCTGCATTTTCAACATGATTACCAAGGCATCATGACGAGGATAGTTGACAAGCCGAACGTCACAATCATCGAAAGAGATCCCAGTTCACTGAGAGCTGGATACTAGAATTAATCGAGCTTCTTTATCTTGCATGGATAAGTCGTGACATTGGGCGACACGCCTTCGTTTACTCCTGTTTAATTCTTTGACAACCTAGGTCTCCACGAGATGGCAAAGTGAGATATGGTACAAATACTTTTCGGCTGTGGGCTCCTCGGCTTGTAAAGCTTCGGTGGTGTTATTTTAACTCCTGTTCTTATAACTCTCCACGTCTACAGTGCATTTGTACATTCGTCCATCTGCGAAGATGTATTCTAACAACCATTGTAAGGCAAAACATTGCTCTGTCTCATGATGTCGGACTTATGGTGGATGTTGTATGGTTTGTTCTTGATCGGTTGAAGGTACTGTGTATTACGGGAGAATAGTTCTTTTTGTAATATAGGGTAGATGCTGGCAAGTGTCACATTTATTTTTGGAAGATATGGTTTCGGCAAGTTACTCTCTTTTTGAGGTTGTTCGTCGCTAGATTTGGTTCATTTCCTGTCTCCTCCTTGGTCTGGTGTCCAATTAAAATTAGAATGGTTTGACTAATCTCGAGCTGTCAGTGTTGATTTATGAGGTTTATGTCTGTCGGACACCATCCGCTCTAGGTCGATGTATCCGTTGACCTTTTCAATCATGTCTTCTAATCTTGTTGGTTTGTTGAAGACGAGGTACTCCTTCGCCCGACTATCAATGAGTAAAGCGTTGGTGAAAGAGGAAATTGTGATCTTCTGGTCGAGTCAAACTACTTTTCAGGCTAACTCTAAGAACATTTTGGTAAACGTCCCGAGTTTTTCTCCTAGCATCTGTTTGAGGCTGAAAAGAGAATATAAGTTATAATCTTTATCTTTGTTGTGTGAGTAATTCTTGGCGAAGAGTTCGCACAACTGATTAAAAGTTGTGATGGATCCTTCAGGCAGTGTGTAAAACCATCGTAGAGGTTCGCCTGACAAGTTGGTAGGAAAAAGCTGGCATAGAATGTAGTTGGACGTGGAATGCAGGCCTAGAGTGTCCTAGAACTCTTGAACGTGTTCCACTGGATCAGTTCCATTTTACTTTTGAATCTTCGGAGTGCAAAACCCGGTGGGGACCTCACCATCTAATAGCTCTTGGGTGATTGAGCTCATCAGTAATCTATTGTGGATCTTTTTAGTTGACATATGTGCTTCGAGCAATTCTTTGATTTGCTTTTAAACATGTTCCTGAGTGACATGTTATCGAGCTGTGATGGTTGGCCGTGTGACACGCCTTTCTCTAGGGTTGTACCACTCCCTTTACTTAGACATTCTTTTGTCGGGACTCAAACTCTTTAAGGTTTGATTTTTAGTCTGTCTGGCTCCCACCAGGCCGCTATCTACTTCTTATTCGATCCCTTGGATCGGGATGGGCTCTATGCCCTGTTTTTGATGGCTAGATCAAAGCGCACCTCCTGCGTAAACGCCTTTCGGAGGAGGTCTTATTCTGTCATGAACGGAAATTCATGAGCCCACAGGTTGTATGGCTTTGTTCTTCTGGGCGGTGACCTGTTGACCCTGTAAATCCTTCAGCGCATCTTGTACACTCACTAGTTGTTGTTCTAAGGCTGCATGCCTTTCTATTTCTAAGTTTAAAGTGGCCCTCAAGTCTGCTGAAGTGGCATTTTCTTCCACTTGGATGATCGACGTGCTCTGACCTGGAGGTGACATTCTAACAAAAAATGATCAGCGGCGTTTGAGATAATGGGTTTGAGAATTTTGGTTCCCACAGACGGTGCCAAATGTAATAGCCTAGTTCCGGGCTCTAGACTTAGCCTTTACACTAAATGTATTCAGAACGTTCAAGTACAATAGACAGTAAATAACAAGATGATTTAGCGTTAAAAACCTTTGAATAGGTTAGAAACTATGACCACTCCTGAGGATTGTGAGAAAGTGATGATCTTATTGAGATTGCTAGTTTATTATAATGATCGTTCTGAGAATGTAGGATGATAGAGTAGAAAATTTTCAATGGGGAATGTTTCGTTCTTCATCTGCAGTCTCCAGGTCCTCTTATAGGTCCTCTAAAATGACCATTTGACGACCATAAAGTCCCTTAATAATGGATACTACAAAGTGAGTGTGAGATATTCTTTGACTAGATTGTGTAATGTTCCAACCTTTGCTGCATTACAATGGCTCTATTGTTGACTGTGTACTTCGCGCAAGTTGAACTGCTGGTGTAGAGGTCAAAAGTAGCATCTCAAGCTGAGGAAAGTTTGCTTAGGTCTTTAGTAGTGCTTCCTGTATGCTGATGAGATCGAACACGAGGCTTGAGTCTGAGATACGAAATAAGCTATTATAAGATGGCTCTTAACCAATAACATGAGTATCGTTAGGGATGAGTGGTATTGGTTGAGAAAATCATTATGTACATGTTTGTGATTGTGCCACGTGCTCTGTTGTTGAGGTCGAAAGTTTGTCTGTAGTTCGAAGATGAATCATGAGCTCGAGATACGGAATAAGCCACTAAAGTTACTAAGTAAAAAGAATAGAATATAAGAAAATGATATGATTCTGCTAATGCCCTAAAGTTTTATGATTAATGATGTTAGACTGATGAACTCGATCTCATAATTATTTGGTTGATCAACCATTAGAGTATGATGACATTAATGGATACAAGGGGTTCGATTTTTGAAAAACACGATCAAGCTAAGTATATTTCACTTGATCAAAGTGATCCGGGTGTTTCAACCCAAAGAGCGTAGTTATTCTCACTATATTCTTATTCCAAGGAATTTTAACTTTACGGAGGATAAGATGGGTACTAAAGAAGAACTGGCTCATACCATCCCACACTCCAGGATGGGTACCATAGGTATGATAGTAACCTGCCCAAACTCACCTACTATTTTAACCCAAGTTAGGAATCCTAGTAACCTATCAGGGGTTAGCCGATTTAGAGTTGGTCCATGTATCCGACCTTATTAAGTTTTAGAAGAATTCCCTATGACCTTCTAATGCAAACAGATCTATAAGATCAACATGTAATTGTCACTAACATGGTTAGTACACCTAGGATAAACCACTTACCTAAAAGAGTGGTAAACAATCCTAATATAGATGGATAGTGACTTAATAGTCATAACATCTAGACAACATTAATCTCGAAGAGGCGAACTCGGTATTTAAGGACAAAGCCACGAGAACACCTCACATGTATGACTTCTAAACGACGAAAGATAATCACTACTCTAAGTATCTTAGAATACATCAGACTATAATGAACAACTACTTAGAATAAGTTAGAAGTAACTGCACCATTATTGTTCAAGGACAAAGCCACGAGAACCAGCGTAATAGCTTCTAACCAATTCTCGAAGTCTAGAGACAATCAAGTCAACTAGTAGCCAAGCCACGTGTCACCTAGAGATTGTAACTAAGTTAATAAAATTGATAATTTATCGAACTACACCAAATGAACACGAATCCAACTATATACTAGATCATATATATTGTCTCTATATAGGAACATCACTCTTAATTAGCATTGATTAAACTAGTAAAGGAATTTAGTAAGGAAGGGACACTTGCATGATGCAATGCTCAAAGATGAATCAATCCAAGAAAATTACTCAATGCTCCAATAACGGTATCATGGTCCGAACTACCCGATCAAGAACAACAACTTACATGCAACTCTTTAGGGTTATAACACTAGTACAAATAACGAAAAATAAGTCTAGTTGTACCATACTATCCTGACTAGAACTGCACTGAACCATAAAACTATATATATGGTTTCCCACTAAACTACTAACCAAGCAAGTACTATCTGCTATAAAGGAAATACCTGAGCTTTAATGTGCGAGAAAAAGAAAATAACAAAGATCTTGATCTTCTAAGCAAGCATGACAAGCTAGTTGGTAGTAACTAAAAGAGGAAGGGTTTAATGATTTGTTAAAGGTCCAAACAACCCTAATGTTTTATATAAAATTAGGAGGAAACAGATGGATTTAAAGATAGCAGGTTGGTCTCTAATTACAACCGGTTCATGAGGGAAGGTATGAGTGTTAAAGGTAGCACCTCTCTCTAACTCTTTAACTCTTAAACATTCATGGATAGAAGATAAGTTGCTGATACATGAAGTACAACTAGGAGGTGATTGAAACTAATTTCCAAACTTCTAAATCACAACTACAATCTCTATATAATCATCTCTCTAAACTAACCTTGATCTCCCTAAAGCCTATTATATAAAACCAACATTAAAGGGTGAAACACGTACCCAACTAAGCATGAAAGTAAGGCTAGAAGGAACAGTAGGTTACCTGAATCTGTCAGTTGAAGATGGTGGGCTGATCTGCACCTCTCTTTACTCTCTCTAATTTAAATCAAGCATGAAGACCACAACTGCAACAACAATGGCAACAGTGACAACAAGAGCAAGAGCCACAATGGCAAGGTGAAACAAGAGCAATAATGGTAACAACAACCAAGGAGGATGTGAGCAACAATGATGACAGCAACCAAGGAGGAGGTAAAACAAGTTGGTATTTGAAGTAGCTCTCTCTGCTTTCTCTTAAACAACTATAGTTCTCTCTTTTTCTACGATGGGTTCCCAAAAACCTACTCTCTTACTAATAATAGATTTCTAAGGTAAGGATTCTATACTACGACAACATCATAATTAAGATAAACCCCGCTCATGTGCGAGAAATGACACGAGTTAAGCAATAAAAAAAGACATGGACTAGCTACCTTCTAAGATGCATGACTAAACATTATGCAATTGATTTACGTATGATGCACGATTAAAATATATGTATACAAATAAATATTTTTTTGCGGGATATTACAATATAGTTCTTGGTCCTCCCATGGGTGATAAAAATAGAATAGGTACTATACTAATACTTCTTACTGTAATTTTGTTTATTACAATCTTGCATAGTATTTTATGGTAGTTTGATTATAAACTAGGTATATAGCTATCGATTATTTGAATTAGTTATTGCTACTAAATTGTATACTAACGCAATATTAGTATTGTGGTATTTATTATTATATTTATTTTCTAGTAATGTTTATTAATTTTATTTGCTATTCAGAATTTTTTGTAAAATAAAATTTTCAATTAGTTGGATCAAGACAAATCAAGAAAACCCCAAAAGTTTTGGGTGCTAAAGAATAAGGTTGATTAAAATGTGAAAAGATTAAAAATATTTCTATGTCAACTTGCTCTCTTCAAATAAACAAGTTACCGGTGTAACTTCTCCAAATGTCATATTGCCATGTAATCTAATAGATATACAAAACAATGCCCATGTCCCGCAACATTAGATGTCCCAAGGACATACTCATTGATCTCTAGATTCAACGTCTCGGCTCAATGTCTTGTCATCAAGTGTCTCCTTATTCATAATTCACATGTATTTTTATTTAATATTTTTTTAAGTCTTTATTATATTTTGTCATTGCAGTTGGGATTTCTCATGAACTTAATCATCAAAAAGACACTGCACGTTTAGTTAAAAATGTTCGAGCCAGAGTTTTGTATCATCAACTACAAATGCATACGAATATTGCATCATCAATGGTTGATTATAATTCTCGTAATATTTTTTTTTCACTGTATATTTTTACACTTTTTTTTGGTTTTTTTATAAATATTGGTATGTTGTTTTATGATTTGTGTTCATCTATAATATATATTTCATTTCTTAATAGTTAAAAATTTGAGGCCTAATAAAGATTTCCTCATTAGTAAGCGTAATATAAGGGATGGTGAAGCAAAAACTACAAAAGCTAGATCTACTAGATTACTTAATAGTAAAGAGTCTATTGTTCACATTGATATGGGCGCAAAATCTACATCAATTACTAGTAAGAATTTTGCCAATTCTAGTCCTATGGATTCAACAGCTACGTACTCTTCATTTGTATTAAAATCTAATGACAATAATATTTTTAGACTCTCTTGCATATTATCTAATACGAGAAATATATTTTTAAAAAAATATTCAATACCTATTTGCAAAACTGTAGTTAAAGAAATTAATAAGATTACAACATTACCCACAAATAAAATATTTATTCCAACTATTACAAAAAAGCTAGTTAAAACAACATTAAATAAAATACTTATTAATAGGATGTAAAAAAAATATTAACTCTTAAAAAAAACCTATTGCAAATCCTAATCAAAATACCAAAAGGATGATGTTTGCCATAATTATGGCAGAGATTTTATCTATTCAAAACAATTGAAACACTGTAAACTTCTACTTCTACATCAGTGCAAACACTGCAAGACATGGTTGTTTTACCAATAGTCTAAAATTTTCTGTTGCTCAGGCGGTAAAGTTGATTTGGCCATGCCTTCTATACCTATTGAATTATTAAATCTTTATAAAGATGAAATAACAATTAGAAGAGATTTTAGACACAATATACGTATTTATAATCATGCCTTTCAACCAACATCTATTGGGGTGACATTGGATGAATCATTTGCTAATGCAACGAATGGAACATACACTTTTAGGGCATATGGTCAAATATACCATTAAATTGGTAGTTTCCTCCCACCAAGAGATGTTGGAGGCCAGTTTATACAAGTATTTTTCTATGATTCCTATCTTGAACTTCAGAATAGGCTTGAAGAGAATAATGCTTTAGTAAGTACAACAGTTATTCGGTTGGGAAATATTCTTCATGATGACCACAATATTTTCATAAAAAGATACAGAAAGTTGGTTGCATTACCAAATATTAGAAATTGTGGTTTTGTTATTAAATCTTGAGCAAAAGGTCCACCACAATATATAGAGCCAACTTGCGATGTTGCTGTAGGCATAATATCAAGTGAAGATGAAGAAACTCTTGGTAGAAATATTGTTGTAGAACCTGTAAGAAAAGATTGACAATTTATCTCGGAGAATTGTGGTTATTATGACCCATTACAACATCCTTTGTTACTTCCTCACAGAATATATGGGTGGGATATTTCACTACTCTTAAACAAAAAAGGAGAAAAACTTACATGTCGTGCTTATTATGCATATTTATTACAAATACATCCTGGATATGGCTCTCTTATACATAGAGGTGGACATTTGTTTTAACAATACCTGGTAGATCAATGTGTTAAAATGCATAATGGTAAACTACAATGGTATAGAAATCATCAAAAAGAAGTACGAGTTGATTTATATCAAGGGTTATATGATGCTTATGAATCTGGAGAAAAATTGAGAAAAAAATATTGGAAGACGGATCGTATTGCCTTCTTCCTTTAATGGCAGTTTTTGCGATATGCTTCAAATATTTTAGGATGCAATGGTGTTGGTTCAAAAGCATGGTAAGCCTGACTTATTCATAACTATGACTTGTAATTTAATATGGCCAGAAATCCAAGAATCGTTGGGACCAGGTCAAAATGCTCAGGATTTTCCAGATTTAGAAACTCATGTATTTCGTGCTAGATTTAAAAGATTTAAAACAAATATAATCAAAAGCTCTGTGCTTGGGAGGGTTAAAGTCTACGTGTATGTTATAGAATTTTAATAAAAAAGGTAACCCCCATGTACATATGTTGATAATTCTTCACAAAGAAGACCGATTAAAAGGTCTTGATGAATACAACCAAATTGTTAGAGTTGAGTTCCCATATGAAAAGAAAGAACCTGATTTATTTGAGATAGTTAAAATGCATTTGGTACTTATGGTCCATATGGTGAAATGAATTCTAAATTAGCATGTGTAAAAGATGGTTCATACAAGAAAGGGTAACCTAAGGATCTTGTTGAACATACAGTTCAAGGAAATGACTCATACCTTATTTATCGATGAAGGAAGATGAAGAAAATAATACAAGTTGACACTTTGGGTAAAAAGTTGGTGGATAATGTTTGGGTTGTTCCATTCAATGCATATTTGCTCAAAAAGTATAATTGCAACATAAATGTGGAGTTATGCAACAACACTAAGTGTGTTAATTATTTATACAAATATGTTTATAAAGGGCTAGATCGTGTTTCTATGGAAATCAATCCACGAGTTGATGTTGATGAAATTAAACAATTTATAGATGCTAGATGGATATCTCCACCAGAAGCTGCATGGATGTTGTTTTCTTTTGGTTTGAGTCAAATATACCCTAGTGTATTGCGAATGCCAATTCATTTAGCTAATAAGCAAGTTTGTTGTTTTGATTTCCAAAGTCTTGAGTGTATAATGAATGATCAAAACAATTTGAAGACAATGTTAACTTAATTCTTCATATTAAACCTAAAGGATATAAGTTCAAGAAAATACTTATATTGTGAAATTCTTGAACATTATTTTTGGGATAGTATACCACGGGTTTGGGTTAAACGTACTAGTAATGTGCAATACATTGGAAGAGTTTATACTGCTTCACCATCTAAGGGAGAAAGATTCTATTTAAGGCCTTTATTAGGCCATGTTAGGGGGTCTACATCATTTGATGACTTACTTACTGCTAATAGTGTGGTACATCAATCTTTTAAAAGTGTTACTAAAGCAATTGCTTTGTTAGAGGACGATAAGAGCGTACGATTAAGCTTAGAAGAGGCAATTGTGCACAAAATGCCAATAACTTTGAGAAAACTATTTGTTACAATAGTATTTTTTTGTAAACCATCTAAAGTATCAAAATTGTGGAAAGATTTCAAAGATGATATGTGGGATGATTATCGTAATAAGTTTAACTTTAGCAAAGGTAAGCTTGAAATAAAACTTCTAAAAGAAATCAATGATTTGCTTAGAAAACATAGTAAAAGGGTCCGTGATTATGATTTGCCTAAATTAGATATATCTGAAGTTGATGATGAATTGTTTAGTTCCCTTAGAGATGAATTAGATGTAAAAACACCAGATAAAGATAAGACTTTAAAATCAAAGTTAAATATTAAACAAAAGAATGCTTATAATATAATTTTAAATGCAGTTCGAAATAAAGAAAGTAAAATGTTCTTTATTGATGGTCTTGGAGGAACGGGAAAGACATTTGTTTTCAATGTACTTTTGGCAGAATTAAGATAAAATATAAATATTGCTATTGCTACAGCCTCATCAGGGATATCTTCAACTATTTTACCTGGTGGTCGTACAACACATTCTAGGTTCAAATTACTATTAACATCATTATCTAATTCAACCTGTAACATAAATAAAGAAACAAAATTAGTAAAGCTTATTTAAAAAGCCCAAGTTTTAATGTGGGATGAGGCTCCAATGATGCATAAATATTTTTTTAAAGCATTAGATAGAACTCTCCGTGATATATTGGAATGTGATCTACCATTCGGGGATAAAATTGTTATTCTAGGAGGTGATTTCCGTCAAGTTCTACCTGTAATACCTAGATCTACTAGAGTAAAAATTGTTAATGTGTTAGGATTCCTTGTAGAATCCTATAGAGAGATTATAGGATTGATAAGTCCAACTTAAACTTATCTTATCAAGTTGTTATAGATAGTTATATATCCCATCTTATGAGGGATCTCTAAATATGTAAAAGCCTAATTAAAGGCAAATAATTCTCAGAGAATAGATATCAAGATTTCTTCTCCTCAATCCTTACTTTATCCTAGTAATTCTCATATCTGGGACTTTACATGGTATCAGATTGATTCACCTTCAACTTCAGCCTCCAACACAAAACACCTTTAACCCATGGCTATAGACTCCAACAACCCACTATATCTTTACCATTTGGATAACCCTGGCTTGGCACTTGTTTCTCAAGCTCTTTCGGGTAAAGATTATGCGACATGGAGTCGTGCTATGACCACTACACTTAGTGCCAAAAATAAAATAGGCGCTGTTGGTGGGACGACCACCACTCCTGCGTCAACTTCCGCTGATCTTCCTCATTGGAAATGATGTGACAATATGGTTAAATCTTGGTTAGTCAATTCAGTGTCTAGTGACATATCTGACAGTGCCATTTATGCTTCCACCTCTAAAGACATCTGGACTGAGCTCCAAAAATGATATGCGCATAGCAACTCCCTACGTATCTATAAACTTCGACGCGATATTGCGTTGTGCACTCAAGATCATCTCTCAATTGCTGGTTATTTCACCAAATTAAAAAGTTTATGGGATGAATTATCATCCTTAGTGGTAATCCCCACTTGCTCGTGTGGTAGCGCTAAGGAGATACAAAAATATGAACAAAAATTCTACCTCACCAATTTTCTAATGGGGCTTCATGAATCCCATAATGCCTTTCGAGGGCAAATCCTCACGATGGGCCCGCTACCATCTGTAAGTAAAGCTTACTCCCTCCTTCTCCAAGAAGAGAAGCAACGCTCTGTTACAACTCTATCCTCATCTTTAACAGAATCTGTAGCCTTGACGACCTTCTCCAATAATCAAAATCAATACCGAACATCTCGTGATTCAGACAACTCTACCAAACATCGAGGAAATCGCCGACTCCGTCAAACCTGTGACCACTGCGGTTAGGTAGGACACATAAAAGAGAAATGTTATCTCATTCATGGCTACCCACCTGGCCACCGTTTACACCAATCTAAAGTAAACTCCAAGGGAAACAAATTAAAACGAGATGAGTCCTATCCGATCACTTCGATCACCATGGAACAATATCAACGATTAATGACCATGCTCGACGGTAACACACAACCTTGTGCAAATATCGCAGGTACATCCCGCCTTTGCCTCTCTACCTTAACATTTTAATAATCATGGATCGTCGACTCAGGAGCGACCGATCACATAATCTTTGATCCTTCAATTTGCCAAAAAAATTTCCCTAATATTTTAGCCCCACATGTTCGACTTCCTGATGGAACTTTTAGCACCAGTTACCCATGTCACACCCCCAAAATTGGCTTCTTAATAATCTATTAAGAATGCAAATTCTGAGGTCTAGCGTTGGACATCTTTAAGATGAACCCCAAAAGAAGTACTACAATTTAAAACAAATCGTAAATATATCTACAACACTATGAAACTGCACAGCAGAAGAATAATCTAAAAAGAGATATAATTAGAAATAATACCATATGGATGGCAAGAACTCCAAAACATGCAAGTCCAGCTTAATCCAACTACTAACATTGCTACTGCAACGATTCACTTGAAAAAGTATATGCGCAAGGCGTCAGCAAGCAACGCCCAGTAAGTACAAATATCTAAGGTCATACGACATAATAGACCAAGGTAATCACAGAAAAGAGACATAAAGAATCCAACGGAATTATAGGAGAATATCAACCAAGCTATGAATCCTAAAGAAGGCGGTCTAAGTAAAACTAGAAATCCCAATACGGTAAGAACAAAAGCCTAACCTTAAATCTAACTACTACAACCTAAGAAGTACGGTAGATGTGGAAAGAAAATTAGGAAGTCAAGTACACAGGGTCACTTTTAATTCAGTGGGACCACACTCTCATACCCTTATGTAATTAACAAAAACATATCCCTTATTGTCGAGCCAGGGATTGGCAGATTCCTTTTTATTGAGCCAGTAATTAGCGGGTAATGCACCTGATTACGGTGTTCAAGGAATTTCAACCTACAGGTCTAAAGCCTATTTTATTTTTAACTTTTAGGGATCTATGCCCACGGGGAGTATTCACAAAGAATATCAAAGCCGATATGTAACTGGGGAAGAATTTTAGGGGCTTGCAACCATGGAATACTGATAAACAGTTACCAAATCTTTTATTTAGGGATTCAAACCCAAGGACCGTAACAGCATAGCCTTACTGTGTACAATAACTCAATGTTGCCCAACAGAATGGAAAAGAAGTAGTTTGAATCCTAGAAGAATAAAATGATCTGACTTCCCCTGCCTAATAAGTATCTGGGACTATATTAAGAAACCTACCGCTCTTATACCAGATGATCTATCTACCCTCACTTTAATAACAAGTGGGGACTCTATCAAATGAAGTACAGCTCCAACATCCAATGTTATCTGTCGTAACATGCCCAATAAGTGGGACTATATCAAAAGAAAACCCTAAGCGTCATAGCGAATCTAAGTCGTGTACTAGTGAATAATGGAAAATCCATATGACTATATGTTAATTATCATAGAAAACATATCAAGGAGTCATCTAAGTTGCTCTAGAATAAAAAACTTGCCCAAATGTTAAAAAGGATTCACGGTCTCTCTTAGACAACCCATACACTAGAGTACTTCTCTCAAAGTGATCAATGCCCAACACTTGGATACCTTGTCCCAAAATAATATCATAAAACTCTTGAAGTTCTTATACTACCATAAAGCCTAACAACTATTATTAGACCACCCTCGTATAACCATTTACAATAGTAAGAAAACTAACGGTGTCCAACCACTAAACCAATAGATGAAATAACCTGTAAACATCTCTACCCACAGAGACTGCACCATCAATATCCTTAATAAACTAATATGAAACTTAAATAGTCCAGCCTTAATAAGATGTTCAACAACAACCGCACTTACCCACCATTACCTGCCATGATATATTAATGATATTCCACTTGTTTGTTCTCAAAACTCAACTCTAGGCATAACTATACATATCATATTTCTTACCATAAGTTCTGCGTTCGAGACGTATCTACAACTCTTAAATCTATTAATCACAACTCCAATTATATAAGCATCCCAATTATTAATTCGAAATTTGATAAGAAACTATTAAGGTCCTCATGTCAAGTCCAAATAAAATCCCCCATTCATACCCATATAAGATTTGATTCTTAATGATGATACAACTCATCTAACTTGATATTCAAAAGATGATACAACTTGTAATAGCTTTAAAAACTATCAGCCTCCATTTAAGATTACCCTTTAACACACAATACCCTTCCCATAGTCCATATATCAAACCACAATAAATTCTTACAACAACTAAAAAGTATATGATCTTCCTTAATGCATAACAACCCCATAGAAATTGTGATTAAAAAATAGTATTCAACTCACTAAACGACACAAAAATTTGGTAAACGATATAGTCCCTAAGTATCTGTAATAAATGTTACTGGACAAGAATCTATTAAGAATCAAGGACGGTACAAAGATGTAACTCAACGTAAGCTCAATAAAGACTAAGACTGGTATTAGAAACTAGGGATAGGTATGTTAGTGATAACAATGATAGGAGCATGATTAGCTAAATAAGATCGCATACATGAATATGAATATGGGTTCAAGTAGCTAAATGCATTGTAGTGTCATGAATTTTTTATTTATTTTTATTTTTATTTATCATTATGCATCACGCATCCATATTCATACCATGCACTATGCATCATCACTTTTTGCATCTACATTTTATTCATCTTATCAAGTTTTGTGCTTTCTGTGCTCGGTGGTTTCGGTGGTTGGGCGGAGGAGTTTGTTGTTATATTTTTTTCTCGGGGGGCCTGTAGTAGCTTGGTGTTGCTATTGTTGTGGTTATGGTTGTCGTTGTTGTTGTTGTGTTTTTACCTTTGGTGGTATGATCCCAGGGGATCTTGTGATCTAGGGAGAGCCTAGTGTTTTTTCAGTTTTGTCAAAGTCGTTCGAACGAGTTGACATGTCCCCTGGAATTTTTGTCTTTGAGGAGTGGTTCGTTCGAACGAGTCGACTTATCTCTTGTAACTTGGCCTAGTCGTTCGAACGACTTCTGGGTCCATTCGCAAGACCTTTTTTTTTGCTCAAATGACTGAGGTACTCCCTGGAAATTTTGTCTTCATATCCACTTTATTCAAACGACTTCCTTTTTGTTCGAACGAGTCTGGCGGTTATTTTCTCCCTTTTGGTTTTCATTTCTTCATTTCATTCTTCTCTCTCATTTCTCTCCCTCTTTCTCCAATTAACCCTCTTCCTCACTTAATCCTTACTCGATCCTCAGAGATTGGCAATCGTTATTGGGCGGATTCTTTGCCAAATTTATCGGTGAGTGTTTCCCCTCTTTCCTCACTGATTTGTGATTCTTATTTCTAGGGTTTGTAATTATGGCATGATTTGGGGTTTTGTAATTTGCGGAGTGCATTGTTGCAGGTGTTGGGTTGTTGGGTTGACGTGATTATTGCCTGTGGTATTGAGGTTGGTTGCTCCATCATTTATTGGAGTTTCGAGTTTATCCTACAAAATTTGAGCTCGTTTATCAGGCGAGTGTCCCTTCACTGCTAAATTCCTATATTAGTTTAACTTGCATTAGTTAGAGTTATGCATTGGCATTGAAATGTTTGTGATTGGTTTTAAACCTTATGTTTCATCTGTCGTAGTTGTGATTCAACATTGTTGTTTCCTATGGTTAGGCATGTAGGGTGTGCTTCCTTTTTTGTCTTTTAGGAAGTTGCACTTTTGTGGGGTATTCTCGTGGGTAGTCCTTGACTACTGTGTTCCAGTCTTATAGAGACTGATGATTGTTGGATGTTGTGACTGGGTATATTAGTCACTATTTACATATGTGTTAGGATTGTTTACCATCCTCTGAGGCAGGTGGTTATCTTATGTGTGTAGGCCGAGTTTGGCGGCTGTGTCGTTTTAATCCTTGGGATATGTTTGTATTGTGGGTTTTTATATTCTTTTAACTTAACGGGGTCAGGATACATAACAAAGCTCTACACGGCTGACCCTCGTTAGGATCTGGGATTCCTACATCGGGTTAAAATAAGTGGGTGAGTTTGGGACAGGTACTATCATACCTATTCACCCATCCGGGAGTGTGGGATGGTATGAGATAGTTTTCCTTTGGTACCCATCTTAGTCCTCTATGAGGTTGAAATCCCTTGGAATGTGAAATAAAGTTTAGACGTCGGCTTCGTGGGTTGCAAAGCCCTGAAGACTCTGATCAAGTGATAAATCCTAAGCTTGGTCGAGCTTGCTACTGATCGTACCCATTGTATCCAACTAAGACCTCTTTAAGGTTATTATGCATTAGTGGTTGATCAACCCACTATATTGATTTATAGGGTCAAGTCTTGATTTCATAATATCATAAACATTCATTTTAGGACATTTCTAGAACCACGTCATATCATATCATAACATATCATCATACCATCACAGCATAATTCCTCATATCTCCTTATCTTTTTCTTATTTCCTCTTTCACTATATTCTGCATTTATATATATCACTCTATTTCGGCATTTATAGATTACTGTACTTTGGAATATTCCTTATCACATTCATCTCTCCTCTTTCCCTGCATCTTTTATATTAGTTTGTTATTTAGCCTTGTTGGGCATTAGTGAGCCGTGGTTTTGCCCACTCTCGTATTTTCCCCCTTTTAGAGGCTGAGTAGTGCAGTTTTTGCCGTGAGTTCTTCCTGTTAGTTCCAGGTGTTGCGGTTGCTGTTCCTGTACCATTTTTAGTATTCCTTGTATGTTCTCAGCTCATGGCGCATTTTGTATTCCAGACATTGTATTTACATTTTTAGTTATGTATATATATATTTTGCTTCTGTGTTATTTCCCTTTACTCTGATGATATTTCTATAGTTAATGACTAAGCCTGAACTTGTCTATGGCTCGGTCGTTTGTAGGGGCTAATCGGTTGGATTCTCCGATCTTCACATCTCGAATGATAGTAATTGGTCAAGCTACCGATCACTGGATTTTGGGGCGTAACACGTATAATCTATAAAAGTGTGAAACCTTACTACAATCATGGCATATGTGAAGGATAGGAATACTTGCCTGAGTCGATGAATCCGAGGGTTTAGAAGAGAAGGAAATCTGCCCTCTAAGCTCAAATTGCTGTTTCTCTATGCTTTCTCAAATCTGAATTTCTGGGATAAAAATTAAATATGGGAATCAAGCATTGTTCTTCCTGACGGCTAGCTTTGGAGTAGCATGGGAGTTGAGGGTTTTAGAGAGAAGAATAATGGGAAAATTTGGAGGAGGAGTTGGAGAAGAATTGGGGAAAAATATGGTGGTGGGTTTTGAATGGGTTTGGTATAAGGAATTAGGGAAAAGAAGAGCTAGGATAATATGTTCCATGAGCAACCTATTACACTACTACGGCTATACTAATAACATGTAAAGCAAAAAAAAAGTGGGGCGCTACCACCCATATTGGAACTGTTTGCCTCACATCCAATATCGTTTTACATAATGTCTTATGTGCTCAAACATTTGGGTTTAATCTCATCTCAGTAAGCAAGATTACATTCCTTAATCATTGTACTTCCCTCTTTTCTCACGACTCTTGTGTTTTTTAGGACCTACACTCGAAGATGATGATTAAGGAAGCTAAACAACAAGATGGTATCTACTTCTTCCATGTTCCACTGTGTGAAACAAATCCTCCTGAATAAATGTAGCCTCCATTAATATTTGGCATTAACACTTAGGTCATATCTCCGATAGTCGTTTAACATATTTGTCACGCAATAATGATGCGATTTATAATGTATCATATTGTCCTTGCAATGTATGTCCTCTGGCTAAACAAACCAGATCACCTTTCCCTTGAGTCATATCACTACTTCTATACCTTTTGAAAAGATACATTGTGATATCTGAGGCGGATACTCCACGCCTTCAACCACCAGAGCTCAATACTTCTTAACCATAGTTGACGGCTACTTACGCTCAACTTGGGTATTTTTAATGCGCTACAAATCATTAACAAAGTTATTGCTTCAACAATTTATTACCTTTGTTCAAACCCAGTTTCATCAACAAATTAAAATCCTGCAATCAGATAATGGAACTGAATTTTGCACCTTAAAGCATACCTTTTTGGAAAACGACATCACCCACCAAACTAGTTGAGGTTGTACGTGCCTTACGTTTTCAAAGAAACCTCCCAATAACTTTTTGGGGTGAATGTGTCTTAATCGCCGTCTATCTCATCAATAGGTTACCCACACCAGTGCTTGATAATAAAATACCACATGAGCGCCTTTTCCAGAAACTACCCTCATATAACCACCTTGGAGTCTTCGGTTGCTTATGTTATGTATCGACCCTTTCTCAAAATCATGATAAATTCTTACCTCGAGCACGACCATAAATTTTGGTCGATTAACCCCATGGCCAAAAAAGGATTTCGAGTGTTTGGCCGTCAAACCATGAAAATAATTACAAGCCGCGATGTAATTTTCCACGAACAAATTTTTCTATATACTGAATCTCCAGCATTCCCCAAAAATCATAACTCAACATCTCCTTTGCCATCACCAGTTAATGATACTAGTAACTCAAACACCTCTCCCATCCACCCTAATACAACACCACCCTCACCAACCCATGACCCTGCCTCAATAACTGATCTTCAAATCCAAGAAGGCTTAGATTACCACGAGACCTTTGCCCCGATGGTGAAAACAGTCACGGTTCGAACCCTTATCGCAGTTGCTTTAATTCACAAATGGTCTCTACATCAGTTGAATGTACAAATTGCCTTCCTACACGGAGATTTACATGAAGAAGTTTACATGAAAATTCTACCTGGATTTTCTCGAAAGGGGGAGCATCGGGTGTGTCGCCTTAAAAAATTATTGTACGGTCTTAAACAAGCAAATAGACAATGGTTCACCAAAATCACAGCCAGTCTTAAAGATGTTGTATTCCAACAATCTAAAGCCGATTACTCTCTGTTCACAAAACAGTCTTCTCGAGGGTTTACTTAGTGACCCAGATTTTTTTTTTTTTTTTTTAGTTTATTATTATTATTCATCATGCATCCCTTACCATTCATCATGCATCTGCATCTCATTGCATTTATCAGGGCTTTGTATTCTTCTTTCTTCATTTTCTGTGTTTTGGTGGTTTCAGTGGTTTTTGGGCAGAGGAGGTTGTGTTGTGGTTTTGGGGACCCGTGATTGGGTAGGTGTTGTTGTTGTTATTGTGTTTGTAGTGTGGTGTAATCCGGGTGGGATTCGCAATTTTCCGAGTTTTCATGAAGTTTTCCGTTGAAGAATCTTTTGTCCAGTTTCTGCTCTTTCTATTCGAACAAACCTCTTTTTGTTCGAATAAACCCTTATCTGGTTCATTCTATTAGAACAAACTTGACTCTGTTCGAATACATTTCAATCTGGTTCATTTTATTTGAACAACATCCTTTTTGTTCGAATACATTCCTTCATGTTTATTTCTGTTCGAATAGAAATATCTTCTATTTGAATAGATGTTTGTTCTGTGGATTTCCACCAGTTCCAGTTCTATTTGAATAGAAATATCTTCTATTTGAATAAATTCCTTTCTGCTTTATTTTATTTGAACAACGTCTTTTCTGTTCGAATACAATTCTTCCTGTCTTGTTTTGTTTGAATAGAAATGTATTTTATTCGAGCAGAGGCGTGTTTGAATGACCAGGTTGGGTCTTTCTTCGTGATTCTTGGTCGTAGGATCGCCTTGAGTGGAGTGTGGGATCTTAGAGTTTTAATTACCCATTTCCTTTTCATTTCTCTCTCACTCAACACTCTCTCACTCTCTCTCCAAATTGAAATCCCTTACTCCTCCTCGCTCCTCGTTTACAATCGATTGTTTGGATTGATCTCACAACTTCTTCGGTTAGTAATTCCCTTATCCTATTTATTGTATTTTGATTTCTGTTGGTAGAACCCTTGTGATTTAGGATTGTGATTGGAGTTATTGTTGAGATTGCAGAGCTGTGGTATTACAGGTGTTGGGTTGTTGGTTTTGGTGTGATTGTCGCCTGAGATATTGAGGTTGGGGTTGGATTGCCCTGTTGATTTTGGGTTTGCAGTTTATCCTTTATCAGGCGAGTTTCCCTTCTTTGCTAAATTCCTTTACTAGTTTAACCTGTGATAGTTAGAGTGAGTACATTTGGCATTGAGGTGCATTTGGTTTAGTATAGTTTGGTTATTGGATTTCCTCAGTACTTGTTTCTTTTGTCAGGCATGTGGTGTGTGTTCTCCTTGTCTTTTAGGAAGTTGTGCATTAGTGTGGTATTCTCATAGCATTGTCCTTAATTTATGGGTTCCGGTCTTTCAGAGACTGAGGTATTTTGATGTTGTGACTGGTTAATTAGTCACTATTTGCATCTGTGTTAGGATTATTTACCATCCTCTGAGGCAGGTGGTTATCTTATGTGTGTGCTGGCCATGTAAGGTTATTGTGTTAGGATTGTTTTCCCTTCTCTTAGGCAAGGGGATAACCTGTGTGTGTTAGCCGGGTTGACGGCTGTGGTATTTTTATCCTTGGGATTTGTTTGTAGTGTAGGTGCTTTCATCCTTGGGACGCTAGCTCCGTGGGTTGCAAATCTCAGAATACTTTGATCAAGTGATAAATCCCAAGCTTGGTCGAGCTTGCTACTAATCGTACTCATTGTATCCAACTGAGGCTCTCGTTAAGATTATTATGCATTAGCGGTTGATCAGCCCAACATTTTTAACTATAAGGTCTAGTTCTTTGTTAACATCAAATCATTCAACATTAGGATTGTAGTAGATTATTTAATATCATCCAGCATTTGGGATAATTATGGGATTATCTTAGTTCATCATATCACGTCATAACATTACATCATATCATATCACAACACTTTAATATTCTCATTCCTTTTCCTTATTATGCACTTATATCACCATGCTTTTAATTACTTCTCTTATCACTTTCACCTCCTCTTTCTCTGTACTATTATATTAGTATATTGTTTAGCTCTGTTGGGCATCAGTGAGCTGTGGTTTTGCTCACTCTTACTATTTTCTCCCCTTTCAGAGGAAGAGTAGTTACTGGTTTGGCTAAGAGCGTTAGCTGGGTTGGAGCAGTTTTGCTGCGGCAGTTCTTCTTCTATTAGTAATCTTGTACGATCTCAGCTTTTGGCGCTGTATAGTATTCAAGATATTGCATTTACATTTTTAGTTGTTATATATATATTTCTTGCTTCCGCTTTATTCTTTTTACTCTGATGATATTGCTATAGTGAATGACTGAGCCTGAACTTGTCTATGGCTTGGTTGTTTGTGGGGGTGAATCTGTCAGATTCCCCGACCTGCATGCCTTCGAATCTCGGTAATTAGTCTAGCTACCGATTATTGGATTTTGGGGCGTGACAGTTTACTTACATTCTTATATATGTTGATGACATCATTATCAATGGGGATAATTCTCAAACTATAGCAGATCTCAAATCGTTCTTCTAACAACGATTTCATATCAAAGATCTTGGCCCCTTAAAATATTTTTTGGTAATCGAAGTTGCCCGCTCCTCTGAAGACATCTGCTTATCACAAAGAAAATATATGCTTGAGATATTACAAGATTCAGGTTTGATTGGACCTAAACCAACCCCTTTTTCGATAGAACAAAATCTTAAACTTAGCTCAAACGAGGGTGAGATTCTTTCTGACCCAACAATGTATCGTCGACTGGTTGGACGCCTCATTAACCTCACTATAACCAGGCCTGATATTATATTATCAGTGAACCTCCTTAGTCAATTCATGAGTCAACCAAGGAAGCCGCACCTTGAGGCAGCTCTACAAGTATTTTGGTACCTTAAACACAATCCTGGCTAAGGCATTCTTTTATCTGCTCATAGTAGCTTTCAACTTCAAGCTTATTGTGACTCTAATTAGGCTAATTGCCTGACAACGCGATGCTCCACCATAGGCTATTGTATATTTCTTGGTATTTCTCCCATTTCTTGGAAAAGCAAGAAACAAGTCACCATCGCCCGCTCTTCTGCCGAAGCTGAATATCGAGCAATGGCCTCAACATCATGTAAAATTACTTGGCTTCAATACCTACTAAGGAATTTTGGCGTCAATACACGTCAACCTACAATATTATATTGCGATAACCAAGCCGCGCTCCACATTGCTGCTGTCTCTGTGTTCCACGAATGTACGAAGCATATCGAGCTTAATTGCTATTTTTTTTGGGAAAAGTTGAATGACGGTACTCTCCGGATGTCATATGTTTCGAAAACTAGACAAATTGCCGATATCTTACAAACCATTAGGACACCGACAATTCCATTATCTCATGGGCAAGTTAGGTGTTCTTGACATCCACACTCCAACTTGAGGGGGAGTGTTAGGATTCCTTGTAGGATCCTATAGAAAGATTATAAGATTGATAAGCCCAACTTAAACTTATCTTATCAAGTTGTTATAGATAGTTATATATCCCATCTTATGAGGGATCTCTAAATATGTAACAGCCTAATTAAAGGCAAGCAATTCTCATAGAATAGATATCAAGATTTCTTCTCTTTAATCCTTACTTTGTCCTAGTAATTCTCATATCTGGGACTTTGCACAATGCTTGTGTTGTTAATTCTTACTTATGGAAGGGGATAGAGGTAATTGAGTTAAAAAGAAAATATGAGAACAACTAGTGATATTAATCACTCTGAGTTTTTGCTTAGGGTTGGAAATGGTGAATGTAACATGTCTCCTGATGATGGATTAGTTTGTATACCTGACGAGATGGTTCAAAATTGGGAAGATGGTAATTTACTACACCATTTGATAGAATTTGCTTTTCCAAAACTTTCTTTGAATGCTAAAGATAAAGATTATATGACAAGCAGAGCTGTTAATAATCATATCATCAGAACTTTTCCTGGACTGCCAATTACTTATTATTCAACTAATACTGTTGAAAATGATCCACATAACTTATATAAACCAAAAATTTTAAACTCAAAAATACTTGGTGGTCTTCCTCCTCAAAAACTAACTCTAAAAATTGGTACTCCAATTATGTTGTTACAAAATATTAGCTCCAAACATGTATTGTGCAATGGTACTAGATTGGTATGTAAAAGATTTGAGAAGAATATTATCGTTGTAACAATAATTATTGGCCATAATAAAAATTCATGTCTTTATACCGCGTATATCTTTAAAACCTTCAGAAAATGTTAACTTTCCTTACACTCTTGCACGTAGACAATTTCCGATAAGATTATGTTATGTACTTACAATTAACAAATCTCAAGGACAAACAATTCATATAGCTGCCATTTTCTTACCAAAACATGTATTTTGTAATGACCTGTATTTTATTTATTCCTTTTATTCGCTTATTTTCCATTCTGGGTATATTCCTATTCTTTATCTCATCGGCGTATCATTCCTTCAAGTTAACTTCCACATTCATTTTCCTTATATACTCTTTCATCCATTTTATTCGTCCATTATGCATCCATTTATTCTTTTCGGTGGTTTAGTATTAGATTCCTTTTTGTAGTTTTGGCGGTTCAGAAGTTATTTGGAGGAGGAGGTGGCGTTGTGGCCATGGGAACCCCTAGACGGGCTGGTGGTGATGTTTATTTGATGTGTGTGTGGATTGGTGTGGTTCCGGTGAGCCGTTGGATTGGCCGGTAGGTTTCCAGAGGAAAAGATTCCTTTTTGGGGGCTTAAACATTTTGGAAGCCGTGAGGCGGTGGAGGTGGCGTTTTTGCCTTGAGAAACCCTTGTTAACTTGTAATAGTATTTGTGTGGTAGTGGTGGTGGTTTGGTGTGATTCCGGGGTGTCCCGGGTGATCTGTTGTATTTCTGGGGTTTTATTTTTGGGGAAGGACCAGTTCTATTCGAACAGGATTTTCCTTTGTTTAAATAGAACCCTTTCTATTCGAATAGGATTTTTTTCTGTTTGATTACGTTTCACTCTGTTCGAACAAGATCATTTCCTATTCGAACAGAGGCGCATTTTCAGTTGTGTTTAGGTTTTAATCTCTCCATTCCTCACTTTCATTTTTTTTTTCTCTCTCTCCTCGCCCAAACCTATTCCCCTCTCTTCCATATTCTAGATCCTATCTTCCCCATCGCTCGAGGATTCTTCGCCCGCGTCGTCGCAAGCTTCGCTCTTATCCTTGGTAAGAAATTCCCGATTCCTTTTCCGTTCTTTTCGTTCTATTTCAGCGTAGGTTTGATTTATAGGGTTTGGGTTTATTATCGTTTTATTAAATTGATTGGTTGTTTGTTGTTCTTGGTGATTGTGTTAGTTTTTAAGGCGTTCCGTTTGCCGTTCGGTAAATTTTAGTTGGTTTTCTGAGTTAAATTTCCGCAGGACTCGGGATTACCTTCAGGCGAGTTTTATCCCATCATTACTAAGTTTCTATACTAGTTTCTGAGTATTGTTTTAGAGTGTTAAATTGGACTTAGAGATGCTATGTAATTAACTATAATTTAATCTAGGAATTATTCAGTTATTTTGTTAACTTGAAGTTTAGGTTTGTTTGATTCGGGAGCTTGGTTTTTTTTGTTCGTATAGAACCCGAGCTTAGTTAGTTATGGTTGGGTTAGTGTTCTCGTGGCTTTGCCCCTGAATGTCCCTTTCAACCTTAAGAGATTGATGCATTGGATGTAATGACGGTTAGGTTGCTGTGTCGGCTATGCTTAGTCGGTGCAATCGAGTCCCTATTCATCCATTTTGTACTGCTGTGTGAGCGGCAGTTGTATTAGTTTTCTTGTGCACCTGTTGCATCTTATTACTTATAATAATATTTTTCAAAACTTATTGAGATTGGATACACGAACATTCCGTTTTGGTTTACCTTCGATAGGATCCAAGGAGTCCGAAGAACGGGTTAACAGATTTGATGAGATTGGGAATGGTACTATCATATCTAATATAACCACTCATGAGTGTAGAATGGTATGAGACAGAGTCATGGAGGTCCCAACTTATTCCACGGTGAGGTTGAAATTCCTTGAAATGATACAGACTATTGCTCAGTTGGGTTAGAAACTCCCATTACCACTTTGATCAAGTGAGACCTATCCTTAGCTTGGTCGAGCTTAACCAAATCGTGCCAGTGTGTCCCCTTACTGATCTCTTTGAGAAATTAGACGTTAGCGGTTGATCAACGTACTACTTAGGAATTACGAGTATCGATTTTGTAGCATCACTTCACATTGCACCTAGGATAATTATGGGATTATCCTAGTCACCACGTCATGTCATGGCATTGCATATCCTCTTATCATTAATTCTCTCTCCTCTTATATTCTTGACTCTAACTCTTTTCCTTATCAACTCTTTGCCCTTTGTGATTATTTAGTATATTGCTAGACTGTATTTAGCTGTTTATGCTTTACATTCATCTTTACCTCTATTTTTAGTACATATTTATTAGTAGGAATTTTAGTTCTGTTGGGTTTAGTGAGCCGTGGTTTACTCACTCTCGTGTTTTAGCCATTTCAGATGTTGATTAGCTTGGACTGTCGAGTGGTTGGCCAGTTCAGAAATGGATTTTGTGGCTACAGATTTCTTTCAGCTCTAGATTTTTGTAGGTGTTCTCGACATATGCCGCTGAGTTTATTTCGAGTTATTATATTACATTTTCTTCTGATGTATATATATATATATATCTTTTACTTTTGCGTTTTATTATTAATGTTATTTATTTATTCTGATGATTATTGCTATATGTGAATAGCCGAGCCAGAATTTGTCTACGGCTTGGCTATTTGTGGGGTAGAATCTTTGGATTCCCCGACCTACACTACTTAGAATCTAGTAATCGGTCAATCTATCGATTACTGGATTTTGGGGCGTGACAGACTTGGTATCAGAGCTTAAGGTTAATCCTTATCTCTGCTATTACAGATCATATGGCGAGTTACTCTTTAGGCAGAGTTAGGATCGATTCCTTTCTGACTACATATTTTATCGTATTCCTTTCATATTTCCTAATCCTTTCCTATCCATTCCTGAGTTATGTTTCTTTGTTCATAACAGATGGCTAGAGGTGGCAGAGGCAGAGGTCATGCTAGGATTCGTGGGGGGTATTCATGGGGGTTTGCGTAGTAGTACAGTGGCCAATGAGGTAGTGGTCAGTCAGGAGAGTGCGAGGTCTGTTCTGATCCCTCTGGCAGAGTCGATAGTTTTTGAGATTGGGGTTGGTGTGGGAGTAGCACCAGGGGTTCCGATTCGTCAGGGTGCCCTACTTACTCCAGTGATTCTGGAGCAGCCAGGCATCTTACCAGCGGTAGCCGCTTCGAGTATTTCAGCAGAGATGAGATAGTTTATGGAGAGTTTTGCCACTTCCTTTCAGCAGGCTAAGAGCCCAGTACACAGGGAGCATAATTACTTAGAGCAGCTTCAGAGATACAAGCACCCTACATTTTCCGCCATGCTGATTTCTTCAGAGGCCGAGACATGGTTCAGGTCTATGGGGAAGACTTTGGACGTGATAAAGTATCCCGACGACTAGCGGGTGACACTTGCAGCTTACCTACTTCAGGGTGAGCCAAATTTCTGGTGGGATATGGCCAGGAGGACAGTTTTGGAGTCTCCTATTCTTTGGTCATCCTTTCAGGAGCGTTTCTTCGCTCAGTACTTTCCACAGAGCAACAGAGACCTATGCATTTCTGAGTTCTATGCACTTGAGCAAGGTGACATGAGTATTGCCCGATATGATCAGAGGTTTAACGATTTCGCTCGTTATGTTTTGCTTATTGTTCAGGATGTGGAACAGAAGAAGATGAAGTTTTTAAAAGGTCTTTGTCCATTCTTCAGGAGGTTCTTGATCTCCTCCAGTGCCAGTACCTACAGGGAGGTTTTTCCTAAAGCGTTAGCTTTAGAACAAAATGAGGCAGAGGATCGCAAGTCTAGGGATGCGAGGAGCCCAGCGAGACAGGACACAAGACCCGATAAGGGCAAGGCGATTCAGACTCAATACGATAGTTTGGGTTCAAAGAGACAGAGATTTGAGAGCACACCAGCGAGAGCTACAGGCAGACAATATTTAGAGAGAACACAGCTTTCTTCTCGTACTTGTTGGAACTTCGGGGGAAATGGGCATGTTTGGAAGTTTTGTCCTAAACCAGATAGAGGTCAATAGCCGTTAGGATAGTTCCAGGGCCTAGTTGGTTACCAGCCACGACCGCAACAGGTTCCCCAGGTTTAACAGTTTCCATAGAGGCAGTTTTAGGGTCCACAAGGCAGACAGATAGTTCTAGGACCTCAGGGTGTTCAGAGACCGCATCATCCAGTACAACAGTAGGGTCAGGTTCAGAGCCGTAGACAGGGCAGAGTGTTTCCAGTCGGGAGGCAAGACGCTTGTACCGCTCTACCTGTGGTAGAAGGTATGATCCATATCTCTTATTCGCCAGCTCATATCCTTTTCGATTATGGTGCATCACATTCATTCATCACATCTACATTTCTCTGCATTATTGGCTTTGGTTCTTCTTTATTGATGGATGAGGTTTCCGAGGGTACTCCTTTATATTCTTCGGTGTCTATCTCACATATATGTAGAGATTGCTCGATAGTTGTCTGTGGTCGAGTCCTATCTGCAGACCTATTGGTATTACAGATGCAGGAGTTTGACGTCATCCTAGGCATGGATTGGCTGTCGATGCATTGAGTTACCTTAGGCTATTTCAAGAAGACGACTACCTTTAGTATTCTCGGTGAGAGGTAATTCGTGTTCTCTAGTTCGATACCTGTGCAGTCAGGGGACAGTTTATTAGCTTTCTTAGAGTTAGAGTCCTCGGGCGTGGTCGTTAGCTCGATTCCGGTGGTTTGCAATTATTCCGACGTTTTCCAGCAGATTCCCAGTCTACCGCCGATGAGAGCGATTGATTTTGGCATAGATCTTGTTCCTGGTACAGTACCGATTTCGAAGGTACCGTACTGTATGGCGCCTGTTGAGCTGAAAGAGCTGAAGGATCAGATTTCTGAGTTGATGGATCAAAGATTTATTCGACCGAGTACATCGCCGTGGGGAGCTCCAGTTTTGATCGCAAAGAAGAAAGCCGACTTGATATGTTTGTGTATTGACTACCGTGAGTTGAACAAAGTCACGATCAAGAACAAATATCCGTTGCCGAGGATGGAGGACTTGTTTGACCAGCTTTGAGGGGTGCAGATCTTTTCGAAGATTGATCTCAGATCGAGTTACCACCAGCTGAGGGTCAGGGAAACTAATGTTTCGAAGACAGCCTTTTGGACTCGTTACAGACACTATGAGTTTCGGGTGATGTCGTTTGGTCTGACGAACGCGCCCACAACTTTTATGGATTTGATTAACCGCGTTTTTATCCCTTTTCTTGACCGGTTCGTCATTGTGTTCGTCGACGACATTCTGATATATTCGGGGACTGAGGCAGAGCACGAGGAACATTTGAGGACCGCTTTATAGACTTTGCGGGAGAATGCATGATTTGTGAAGTTTAAAAAGTTTGAGTTTTGGCAGCAGGAGGTGAAATTCCTAGGACACGTGGTGTCTAAGTATGGAATTGCAGTAGATCCTTCCAAGGTTACAGCAGTTACAGATTGGGCACAGCCGACGAACATTACAGAGATTCGTAGTTTTCTGGGTTTAGCGGGTTATTATCGCAGATTCATTGAGGGGTTTTCGCAGATTACAGCTCCTTTGACTCGTTTAACACAGAAGGACGTTCGGTTTGCTTAGGACGACAGGTGTTCTTTAGCTTTCGTAGAGTTGAAGAAGGGATTGACGACAACACCAGTTCTGATTGTTCTGTCTAGTGGACAGAGGTATAGAGTATACAGTGATGCATCGCTTAGTGGACTTGGTTGCGTTTTGATCCAGGAGGGCAAGGTGGTGGCTTATGCTTTGAGACAACTTAAGGTATATGCGAGGAATTACCCTACTCATAACCTCGAGTTGGCAGCAGTGGTTTATGCGCTGAAGATTTGGAGACACTACCTTTACGGGGAGAAATTCGAGCTCTTTTATGATGACAAGAGTTTGCGGTATCTTTTCTCTCAGAAGGAACTGAACATAAGACAACGCAGGTGGATGGAATTTTTGAAGGACTACGATGTGGATTGGCAGTATCACCCCGGGAAGGCGAACGTGGTGGCCAACGCTTTGAGTCGTTTGCCTAGAGGATTACTTGCACATCTGATGATTCGTGAGTGGACGATGCTGAGTGACATCGAGGAGTTCAGGTTGATTTTGAGTTCACAGACTACGGGTGGTCTTATTGCAAATCTGAGAGTTCAGCCATCTTTGATTTCTTAAATTATAGAGGTGCAGCAGCAGGACGACAGATTACAGTCTTGGGCTTCAGACAACGCTAGACCTGATTGGACAGTTAGTTCAGATGGTAGTATCAAAAATAGGGGAAGATTATTCTTGCCAGATTCTGAGGTACTAAAACGTGAGGTTTAGGGTGAGGCTCATGGTTTGAGATACACTATTCATCTGGGCAGTACGAAGATGTACCAAGACCTAAAGAGAGATTTTTGGTGGGACAATATGAAGCGCAAGATTGCCGCATTTGTTTCTAAATGTCTAACTTGCCAGCAGGTGAAGGCCAAGCATCAGAAACCGGCAGGACAGCTTAAACCTTTACCTATTCCAGAGTGGAAGTGGGAGTACGTCACGATGGATTTTATTTCGGGATTACCGCGATCGAAGAAGCAACATGATTCTATTTGGGTGATTGTGGACCGACTAACCAAATTGGCGCATATTATTCCGGTTCACACGACGTTCATAGTAGATGAGTTGAGCAGAATCTACGTGAGAGTGATTGTTCGGTTATACGGGGTTCCAGTGTCGATAGTGTCAGATAAAGATGCCTGATTTACCAGCAAATTTTGGCAGAGCTTTCAGCGAGCTATGGATACTAGACTAGATTTAAATACAACATTTTACCCTCAGACCAACGGTCAGACAGAGCGAGTTAACCATATCCTTGAGGATATGCTCCGAGCTTGTGTTTTAGACTTCAAGGGCAGCTGGGACGAATATTTACATTGGGCTGAGTTCGCGTACAACAACAGGTTTTAGTCGAGCATCGGGATGGCACCTTATGAGGCTTTATATGGTAGACCATGTAGATCACCTTTGAGTTAGGCATAGGTTGGTGAGCAGAACTTACTGGGACCAGACTTGGTTCAGGAGACTACTGAGGCAGTTACTACCATCAGGGATCGGTTACGTACAACACAGAGCCGACAGAAGAGTTATGCCAACATTCGCAGAAGACCGCTAGAGTTTCGGATCGGGGATCATGTTTTACTGAAGGTTTCACCGATGAGGGGAATAATACATTTCATCAAGAAGGGGAAGCTAGCTCTGAGATATATTGGCCCGTTTGAGATTCTGGACAGAGTTGGAGAGTTAATATACCGTTTGGCATTGCCGCCACAGCTGAGCATAGTTCACAGCGTCTTCCATGTTTCTATGTTGAGGAAGTGCGAGCGGGACCCTACTCACGTGATTGATTGGGAGCCGATAAAGGTTCGGGACGATGCCTCGTATCTTGAGCAGCCGGATTATATTTTGGATCGCGAGGAAAAGGTTCTTCGCCGTAAAGTTATTCCGCTTGTGAAAGTCAAGTGGAATCACCATGGTTCAGAAGAGGCTACCTGGGAGTTGGAGACTGATGTGAGGAGGCACTATCCACTTTTATTCTCAGGATGAGGTATGCGTTTAATTTCGGGGGCAAATTTTTTTTTTTGGATAAATTGTAATGACCCGTATTTTATTTATTCCTTTTATTCGCCCATTTTCCATTCCGGGTATTTTCCTATTCTTTATCTCATCGGCATATCATTCCTTCAAGTTAAGTTCCGCATTCATTTTCCGCATATACTCTTTCATCCATTTTATTCGTCCATTATGCATCTATTTATTCTTTTTGGTGGTTTAGTATTAGATTCCTTTTTGTAGTTTTGGCGGTTCAGAAGTTATTCGGAGGAGGGGGTGGCGTTGTGGCCTTGGGAACCCCTATATGGGTTGGTGGTGATGTTTATTTGATGTGTGTGTGGTTTGGTGTGGTTCCGGTGAGCCGTCGCTGGATTGGCCGAAAGGTTTTCGGAGTTTCCCAGGGAAAATTTTCCTTTTTCGGGGATTAGGCGTTTTGGTAGCCGTGAGGCGGTGGAGGTGGTGTTTTTTCCTTGAGAAACCGTTGTTAACTTGTAGTAGTATTTTTGTGGTAGTGGTGGTGGTTTGGTGTGATTCCGGGGTGTCCGGGGTGATCCGTTGTGTTTCCGGGGTTTTATTTTTGGGGCAGGACAAGTTCTATTCGAGCATGATTTTTCTCTGCTCGAATAGAACCCTTTCTATTCGAACAAGATTTTTTTTCTGTTCGAATACGTTTCACTCTGTTCAAACAAGATCATTTTCTATTCGAGCTAAGGCGCGTTTTCAGTTGTGTTTGGGTTTTAATCTCTCATTTCATCACTTTCCTTTTTTTTTTTTCTCTCTCTCCTCCCCCCTAACCTATTTCCATCTCCTCCATACTCTAGGTCCTATCTTCCCCATCGCTCGAGGATTCTTCGCCCACTTCGTCGCAAGCTTCGCTCCTATCCTCGGTAAGAAATTCCCGATTCCTTTTATGTTCTTTTCATTCGATTTCGGCGTAGGTTTGATTTCTAGGGTTTGGTTTTATTGTCGTTTTCTTAAATATATTGGTCACTTGTTGTTCTTGGTGATTGTGTTAGCTTGTCAGGCGTTCCGTTTGCTATTCCGCAAATTTTAGTTGGTTTTTCGAGTTGGATTTCTGCAGGACTCGGAATTGCCTTCAGGCGAGTTTTAACCTATCATTACTAAGTTTCTATACTAGTTTCTGAGTATTTTTTTAGAGGGTTAAATTGGACTTAGAGATGCTATGTAATTAACTATAATTTAACCTAGGAATTATTTGGTTATTTTGTTAACTTGTAGTTTAGGCTTGTTTGATTCGGGAGCTTGGTTTTTTTGGTTCGTATAGGACCCGAGCTTTGTTAGTTGTGGTTGGGTTAGTGGTCTTGTGTCTTTGCACCTGAATGTCCCTTTCAACCTTAAGAGATTGATGCGTTGGATGTAGTGACTATTAGGTTGCTGTGTCGGCTATGCTTAGTCAGTGTAACCGAGTCCCTATTCATCCGGTTTATGCTGCTGTGTGAGCGGCAGCTGTATTGGTTTTCTTGTGCACTTGTTGCATCTTATTGCTTATAATAATATTTTTCAAAACTTATTGAGATTGGATACACGAACACTTCGTTTTGGCTAACCTCCGATAGGATCCAAGGAGTCCTAAGAACAGGTTAAAAGATTTGGTGAGATTGGGAATGGCACTATCATATCTAATTTAACCACTCAGGAGTGTGGAATGGTATGAGACAGAGTCATGGAGATCCCAACTTATTCCACGGTGAGGTTGAAATTCCTTGAAATGATACAGACTATTGCTCCATTGGGTTGGAAACTTCCATTACCACTTTGATCAAGTGAGACCTATCCTTAGCTTGGTCGAGCTTAACCAAATTGTACCAGTGTGTCCCCTTACTGATCTCCTTGAGAAATTAGACGTTAGCGGTTGATCAACCTACTACTTAGGAATTACGAGTATCGATTTTGTAGCATCACTTCACATTGCACCTAGGATAGGTATGGGATTATCCCAATCACCACGTCACGTCATGGCATTACATATCCTCTTATAATTAATTCTCTCTCCCCTTATATTCTTGACTCAAACTCTTTTCCTTATCATCTCTTTGTCCTTTGTGATTATTTAGTATATTGCTAGATTGAATTTACCTATTTCTGCTTTACATTCATCTTTATCTCTATTTTCAGTACAAGTTTATTAGTAGGATTTTCAGTTCTGTTGGGTTTAGTGAGCCGTGGTTTGCTCACTCTCGTGTTTTAACCATTTTAGAGGTTGATTAGCTTGGACTGTCGAGTGGTTGGCCAGTTCAGAGATAGATTTTTCTGTTGCAGATTTCTTTCAGCTCTAGATTTCTGTAGGGGTTCTCAGCATATGTCGCTGAGTTTATTTCAGGATATTGTATTATATTTTCTTCTGATATGTATATATATATATATATATTTTGCTTCCGCATTTTATTGTTAATGTTATTTCTTTACTCTGATGATTATTGCTATATGTGAATAGTCGAGCCAGAATTTGTCTACGGCTTGGCTATTTGTGGGGTAGAATCTTTGAATTCCCCAGCCTGCACTACTTAGAATCTTGTAATCGGTCAAGCTATAGATTACTAGATTTTGGGGCGTGACATATTTAGTCATGAACAATTATATGTAGCTATGTTTAGAAGTGTTTATAAAAAACGCACTAAGATTTTGATACAACATGGCAATTTTAATGGTGTACTAGGAATTTACATACCCAATGTCGTTTTTAAAGAAAATTTTAAGCTCCAAAAAAAAAAAAAAAAAATAAAAAATGGGGCAATAATTATACTTTCAAAAATTCTTTTTTATCTCATAACTTTCTTATAATCCTATATAATATTATTTTCCCTGATTAAGATAATATATAATAATTGTTAAACGATATGCATAGTAAAATATACTTTGATTGTTACACATGAGTAGTTATGGAAAAATTAATTCTCTTAACGTATTGTTTATTTATCACTATGTTATTTGTAGAATTTTGGCATATAACTACAATATCTAGCGATCTTGTTTTATTTGGTTTTCTACTTCTTACATCCATATTATTTTGTTCTCAATATTATAACCCTTTCATTCCTATATGCAACGAGATATTGGGTTGTAGATTTGGTCTACAAATAATATGGATGTAATTGTAGATTCGGTCTCCATATTATTGTTTTTACGAGCAAATAGTTGTCCTAATTGTAGATTCGGTCTACAAACTGATAAATCAATTTCTATTGATATCATAAGATAACTATTGATGACAAATATTGATCATGAAATTGTTCATTATGTATGATAAATGTGACTCATTTTTATCTTCAATGAATTTTTAATAATTTACGTACAATGATTAATCGCGAAATTTGCAGATTGTGTTAGTATAATTTTGGTATTAGGTGGAGGGTTACACCAGCATTGAACAAAACGTTTATTGATTAATTAACCTCATTTGCTCAAACTGTTGGAGATGACATTTCAAAGTTACAATACCATTAAAGAAAAAACAATAATAAGAACAACAACAACACCAGCAGCAGAGAATTTTGATAGTTATCAGTGTAGACTTTGATAGAAGGCGAATTAAAGTCATTCAAATACTCAATCTTCACTTACAAATACTTTGTCTATCCTTGTCCTCAACTATATTTACTAGTAAGTAAACTTACCCCTTTTCATCTTCTAGTGTTTGGTATTGTAATTGATTGTCAAAATTTGATCTTTGTGTATGTATTATGATTTGAGTGAGTATATTAATTTGGGGGTTTTGGAAACATTTGAAATTCAGTCTTCTCATAAGGGCAAGTGTATTTTAACTATGGTTTGCAAAATGTGTGAACATAGGAACATATTTAGAGGGTTTAAGTTAAATTACACAATTAATAGCAAAGCAGTCCCTCAAAATGACTCAACAATCAGATCAATATTGTGCTTCAACAAAAACATCCATATAACCCATATAACATAACATTGTTGAATTACACAACTAATTTGGATGAGTTACACAGTTATTTTAGATAACAATGCAAAACTTGTTGTCACCCATTAAATATCAATCCTATAAAAAGTACTGCATATATGCAAATATCTACAACATATATTAAAAACTTCTAAACCGCATATACAAATCTTATAAAATAATATACTTAACAATCTATACAAACAATATTATTTCCAAAACTTTCAAACAACTTAAAATAGAATTATATATATTTTCCTACTTTTACTATTTATATGAGTACTCCTTTTTTATATAAACTCTATTTATAAATTTTGACCTCCACCAAACTTATAAATTAGCCTTAGAAAAACTTAATTACTATACATCTTCCTAACTCAGAGTTGCAAATCAAATGCATGAATAAAATTTGATATTCTTGTTCACAATATGGTATTAATTTCTAAACTATTTTAAATCAATCAATTTCCCATGCAATCTATAATGTTTATTTTGTTCATTTTTATGTTTATTAAATATATTCTAGAACTTCTTCTCATCATAGATCCAATTTTACATCTATCACCAATTTCAAATTTACTATACTCAATAATTGATTGAAAAAGTTTGAAATAAAGTTGTCAATCTCCATCGAACCTCTATATATGATTTATATAACCTTACGAATTTAATCCTAATAGATTAATTACTAATGTTGGTTTTTATGACAATATATAATCTAATAACTACCTCGCATCTTTATAATTTAGGATTAATTTTTTATTAGTTAAATAGATTAATTAGCTTCAATATTTTAAAATTTATATAATAATGTTAATGTCAAATATTTGTATGTGCTCTTTGTGCATTTACAAATCACAATCATGCCAAAAGATTCGAATCACCCGAAAGTAATCATCTTGAGAGAGACATCCAACAATCAAAGTATGGAGATCAAGATTACAAAAATGTTGAAATTGAAAGTTATGCCCTTTGAAGTATATGTAAGTGTTAGATTTGAGAAATATTTGTTTGACTGTGTATATGCACCACCTCATACCAAAGTCACGAAGGTTGAGATTGATGAATAGATATCAAAAGTATGAAGTTATTGCTTTGAATTTATTATTACCAACATTAATCTCTTTTTAGTTATTGGTTATTACCTATCATTGATTCAATTTGTACTTAAAATTTTTATTATTCAAATTGCATTCTTATTATTTCAAAACTATAACGTCATTTTCATTTTGAATTTATATGTGTCAAATGTCAACAATTTGTTATTTTTATATATTGATCAATATATTGTTCATGAAACATGTCTATCTTTTATGTGCTATTAATCCGTAATTTGGTAGCAACTTTTATGTGTAATGTAACACTACCAATGAACATAAAAAAATAATAATATAAAAATTGAATTTATACATATAGCATAAGATTTTTTATGCCGTTTGGACATGATTTTTTACAATATGTCTCTTTCGTTGGTTTCGTGGTGTGAATTATGAATCATATGATAGTTAGGTTAGTTCTAATATTAGATGAGGTCATAACAAAAGAATATATGGGTATTTTAGAGGCCCAAATATATGAAAGTTGGAATATTTGGAGGCTCTTATTTTACATCGAATAATGAAGGCCATATTCGGCTACTTCTTGGGTCTATAACCAAGGCTGGGCCTATCATTTCTATGTCAAATCAATTGATTAACTACCATCATTATATGCAAAACAAAAATTACACACAAGTTATACGCAAATGACACATGCATATGCCTATTATTAAAAAATATCTAAAAAACCGTCATTGTCAGCAAGTTTATTTATACAAGCAAACTTGACTTATACCATACTTGTAAATTATGTAGCAACTGACTCATGGGGATAACACATACTTAACCATCTATATAAGAGATCCTTTTCTTAAACATCACCATCTATAGCTTTATAACAAAATAATTCCTATGAAGACATGTTTTCTAAGTGAATCACCAAAGAAAAAAATATTTGAGAGTGATATATATACTACAGAGTATGAAAATTTTGATGAAGAAAACAATCAAAAGAATGTAGAATCTGAATCTTTTGAGAGCACAAAAGATAATGTAGACAACAACAGCAACGATAGAGATTGTGACGATGATGATGATGATGACAGTGATGAAAGTAGCGACAACAACACTAGTGACGAAGATATCGAAAAAAATGATGGTGATAATGAAGATGGCAAAGATGAGGATAATAGCAGTAATGGCAGTGATAATGGTGGTAATAACCTCCCAAAAAGTGAAGTTGGAGTAGATATCCAAGATGATCCAATGGACGAAGATCCAACACAAAAAATGTTAAAACGTGGTCGAGAGTATGAAGAAGATCAATGCAATAACAAAAAGCCTAAGGTCTGAAAATGGATGTTTGAAATTGTTTATTGTGTTATTATGTGTATAAAAAATAATAATATGCTAGATGTGCTACACTGTTGGGCAGACTATATTTTTGGTTTAGAGATATGTATATATGTAGTTTATGAATATATGTAGTTTATGAATATCACGGCTCTCTTAAATATAAATATTGTTGGAAATACCCCTTGTGTTTACTATGTTTTATTTTTTGGATGGTGTATATGTATATATGTAGTTTATGAATATCACGGCTCTCCTAAATATAAATATTGTTGGAAAAACCCCTTGTGTTTACTATGTTTTGAATGTCAAAACTTGTATTTATTTTTAGTCCCACATTGGATAAGTAAAAAGAAGATTTTCACTTTATAATGGGTTGCACACTACTACAATATATGGCATGTGTAGGTAGGTGGTGCCCTCATGCATGTGTGAGGCAAGTATGTGAAGGCTTGCTATATGGGGACGCCCATTGTACGGCCAGACCCATGACCCACATGGACTATTTTATAAGTCTATGATTCGGCCTTGGGGCCATGGGCTCATGGGGATTTCTAGTTTACATTTAGTCATTTTTTGGGGTGTTTATTTAGGAGTTGGTTATTTTCTCCAAGAGTTATAACTTTCCACAGAGGTGTTTATTGGGGCACAACCCTGCCAACAGGTGCTTCGATTAGTCACCTTCTCTTCTATAAACAACCATTTTATGCATTGTTTGGGAGCAAAGTAAAAATACCCAAATCTCATTTACTTTTTTATTGTTTCTTTCTTGAGATTAATATTACAAAAAGTTTGACAGGCGTATCGACTTGAGTGCTTTAAGTCTGTACGATTCGATCGTTTTATCTTGGGAGACAAGCGCCATTATCTGTGAAACACCATACGCAGGGTGAAATCTGCCTTAAGATTGTTACACATGTATTTAGAAATGAAACGAAAATGAACAAAAAGGAAATGAAAAATTGGGGATCGAAGCTTGCAGTCACTGCAATTTCCTCACTTTCATGAATTTAAAGGAAGGTACTCTACCTTTCCAAAGTTCATAAGGAATGCTATTAGTCTTCTTATGGGGAATCTTATTGAGTAAATATTTTATTGAAAGTAAAGCTTCCCCCCCACAAGTTTTGTGGCAAGCCAGAACTAATTAGCATGGTATTTATCATATCCTTTAAAGTTCTATTTTTCCTCTCAGCAACTCTATTTTGCTGAGGTGTATAAGGTGTAGTAATTTGGTGAATAATCCCTTTCTGAGCACAAAACTCTTCAAAAACTGAGGAAACATATTTACCTCCTCTATCTGGCCTTAAAATTTTAATCTTCCTGTCAACTTGATTCTTAACCTCATTTTTGTAAAGAGTGAACATTTCTAATGCTTCATCTTTGCTTCAGAGTAGATACACATGACTATACCTAGTACAGTCATCGATAAAAGTAATAAAATACTTTTTTCTACCTCCTGTTTGGATGAATTTTAAGTCACATAAATCACTGTGTATTAATTCGAGAGGCACTGTCTTTCTTTTATCAATTAAATGAAAGGGTTGTTTTGCAAACTTTGCCTCAACACATGTTGTACATTTTTGTTTGCAATCAATGCTAAATTTAGGCAGCAGCCCTAAGTTCATTAATTTGCGTAACGAACCAGTATTAACATAGATCTTCAAGAGGAATATGAAGCCTGATGGTTCTATAGATAAGTACAGGGCGTAACTTGTAGCTAAGGGATTTAGGCAAAAGGAAGGCCTAGATTATTTTGACACTTATTCACCAGATACAAAGATAATGTCTATACGAATGTTGATAGCCATTGCAGCTTTGCATAAGCTTGAAATACATCAAATGGATGTGAAAACAACTTTTTTAAATGGTAAATTAGATATGGAAATTTATATGAACCAACCTGAAGGGTATATTTTCAAAGGACAAGAACACAAAGTTTGTAAACTTGTAAAGTCCTTATATAGATTAAAACAAGCACCCTTATAATGGAAATAAAAGTTTGATCGTGTTATAGTCAAGGATGGATTCAAAATCAATGAATGTAACAAATGTGTTTATTATAAACGCATTGATGTTGCATGCATAATTGTATGTCTATATATAGACGATATGCTGATTTTGGGGACTAATATTAATGTAATAAAGTCCACAAAGAAAATGCTAACCAGGAACTTTGACATGAAAGACCTAAGTATTACAAATGTTATTCTTAGAATCAAGATTAATAGGACATCATAAGGAATTATGTTGTCACAAGCACATTATATAGAAAACGTATTTAAGAAATTCAACAAGTTGTAATGTAAAGGTGTGACAACAAGGCTTTGCGACACACGGAGCCTATCGTCCGAACTCTATTTAGTATTCCATGGAATTACAACCTCAACGAGGACTAAGTCCGTACCATTCCGACTCTGTCTCATACCATCCCACACTCCTGAATGGGTGAACAAGTATAATTGTGCCAGTGCCAACTCACCTACTATTTTACCCCGATTAAGGACATCCTAGAACCTCTCGAGGGTTAACCGGTATGGAGTTCTTTTGTATATCCAATCTCAATAAGTTAGAAGGTTTTAAAAGGTGTGACAGATCCCAAAGATCAAAATATAATAGCCGTTAACCCGTCAACAAATCATAGGATGGCCACCTGCCTCAGAGTATGGCAATAATCTTAAATACAGACGAACTATGACTTTATCGTCATAACATCCAAAAATCATCAGTCTCTCAAGCCTGGAACCCAATGCACAAACAAACCATTAAAACAATCCACAAATAGTTTCTAACCAAGCTCAAGGACCAACACAAACGAAAACCCAAGTCACAGAAATTACTAATAGGTTTAATAACTGCACATGAGAATATATATAGGCTATATTATTGTTAATTCACATACACCTCTCTAACACAAAGTAATCACTCTAAAAAAATACTAATCAACTAGTAGAAGGAATTTAGGAATGAAGGGAACTTACCTGATAATAATCCAAGTCCGGCCGAAAACCAACTTGAAATACTGGACCTAGAACCGACGATGAGGCAATCGGAACAACGAACAAGCTAACACAACCAATAACAACAACTAGCAAACAATCGATTTAAGAAATTAAACAATAAACTAATCCCTAGAAATCAACCCACGCCAAATTGAACGAAAATGGACGAAAAGGAATAAAAAATTACTCATCAAGGATAGGAGTGAAGGCTGCGACGAAGTTGGTGAAGAATCCGTGAGTGATGGGGATGATTGGATCAAGAGTGTGGGGGAGAGGGGAATCAATTTCGGAGAGGAGAGAGAGTGAGTTTGAGTGAAGAGATAAAGTGAGGAAAATAGAGCATTAAACCCAGCAGGTGATCAAAACGCGCCTCTGTTCGAATAAGAAATATTCCTATTCGAACAGAGAGAATATTCCTATTCGAACAGAGAGAAGGCTTGTTCGAGTAGAAAAGGTCAGCGAAGAAAGCTCAACTGAACAAGGAAGGACTTATTCGAATAGAGAACATCCTATTCGAATAAAACAGTTTAGGGGAAATGCAACTGTTCTAAGAAGGATCCTATTCGAACAGAGGGAAGTCCCATTCGAACAGAGAAAGTCTTGTTTGAACAGAGGGAAATCCTATTCAAATAAAGCAACTCAGGGAAAAATCCTACTATACCAAGAAGGATCCTATTCGAACAGAAGAGGTCTTGTTCGAATAGAAAAGGTCAGTTCAGAAAAAAAAAGACCCCAGAAATCCTATTAAGGACACACCCCAGAAACACCCGCTACGCCTCCACCTCCACCTTAAGCAACGCCAAAACACTCAAAAATATCACGACCCCCAAACCACACTAACAACAGCCACACAACCACCAAATATAACCTAACTAGGGGTTCCCATAAATCACAACCCCGCCCTACCGCCTGAAACCACCGGAACGCTAAAAAGGAATCTAATGGACAAAACCTGCCGAAAGGAATAATGGATGCATAATGGATGAAGGAGCATATGCGAAAAATGTATGCGAACTTTACGTAAAGGAATAATATGTAGATGCGATAAAGAATAGGAATATATACGGAATTAGAATATATGCGAATAAATAAAATAAATAAAATACGGGTCATTACAATCTACCCCCCTAAAAAGAAATTTCATCCTCAAAATTAAACGCATACCTCAGCCTGAGAATAAATGCGGATAGTGCCTCCTCACATCGGTCTCCAACTCCCAGGTAGCCTCCTCTGGTCCATGGTGACTCCACTGGACTTTTACAAATGGAATAATCTTGCTGCGAAGAAACTTTTCCTTGCGATCCAAAATACACTCCGGATGCTCGATATACGAGGTATCACCCTGAACCTCTATCGGTTCCCAATCAATCACATGAGTAGGATCCCGCTCATACTTTTTCAGCATAGAAATGTGGAAAACGATGTGAACTCTGCTCAGCTGCGGCGGCAACGCCAAACGGTATGCTAACTCTCCAACTCTGTCTAGAATCTCAAACAGGGCAATATATCCCGGAGCTAGCTTCCCTTTCTTGCTGAAATGCATCACTCCCTTCATCGGTGAAACCTTCAGCAAAGCATGATCCCCGATCCGAAACTCTAGTGGTCTCTTGCGGATGTCAGCATAACTCTTCTGTCGGCTCTGTACTGTACGTAACTAATCCCTGATGGTAGTAACTACCTCAGTAGTCCCCCAAACCAAGTCTGGTCCCAGTAAGCTCTACTCTCCAATCTCTGCCCAACTCAAAGGTAATCTGTACGGTCTACCATATAAAGCCTCATACGGTGCCATCCCAATGCTCGACTGAAAGCTGTTGTTGTACGCGAACTCAGCCCAATGAAAATAATCATCCCAGTGCCCTTGTAGTCCAAAACATAAGCTAGAAGCATATCCTTAAGAATATGGTTCACTCGTTCTTTCTGACCGTCAGTCTGAGGGTGAAATACTGTACTGAAATCCAGTCTAGTATCCATAGCTCGCTGAAAAATTTGCTAAAATTTGTTGGTAAATCTGGCATCTCTATCTGACACTATCGACACTGGAACCCCGTGTAAGTGAATAATCTCCCTCACGTAGATTTTGCTCAACTCATTGACCGTGAACGCCGTGCGAACCAGAATAAAATCCCGATTTGGTTAGTCGGTCCACAATCACCCAAATAGAATTATGCTGCTTCTTCGTTAGTGGTAATCCCGAAATGAAATCCATCGTGACTTGCTCCCATTTCCACTCTGGAATAGGTAAAGGCTTGAGTTGTCCTGCCGGTTTCTGATGCTCGGCCTTCACCTGCTGGCAAGTTAGAGATTTGGAAACAAATGCAACTATCTCTCACTTTATATTGTCCCACCAAAAATGTCTCTTCAGGTCCTGGTACATCTTCGTACTGCCTGGATGGATAGTGTATCTCGAACCATGAGCCTCACTCAAAGCCTCACATTTCAGTACCTCGGAATCTGGCATACATAATCTGCCCCTATATCTGATGCTGCCATCTAAACTAGCTGTCCAATCAGGTCTTGTGTCACCTGATGCCCAAGACAGTAATCTGTCGTCCTGCTGCTGCACCTCTATAATCCGATAATCAAAGACGGCTGAACTTTCAGATTTGCAATAAGACTACCCGCAGTCTGTGAACTCAAAATCAACCTGAACTCCACAATGTCGCTCAGCATCGTCTACTCACGAATCATCAGACGTGCAAGTAATCCTCTAGGCAAACGGCTCAAAGCGTTGGCCACCACGTCGCCTTCCCTGGGTAATACTACCAATCCACATCGTAGTCCTTCAAAAATTCCATCCACCTGCGTTGTCTCATGTTCATCACCTTCTGAGAGAAAAGATGCCACAAACTCTTGTTATCAGAAAAGAGCTCGAACATCTCCCCGTATAAGTAGTATCTCTTGATCTTCAATGCATAAACCACTGTTGTCAACTCGAGGTCATGAGTAGGATAATTCCTCTCATGCACCTTAAGCTGTCTCGAAGCGTAAGCTACCACCTTGCCCTGCATCAAAACGCAACCAAGTCCACTGAGCGAAGCGTCGCTATATACTCCGTATCTCTGCCCATTGGGCGGAATAATCAAATCTGGCACGGTAGTCAATCTGTTCTTCAACTCGGCAAAAGCTGATGTGCATCTGTCATCCTAAGCAAATCGCACGTCCTTCTATGTCAAACGGGTCAAAGGAGTTGCAATCCGCGAAAACCCCTCAATAAATCTACGATAGTAACCTGCTTAACCCAAAAAACTGTGAATCTCTGTAACGCTCGTCGGCTGTGCCCAATCTGCGACTGCTGTAACCTTGGAAGGATCCACTGCAATTCCATACTTAGACACCATGTGTCCTAGGAATTTCACCTCCTGCTGCCAAAACTCACATTTTTCAAACTTTGCAAATAATGCGTTCTCCCGTAAAGTCTGTAAAACGATTCTCAAATGTCCCTCGTGCTCTGCCTCGATCCTCGAATATATAAAAATGTCGCCGACAAACACAATGGCGAACAGGTCAAGAAAAGGGCTGAAAACTCGATTCATTAAATCCATAAAGACTGCGGGCGTGTTCGTCAGACCGAACGACATCACCCGAAACTCATAGTGTTCGAAAAAAGTTCGAAAGGCTATCTTCAAAACATCAGCTGCCCTGATCCTCAGCTTGTGGTAACCCGATCTGAGATTAATCTTCGAAAAGAATTGCGCTCCTCGAAGCTGGTCAAACAAGTCCTCGATCCTCGGCAATGGATATTTGTTATTGATCGTGACTTTATTCAACTCGCGGTAGTCAATACACAAACGCATCAAACCGTCTTTCTTCTTCGCGAACAAAACTGGGTCTCCCCACAGCCAAGTACTCAGTTGAATAAATCCTTGATTCATCAACTCATAAATCTGATCCTTCAGCTCTGTCAGCTCAGCAGGCGTCATACGGTACGGTACCTTCGAAATCAATGTTGTACTAGGAACAAGATCTATGCCAAAATCAATCGCTCTCGTCGGAGGTAAACTGAGAATCTGATGGAAAACATCAGAATAATCGCAAACCACAGGAATCGAGCTAGCGTCCACATCCGAGGACTCTAACTCTAAGAAAGCTAATAAGCCTACCCCTCACTGCACATGTTTCAAACTTGCAAACACGAATCGCCTCTCACTGGGAATACTATAGGTAGCCATCTTCTCGAAGCAGTCTAAGGTGACTCGATGTGTCGACAGCCAATCCATGCCTAGGATAACGTCAAACTCTTGCATCTATAATACCAATAGGTCTGCTGATAAGACTCGACCACAAACAACTATCGGGCAATCTCTACATATACGTGAGATAGACACCGAAGAATTTAAAGGAGTACCCACAAAAACCTCATTAATCAATAAAGAAGACTCAAAGCCAATAATACAGAGAAATGCAGATGCTATGAATGAATGCGATGCACATGAATTTAAAAGAACACGAGCGGGCGAATAAGAAATATGGATCATACCTTCCACCACAGGTGGAGCGGTCCAAGCATCTCGCCTCCTGACTGCAAACACTCTGCTCTGCCCACGACTCTAAACCTGGCCCTGCTGCTGTCCCGGATGCTGCGGTCTCTAAACACCATGAGGTCCTGAAATTAACTGTCTACTCTGAGGACCTTGGAATAGTCTCTGCGGAAATTTTTGAATCTGCTAAGGAGGTCGCGGCTGATATCCCATGGGACCCTAAAACTGCCTCGCTGGCTGTGAAAATATGACTGGTTTAAGACAATGTTGCTTGACATGCACCGTCTCCCCACAGTTCTAACACTAACGTTAAACAGGCTATGCTTTCTCAAAATACTGCCCCCCCATAGCTCTAACTGACGTACCATCAAACCTTTGTCTCTTCGAATTCATGCTATCGTACTGTGCCTGTACCGCCTTACCCTTATCGGGTCTTTGGTCATGTCTCTGCTGGCTCCTCAAGACCTTAGACTTGCGATCCTCGACGTCGTTTTGTTCTAAAGCCAAAGCTTTAGAAAAAACCTCTCTGTAAGTGCTAACACCAGAAGAGATCAAAAATCTCCTGAAGAATGGGTGAAGACCTTTCAAAAACTTCATCTTCTTCTGTTCCTCATCCTGAACGATGAATGGTGCATAACGAGCAAGCTCATTGAAACGCTGGTCATATCTGGCAATGCTCATATCACCCTACTCAAGTGCATAAAACTCTGAAATATAGGCGTCTCTGTAGCTCTGCGGAAAATACTGTCCAAAGAATGGGTCCTGGAAAACTGCCCAAGGAATAGGAGCCTCTACAACCGTCCTCTTGGCCGTATCCCACTAATGATTTGCTTCCCCGTGTAGTAGGTATGCTGCAAGTGTCACCCACTGATCGTTGGGACACTTCATCGCGTCCAAATTCTTCTCAATAGACATGAAGCACGCCTCGGCCATAGAAGGAATCAATGTGCCAGAAAATGTCGGATGTTTGAACCTCTAGAGCTGCTCCAAGTAACTGTGCTCTCTGTATACTGGGCTCCTAGCCCGCTGAAAGGAAGCGGCAAAACTATCCATAAACTGCTTTATCTCTGCTAAAACACCCGAAGCGGCTACCGCTGGTAAGATGCCTGGTTGCTCTGGAATCACTGGAGTAAGTGGGGCACCCTGACAAATCGAAACCCCTGGTGCTACTCCCACACCAACCCTAGCTTCAGAAACTATCGGCTCTGCCTGAGGGATCGGAACAGACCCAATACTCTCCTGACTAACCACTAGCTCATTGGCCACTATACCACTGCGCAAACCCCCACGAATACCTAGCATGACCTCTGCCTTTGCCACCTCTAGCCATCTGTACGAATAAGGAAGCACAACTCAGGAACTGATAGGAAAGGATTAGGAACGAAAAGGAATATGATAAAATATGGTGATCCGAAAAGAATCGATCCTAACTCCGTCTAAGGAATAACTCGTCATATGATTTGTAATAATAGAGAAAAGGATCAACCTTAGGCTCTGATACCAAGTCTGTCACGCCCCAAAATCTAATCATCGGTAGCTTGACTAATCACTAGATTCAAAGCTGTACAGGTCAGGGAATTCATAGATTCTGCCCTACAAATAGCCAAGCGACAAATTCTAGCTCGGCTATTCACTTATAGCAATAAGCATCAGAGTAAAGAAAGAATAATAACAACATAGTAGAAGCGAAAGACATATACACATATCTGACTGAAATATATACAATGTACAGCGACACATGCTAAGATCACATACAAGAAAGTCTAAACTAAAGAAGATCTGCAGCGGTAAAAATAGGTTCCAATCTGGCTGAACCTCGCTGCAATCCAAGCTACTCAACCTCTGAAATGGTTAAAATTATGAGAGTGAGCAAACCACGGCTCACTAAAACCCAACAAAGCTAAATAACCTACTAATAAGATGAGTACTGAAGAAGAGAGAGAAGTGAATGAGATAGAGTAATAGATTAGAAGATATAGAATAATAACCAGGTAACTGTAATCCAGGTAAAGAGTTACAAGACAAAAGGAATTTATGTATGAAGTGATGATGATATGATATGCAAAGATGAGCAAGGATATTCCTATAAATATCCCCTAATGGAGAATGATTTAATGTTTTAAATGTTTTTGCAATCCTATTATAATATTGGTTGATCAACCGCTAAAATGAGTACCTAAAAAGATCTTCTAAGGGGATACACAGGCGCGATTTCTTGTCTAGCTCGACTAAGCTAAGGATATTATCTCACTTGATCAAAGTGTTATGGGCTTTACGACCCACAGAGCCTATCGTCTGAACTTTATTTAGTATTCCAAGGAATTACAACCTCAACGAGGACTAAGTTCGCACCATTCCAACTCTGTCTCATACCATCCCACACTCCCGAATGGGTGAACAGGTATAATAGTGTCAGTGCCAACTCACCAACTATTTTAACCCGATTAAGGACATCCTAGAACCTCTCGAGGGTTAACTGATACGGAGTTCTTTTGTGTATCCAATCACAATAAGTTAGAATGTTTTAAAAGGCTTTAAAAGGTGTGACAGATCCCGAAGATCAAAATATAACAGTTGTTAACCCGGTAACAAATCATAGGATGGCCACCTGCCTTAGAGTATGGCAATAATCCTGAACACAGACGAACTATGACTTTGCCGTTATAACATCCAAAACTCATTAGTCTCTCGAGACCGGAACCCAGTGCACAAACAAACCATCAAAACAATACACAAATAGTTTCTAACCAAGCTCAATGACCAACACAAGCAAAAACCCAAGTCACTAAAATAATTAACAGGTTTAATAACTGTACAGGAGAATATATATAGGCTATACTATAGTTAATTCAAATACACATCTCTAACACAGAGTAATCACTCTAAAGCAACACTAATCAACTAGTAGAAGAAATTTAGGAATGAAGGGAACTCACCTGATAATAATCCAAGTCCGGCCGAAAAACAACTTGGAATACTGGACCTAGAACCGACGACGAGACAATCGGAACAACGAACAAGCTAACACAACCAATAACAACAACAAGCAAACAATCAATTTAAGAAATTAAACAATAAACTAATCCCTAGAAATCAACCCACGCCAAATTGAACGAAAATAGACGGAAAGGAATAAAAAATTACTCACCAATGATAGGAGTGAAGGCTGCGATGAAGTTGGTGAAGAATCTGTGAGTGATGGGGATGATTAGATCAAGAGTGTGGGGGGGAGGGCAATCAGTTTCGGAGAGGAGAGAGAGTGAGTTTGAGTGAAGAGATAAAGTGAGGAAAAGAAAGCATTAAACCCAGCAGGTGATCAAAACGCGCCTCTGTTCGAATAAGAAATATTCCTATTCGAATAGAGAGAATATTCCTATTCGAACAGAGAGAAGGCTTGTTCGAATAGAAAAGGTCAGCGAAGAAAACTCAACTGAACAAGGATGGACTTATTCGAATAGAGAACATCCTATTCGAATAAAACAGTTTAGGGGAAATGCAACTGTCCCAAGAAGGATCTTATTCGAACAGAGGGAAGTCCTATTCGAACATAGAAAGTCTTGTTCGAACAGAGGGAAATCCTATTCACATAAAGCAACTCAGGGAAAAATCCAACTATACCAAGAAGAATCCTATTCGAACAGAGAAGGTCTTGCTCGAATAGAAAAGGTCAGTTCATAAAAAAGACCCCAAAAATCCTATTAAGGACACACCTCAGAAACACCCGCTACGCCTCCACCTCAAGCTACGCCAAAACACCTAAAAACATCACGACCCCCAAACCACACTAACAACAGCCACACAACCACTAAATACAACTCAACTAGGGGTTCCCATAAATCACAACCCCTCCCTACCACCTGAAACTACTGGAACGCCGAAAAGGAATCTAATGGACAAAACCTGCTGAAAGGAATAATGGATGCACAATGGATAAAGGAGTATATACGGAAAATGTATGCGAACTTTATGTGAAGGAATAATATGCAGATGCGATAAAGAATAGGAATATATACGGAATTGGAATATATGAGAATAAATGAAATAAATAAAATACGGGTCATTACATGAGTACTCACGTATTATAGGCAGTCTCATATATATTATGAACTGTACCAGACCAGATATTGCTTATCCAGTAAGTAAACTGAGTCGATATACGAGTTATCCTGGAGATGCACATTGGGTGACACTAGTTAGGGTTTTAAAGTACTTGAAGCACACCTTACATTATGGTTTGCACTATACTGCTTATCCAGCTGTACTTGAAAGATATAGTGATGCAAACAGGATATCAGATTTTGATGAGTCAAAATCTACTACTGGATATATCTTCACACATGGAGGTGCAGTAGTATCATGGAAATCTTAGAAATAAACATGTATAGCTCGCTTCACGATAGAATATGAGTTCATTGCTTTGGGCAAAGCTGGAGAAGAAGCATAATGGCTTTGAGAGTTTCTAGAAGATATTCCTTTATGGCCACAGCCTGTGCATGCTATATGTATTCATTGTGTTAATCAAGCAGTACTAGCAAGGGCTTAAAATCAAGTGTATAATGGTAAGTCATGACATATACGTCACAGACACAATACCATTAAGCAGTTACTTGCGAACGGAATAATATTCATTGATTTTGTAAAATCTCAAGATAACCTAGCGGATCCATTTACAAAAGGGCTGTCGAAAGGGCAAGTATACTGCACATCAAAAGGAATGGGATTAATATGGCCAATCCATGAGTAATCTCAATGGTAATCTAACCTAGTTGACTGGAGGATCCCAAGATCTAGGTTCAATAAGAAAACTCGTTGAGGTTATTCATCTAAGCACTGCGGAGCATAGGTTTCCTTCTCATTCCTGATGTAACAGTGCAGCATGTTGAGATTGTTAGGGTAAATTTTGTTTTTAATGATTCCTATAGCTTGTGTATACAAGTAGAAAGCCAGGGTACTCTTAATAGGAAATCACATATTTGAGTGAGAAGTGAGGGTCGCTTCTATGAGAATTGAGATGGCTGAATTCTCTAATAGCACTCATGAATCCAAGATTGTCCAGGGCCGAAATGGACACAACTTTTAGAACTGTCTGTGACAGGAAAGGAACTGTGTGAATACTATTGTTTGGGCTTACACCAACTGCTGAACAGTTCAAGACATCATGTTCACTAATTAGCCAAGTATATCTGATAGTCTTTCACCAGAGAAGGTTCAAGTCCATAAGACACCTTCTTCGATGTCATTCCTTACCTTACTCTCATATTTTTATTCTTTCGAATTTACCGCTTTCATTTAAAAGTAGGGGATTCTTGGAAAAACCCCATGCATTTACTATGTTTTGAATGTTAAAACTTGTATTTATTTTTAGTCCCACATTGGATAAGTAAAAAGAAGATTTTTACTTTATAATGGGTTGCACACTACTATCATGTATAACATGTGTAGGTAGGTGCTGCCCTCACGTGTATGTGAGGCGAGTGTGTGAAGGCTTTCTATATGGGGACTCCCATGGGCTTATTTGCGCGACCTGACCCGTGATCCACCTAGACTATTTTATAAGTCTATGATTCGGCCATGGGGCCTTGGGCCATGGGCTCATGGGGATTTATAGTTTACACTTAGTCATTTTTTGGGGTGTTTATTTAAGAGTTGGTTATTCTCTCCAAGAGTTACAACTCTCCACAGAGGTATTTCATGGGGTACAACTCTACCAACAGGTGCTTTGATTAGTCACCTTCTCTTCTATAAATAGCCATTTTCTACATTATTTGGGAATAAAGTAAAAATCCCCGAATCTTATTTCCTTTTTCATTGCTTCTTTCTTGAGAGAAATATCACAAAAAGTTCGATAGGCATATCGACTTGAGTGCTTCAAGTCTGTACGATTTGATTGTTGTAGCTTGGGAGACAAGTGCAATTATTTGTGAAGCACCATACGCAGGGTAAAATTTGTCTTAAGGAAATTGTAGTGACTACAAGCCTCGATCCTCGATTTTTCATTTCCTTTTGGTTCATTTTCGTTTTATTTTTGAATACATGTGTAACAAATATAATATCATAATTTATAATGCAAAATTGATTCATAACATAGTAAAGATGCTATATTAGTTCATTAAAAATATAAACATCCTAAAATTAATAAACACTTCTAAAGAATTATTGAATAAATTATGTTACTTCTAATTTAACAAATATTATAAATTTAATAAGTTTCTATCTTATACTATTCCTATTTGAATTAGAAATCTAAGTACTACGAAAATCTATAAATACTTCTACCAAAATAAGGGTTGAGTTTTATATTGAGATTCAAAACGACAATACAGAGGTATGAGCACAAATTTCCTTTCTCGTATTGTTTATAATTTTCTTGTTCATCTTAGTTGATGTTTCCTAACAATATTGCTAAATCCTATGTTGTTTCTTTACAAAGATTTTTTTAGTTAATTGTGCATCTTTCTTATTTTTAGCTTTTAGATTAGTGATTTATATTAAAAAATATCAATGTTAAAATTTAAGTTTAAGTTCCTCCAATAGTATAAGTTATTTTCACAACTGTATAACAATTATAAATTTCAAGTTAACAATCTTAAAAGTCATGGCTACTGCATGATTTAGTGTTTCTATGACTACTACATGATTTGGAAAAAACATAATTGAACAACAATATTAATTCAATAATACATTTATGTGTTTTATGGTTAATATTTTTTATGCTCTAGTATATGTTACTCTTAAATAGGAAATAACATAGTTAACTAAAAAATAGATTTAGTGGTTGTTATATAAATATTTTATAAACTATAAAAATTTTCTTTATATTTTCTGCAGTTTACATTTTTGTTCTATAATTTGTTTATTAAATTATGCTATTTTATATTTATTATTATAACTAGATTGCATCAATTGTTGTCCTTTATTTATAGAAGTGTACATGATAGCAAAATCTTATTATATGTATTATAATTTTGAATTTCATCATCAGCATATAATACAATAATTTGAAACATATATTTAATATTAAGATATGTAATCTATAATCTAATTCAAGGTTAATACTTTTATAAATTATAATCAAATAAATGCATACTTGCTTAAATATAAGAAAAATCATTGTGTTTGTAACAGATAATACTAGTACTACCCGTGGCTCGCCAAGTTGAATATGTCAACGCGCCTTTGACGCTATCTATTTTACCGATATGGTAAATACGTTGACGCATCTTTGGCGCTATCTATTTTACTGAAGTCAAAACATGCGCAAGAGAGAAAGAGTACATGAAGGAGAGAGGAAATCATAGAAGCTAAACAACGATACTGGAAGAAATTTCCATGAACTTCGATAATTCTTATGGTAAAATTTTCAAAACCAATTCCCTTTATTATTCACCATGTTAGTAATATTAGGGTAGCATAAGCGGCCATGCATCCAACATATTCAAAATACAACCCAAGTAAATAAGAAAGCAAAGAGGCAACTCAGAGGAAAACCTGAAATAATGAAAAGGCCAATCAATAAAACTTAATATAATCAAAGAATAATCTTCAAAGCACAACCAATGAGTTAATATGGAAAGTAGAAAAAATAGGCAAACCACAACAAATATTAAATACGAGTACCAATCATTCGAATATCTTTCAAGAGTATACAACTTTGGTTATGTGATCTATTGTATATGGTTGTATATAAATGTGAACATGATAAAAATTTCTCCACTAACTGTATTTGGGTGATTCTTGGGCGATACTAAAATAAATATTTATTCCCTTTCATATTGAAAGAAATACAGGAAAAACCTATGTCCAATGGTAAGTATGCAACATTGCCTTACCACGTCATTATTGATCACATTTGCATGCTCGTCATTGACTTTACCTATGCTTTCTCGATCCACTACTGTAAGAGCCTAATTTGGTATCTCGTACTTAGACTTTTTTGATAGGAAATGTTGGTGTCCCTAATCTGTAGTTCTCTGGTCCTATTTATAGGTCTTATAATATGACAGTTTTATGACTGTTATTCATTTTAATGACGAACGTTACAATCATTATTTTGATGAGTCTTCATAATGGTTGTATAACAGCTTGAGTAACTCTTCTTCTTTGTAACTATTCCATAATGTGCCATAAATGTGCCGCGCGATCGTATGTTGATGAGGTCGAGTAAATGTATGACGGTCGAAGCTGAGACTTGAGCTCAAGATTAAAAATAGGCCATTACATTTGCCCCCTCTCAACTAAAAGCACAAGTAATTTTGGTTGAGAAGTCCGTCCTATATCCATTTCTGTCTTGACTTGTAATATGTTGCCCAATTTGGATGAACCTGTTGTCAACATGAAATGTGTTGTAATATAGTAGATGTGTTGGTCGTATTGGATAAACCAATTGTGGACCTGTAATATGTAATTTGTTTGGTCGAATTCGACGAACCAATTATTGACCTGTAATGTATTAGAAGATCGAATTGTATGAAGCAATAATTAACCTGTAATGTATTAGAAGATCGAACTGCATGAAGCAATAATCGATCTATAATGTATTAGAAGATCGAATTAGACGAAGTAATAACTGACCTATTATGTATTAGAAGATCAAATTGGATCGAATTGGATGAACCAAATACATGAATTCAGAGTAATGCTTGAATAGGGATTTTGCATAACCTATAAAATAGATGGTAAGCCTGATGTTCCAAAACAATTCCGATTGATTTTTGATATGTAGAAATAGAGGGCTTACCCCACGTTACCAAAGGGCGGATAAGAGAAATAGAGATCTTTGAAGGAGATGTACACGTTTAATAAAAAGAGAGATAAGGAGGGATGAGACTAGGTGTTTTGTGGGATAGAGACGTAGGGAGAGTGTGAGCGGGAAACACGCGAGATGTGTTAGTTTTAGTTGAGGGTAAGGGAAATACTAAATTACCCTTAATGAGTTTTAGGTTTCCTATTTGGTAATAGATCTTAGTCATTTATTTTGGGCAATCAAAGTAATCTCGAGGAAATGAGAGTCAATCTCAGCCCCTCTTTGCCCTTCTCTTGTGGGAAAATTTGTCCATATGAAAAACACCCTTCTTGGATAATATATAGATTTATAAGCACAATGATAACGAAGTATGAGGGCTTGAAAAACTTGAAGACGACAAGGAATAATTGGAAAATCAAAGCGAGAATCTCGCGATTGTGGGATGTAATAGAGTTTACAGATAATAATAAGTTGAAAAGTAAGAATATGGTATTAATAGATAATAAGGTAAATCTAGTATCATGTTTGTTATTGATATTTAAATAAATTCATGATATATACTACTTCATTACTTTACAATTATTTATAGGGTGATCAGATAGAGGTTGTGTGTCAACAACATTGTTTATCAAAATTCTCAAGATTCTTGAAAGAAGGAATAATAGTTTACCTACAAGATTTCCATGTGGTATTCACAAGCAGTACATATCCATTTCTAAAAAAATGCATTACAAATTCAATTTCAGAATAAAACTGTCTTCAAACAATTAGAAGAGAGCTCAGATATCCCCATGTTCCATTTTAATTTTGTTGATTTCAACGACATACTGAGTATAGCAAATGACACAAATTAAACCTCAGGTAGTTTCTATTTAATTAGATTCTTTAACTATATTCATATTTAAATTTGTCCAAAAATTTATTAACATTTCAGATCTTATTGGTCGAATCATAACGGGAACACCTACTGAGAATCAACCTTTGAAAAATGGAATGGAAGTTCTCAAAAAGAACATAACAATCAAGAATGAAAGGTAATCTTTATAACAACCATTATATTATTTATATATCATTATCCAATAACTTATTTACAATATACATTTATAAACACGTTTGTTAACCACAAAATATTTATTTACAGGGGTAACATGTTAGACATATCACTATGGATTAATATTGCTACAGAACTTGGTAGGCAATTAGATCAATTGGAAACATCTAATGATATCGTAGCCATCACATCTGTATCATCAAAGGTTTATCGCGGTAAGAATAAATTAATAAATCATCTATCGTAATTGTCTAATTATTAAATGTTGATCCACTAAATTTATTAGTCTAAGCAGATATGGTGTATGGTTCATCATCTTTTGCAGCAAAGACTTATATAAACATAGATATTCTAGAAGCTCAAATATTCAAAGAAAGGTAATCTTCTAATTAGTAATGTATCAATATAATATAATTTACTTGTAATAATATATTTCTAAAATCCATAATTTGTATATATATATATATATATATATTTAATATCTGTTTAAAATCTAACTATCTTTATTTTGTAGTGATTCAAAAGAGATTGAACTCACTCCAACAAAAAGAAACTAGACGATATAGTAAAGAAATGGTCGAAAACCATATATCAATTACCAGCCTAAAGAGGAATGTTGTTGAGCATTTAGCAATAAAGGTATATATAAATGTATAAATTACTAAGCTTGTGTAAACATAACTTTATTTATAATTATTAATTATAATAAATAATCAATCCGGTAACAAATATATTCTATAACAGGGTACAATGTACAACATTAAAGGAACAATTTCAAGGATATATCATGAATACGGCTTCTATTATGATTTATGCAACAATTGTAAGAAAAAAAACAACAAACAAGGAGACAAGTACTATTGCTATGGATGTGAGAAAACAGTGGCAAATCCTCTAGCAAGGTAATATCTCACATTTATTCAAATACTATGATAATCAAATGTTATAATATATATATACTTTTGTAAATTTCCAGGTATAATCTGTAATTTTATATTCAGGATAGAGGAGGATTCATAAAGATCATTATGTTTGACACACAAGTTCAAATGATCCTTCATGATACATCGGCTCATACAAAATCCCTGTTGGAACATGTAGTAGCATTTATTCTCAATTAATATATGAAGCATTGCTTACTAACATACTTGTATAATAAATGTATAGAACTCCGGAGACTCTCTACTAACATACTATTTGGAGAAGAATATACTGCTCAAGAAATGTGTATTCGCAATACGTATGGGTGAATCAAATGTGTATACAACGTGTCTACACTTTCAGAGGAAAAAAAAGACAAGCCAGTTGCGAAACCAGTAAAGAATGCTAGCGAGCCAAAAGTGTCTGAAAACAAAGGGAAAGCTACTGTAAGTCCATAAGAGAAAAACAAGAAACAACAACTTATTGAACATCCAGGAGCTATGGTAAGTTTATAAAAATTTTGTAGCACACCATCTTTTTATACATAGCATAATAATTTAAAACTATATAACTAACATATTCAATCTTATTTCATACAGCTAGGAGAAGACGATTCTATCAGCCTTAGCTCCATAACCATGTCTGAATTGAAGAATAATCTTATTAAAATGCCTTCTACAAATATAAAAGTCAAGAACAAAAAACATTTGACCATTGAACCTCCTGATCCTAAGGATAGATGGTTAGATGCATTAATTTTAATTTACTACAATAAATTAGAAAATATAATTGTATACTTATTATTTTTATTTCATGCAGGTTGTAGAAGATGATATTGGTAGTCCTTGTTCTCCAAGCATGCCAGAATTAGAGCCTGTACCTGATATGGTTCGCTTGCTATTAAATAAGAGGCATTCAATTGATTACTTAAAAATTTGTTTTTACTGCAAGACTAACTTATAGCTTAAAATAAAAGGTACACATGGAAGTCAGTGCCGATCCTTTGAAAGATGATCAATCTAACAAAAATTCAATGTTGAAAAAGCGTGTCAATTGAGAACTTTTTCCAAGTACAAAAGGCGTTAATACAACTGAATTTGAGAATCTAGAAGATATTGAAGATGCTAATGATGATACATCAAAGGGGGGATCAAATAATGATATTGAAGAAAATGATAAAGAAGATGAAGATATCAACGAGGAGGAAGAATCATCTTAGGTTTTATTTACATTAATTTATTTAGGTATGATTATTTAAAAATCAATTGCCTAATATGGTATTTGATTAATATTTTGTTTCAAGCAATTCCAGTTAAACTATGCTTATCAATTATTGTTTAATGAAAATGTTCATCAATTGAATATCTCTATATCAAAATTCATTTCTACCTAATTTTGGAAAATATTATGTTCCACTAATTTGTTTGTTATAGCACACTTAAACATTACATATAAATAATTAAAAATATTTCAAAAACTAACATACTTCTTTTTGTTACAAGTTCTACCAATCTTTTCAACTTGTATAAGCAACCATTCCATTTTATCATTTCTCCAGTACAAATGTTACATTGAATATTACTTTAAAATAGCAAAAGCATTATAACATATATACATCATTCTCAAAAACTGTACATTGGCAAAAGGACTGAGATGGAGGGGTGTCCAAACTCTTAATTAGACCACTGCTTTGATTTTATTTCCTTCTTTTTCAATGAGTTAGATATGAATGCCATTGTGAAAAATCAAACCACGCATTCTAACTATATCTCCTCCCTTCCCTATCATCCACGTGAAAATTAAAAATATTGATAACACAATTATAAGTTCTTCAATTATATCTTCATGTCCTTTTTATTTCCAATCAAATTACTTTGATCTTTGCATTTTTCTTGGACTGGTAGGCGATTCTATCAATATAAGAAACTAATAAATTTTGAAGATTAATCTCATTTCAAAACACAATAGTGCAAACTACAAGACAAACCATATTCTTTAAGAATAAACTTATATAAGAATCAACTTAGACCTACAAATTGCAACAATCTATTACTATTCTTTTATTGGTCTTATATCTAGCATTTTCATCCAACCAAGATTTAAAATTATCATATTCGGTTGCTTTCAAATACATGTCTTGGAATCTATTATTTCTTTCACTCCCTTGACATATTAAACACATCAACATATCAACAAATGCAACATATCAATAGGGTACTTTTAAGAGAAAAATGCAAATTTAATAAACTAATGACCATAATGTATGCCAATAATCAAGAACTATAATCCCATCCATATTTGGTTGATAGTGGAAAAAATGCTCCATATCTCCAATACATTACTTTCTTTGTCACTCTAACTCCAAACTATAGAAAAAATTACATTATGCCTGCAAAGGAATAATGGTTAAATGCAACAAGGAAAGACTTTGTTATCTCATAATAGTCTTTAATTGTTTGTTCAACATTAAATATAAAATTCTTTCAAGCATCCTTTAGGTTATTGTTAAATAGAATTTTTTAAATTTAAAACTCTAGAGTCAACTTATTAGAATGTATCTAAATTATAGTATTTAATTTTTAGAAAATGAAATTATCTCAATTTTATTTTCGAATTAGTAGCTTCTTATTTAGAGTCATTGTTTTCATTGCCAACATTATAAATATATAGAAGACATTACTAGGGCTTGATAGTGCATTTTCCCCTCCAAAGTTCTCTGCTAAGTACAACAAACTTCACAATTATTAATTTTTTTTCCTATGAGATCTGCTAGAATTCTTTGTGTATTAATGACTTACTCTTACCTTTTTTACTTCCTGATTTTCTCGCCAACTTATGATTTCAATATTTTCATTATAATAAACCCTTTAATAGACTCCCTTCTAGTTATTGTTGTTGAAAATTTGAATATGTATTAGTTCTTTTCTATATCAAAATAATGTATCACGACATGGGGATATCAAATCTTATTAAGTATGACCGCCATAAATTGTATATACCTAGGAGTCCTAGCGATCAACCTATTAATTTCCATCTTAGAATATATTTGTTTGGTAGTAAATATCAATATTGATTAAGTACAATTTTATTGTTTATTAAGTTATAATGCCCATAATCAAAATAAGAGATGTGTATTCAACTATATCTAAGGAATGGTTAAAAGACATGGCTATGACGAAGGCATCCATTCAACTTGACGTAATATATTTAATGAACACAATCAGCAAACAACCAAAAATCCAGCGACGCCCTCAACTATGATACCATCTAGCGACAATGCACATTTAAAGGTAGTTAATCTACTTAGCAATTTTATTTTTTCATCCAAATTCACAATTTCTAACATTCTACATGGTTATATATTCAGCTCAAATTTTTGCATTTGATAGGAAAAGGAAATACATATGGCTAAGGAGAAGAAATCAAGGAACGCTACAAGATCTGTATCTCACAAATTGAAATTTACAACTCCGACAACATACAAGATTACTACAACAAGTAACAATGTTACTTTGAAACTTGATGGTAAGTTAACTAATCATATGGAAGGTGATCAGATCAACAAATTAAAGGCATAACAAATCAAATGCATATTTTAAAGTAAAAAAAAAACTTATTTTGAGTCGTAATATCCTATTATTATCTCTTTTATTGTTTATTAAATCTATGACATAACTTGTCTTTATTTATTAAATTAATATATTTGCCAATCATTGTTAATGCAACTTCAAATTTTTTATGAATTAATGAATGCACTTGCAAACTATCATAACCTAGTCTAAAATACGACTCATTCCTGATCGGGGTACTCGGCTCAGGTTAAAGTCCACGACACTTGAGTCCTAGCTTAGTGTATGACTTGCGACAAAATGATAAGCGGAAGTCACTCATGGTGTGTTCAGATCTCGGGTTTGTTAAAAATCAGGTTCAAATTCCAGAGATCGCAAATTTGGGCCCTAGGCCTTGCACGCATAAGCTCGAGTTAGACCTACTTAGAGTTATCAGGCCCTAGGCCAATGTGCTCAGGTTGGCCTTTGAGTTTGATTATGGCTACCCGCACATGAAACAAGCTTAGGGTCATATCAGATCAGGTCGGACTAGATCAGGTTTTGGCTAGAGGCCTAACCAGGATCAGGGCTGAGCACTAGGATCCGGTTTGGATCAGGTAAGGATCGGGTCTCGTCAAGATGTGCTGGACCTCAATCGGATTGACCAAAGTCAACCTTGGATTGGGTTTGCAACTTCTGGCTGGACCGGGTAGGGGTTGGGACAAGGCCGACTTAGGCCTACCTAGAGTCTGACTCGGTGGGCATTGGCTTGACCAAATCTGCCTATGCACAAGTATTCTGATATTGTGTGTAAACATACCAACACGCACCCACACACACACGTGCTCCATGTGCACTGCGCAATATGTGCTAATCATGCGGGTAACTTACGACAGCGTCACGCAAGTCACACACGTGGATAACATGTGCACCACACTAGGGCTTTTACAAGGGTCCCAGAGTAGTACACACGTCCATGACACGTGGTCGTTGAGGTTTGTACCATCTCACACACGTGCACAATACACAGGATGCATCACAAGGTCGTACATACATACTATACACACATGCACAACACAAAGATATGCCTCATGTAAAGGGGTCCCACAGCAATATATATGTGCACAACACGGGGTCGCTGAGGTTAGCACCATGTCACACACATATGCACAGTATGCATGACGTATCACAGGATCCCACACACGCACATGCACAATATGTAGAGATGTTTCACCTAAACCACATATACTTTACACACGTGCACAGTACACGGCTTGCACTTACATAGTCTCTGCACTACGCACACGTGCTTGGCATATGGGCTGTTATGCGGGTTGGGCTTAGAGCGTGAGCTCTACAGGCCTGGGCCAACCGGGAGTGGGAACTCACACTGATGGCTTGGCCTGGAGCATTGCTCATACAAGGCTGATATACTATAGAATGCGTAGGGCCCCCACTTAGGAGCTTGGCTCAACTAATGTGTGGCGGGGCCAATTTTCCTAGCCCAAATAGGGTTGTCAATGGATTAGATTTGAACTGAATCTAGACCGAATCTGCTATAATCCAAATCGGATCTAAAACTTTTATGGGTAAATCCGAATCTAAGCTAGTCCGAATCTTGGTTCGGGGATCCGAATTCAAAATCCGATCCGACTATAATTTTATTTGCGGACTACAAATGTTAATACAAAGGCTTGAACCCAAGACCTTTCATGGGTTTAATAAACTAACTACCACTTAACCACATAACTAGATGTATTATATATTGTTTCTTATTGTATATAATATATCTTTAATTGTATTCGGATTCAATACGAATCCAATCTGAAATTATTTATGATGTTCCTTAATCGGATTGGATTGGATTCAGATTGGAAAAAATGGCATCCATATCTTAAAATAGAATCGAATTTTGGATTATATCCAATCTATTGACAACCCTAAGTGCAAAAACTAACCAAAGTCTAAAAAATATTTGTGTGTACAACAAATGCATACGTAGACGATCCTGGATGTGCATCTAACCTAACTACTTCTAGACCCACGAGTCAAGAAATTTCCAAAAATATTGGGTCTCCTCAAAGTAGGAGATATAGACTTGAATTAGAAGGATGCTTCTAAGAAAACTTTCATATCCAAACTTCTCAAAAATAGGAAATATTATCTTACAAAAAATTATCCTTTATTCTAAAACTATTAATAAAATAAATCCGAAAATAGCCTAATAATTTTTTTAAAAATAGGGTTTTTCAAAACACGTAAAAATGTAATTTATAGGACAATTTTGAATTAGACTATATGATCGATCTATGATGAATATAGTGCTAAAAAACCATAGTGAACATAGAAAAAAATTGCATATTAAACATATTATAGGCAAAAAATAGTAAAGCCCTAGACTAACATATATATCTAATCATGCAAGCCTTAATCACATATAATAAGAGATCTAGTCACATAGTCTATCATGCATCAAGATTTAACCAAATCTAACATATGCATCATATTCAAGGTATTAGTATGTAAAAATTGTAGAGATAAAAAACAACTCTACTAAAAATCATACTAACATATTAGATCTAAACATGGATATTCATAAGAATTGCTCTAAATATGAATATTATGAGATCTAAAATTATGAACCTTGAAATTTAGAGGAGTTTTTAGGGTTATCATAATCCAAAGCTATGAATAATAAGAGTACTATCCAAGATAAGCTCCAATATCACCAAGAATTTGTGCTCGAAGGAATAAAAAAATGTGCTTGATAATGTGTAATCGTCTATAATACTTGGCCAATATAGAGGGAAGTAGAAAAATTCTATTAAGGCTCCGAAAGGCCAAATATCAAAAGCTTCATTATGTACATTGTAGAGGAGTCAATCTATATGTAAAGTGGAGACTCCTAAGTCTCTTTCTCTCTCCCGAAACTAAACTAAGGGGTATAGCCTGGTGGTGACCCAACCCACTCCACCGTTGGAGCCCCACCAAATATCGTGGACTATTAACAAAAACACATTTCTCATTTTATTTTAGTCGCCAAATACCCAAAATGAAAAACCATTTTAAAATTTTCATTTTCACACGTGGTTTCCCATTTTTTTTTTGGGCTTCCAAACATACTCTTAGTAAAATAAAAGCTTTTACTGGAGGAGTTTTCTACAATATGGAGATTGAAATATTGAGTTTAAATACATGCTCAAGGCACTAAAGATGGTCTTGACCGTGCTATTGTGAACTGATGTACTTGTTATGGCTAATTAGCCTTTAGAGTTTATACCCAACACAGGACAAACCATCACAAGCCATATTTTGAGTGTGGTGATGGTTTAAAGGAAGCCAAGAGGTCGTGGTTAGTGTACCTTGTGATGGCCAAATTCTGTAAGCTCGAAATTGTTAAGAATTCGCTATCACACCAATGAACCTACAATAATATTCTAATGTAAAGTAAGAACTGAAGCATGTGGTTTTAGCGTAGAAAACCTCTAAATAGGTAAAAACCATGACCTCGTATGGAGGATTTTTATGAAAGTCTCTTTATTGCATGAGGCGGATATCTTTATTACAAGTGATCTCTAAATATATAAATACTTTGAATCTCGTAAATAAGAAGTTTGTGTAATTTTTCTGGTCTCTGTTTCTTCTGAAATTTTTTCTTTATATAAGCCTTCCCCACAACTCTTCATCGTGCTAGAGCACATTTTCTAAATAATGTGGTTAGTGGCGGTTGACTGAATAACTGACGAGTTTCTGGAAGACAGGTGTCTTTGACTGGATAATATTTTTTGGGTTTAGTTCGGTTTATGTTCTCGAGCAGTTCGTAGGGCTGGTTAGAATGTTGACTGGAGTGTAAAAATGTGTGAGCCTGAGATTGAGATAATTCAAACTGATGACAGCTCAATTTTAGGTAAGATCGAGGGACATGTCCCTATAATTGCCCCCTCACAAGCGAAGTCACGAGTGGCTTTGGTTGAGAAAGAATGTACTAAAACTTTGAAATTCAAAATGGAGTAATGATGGCATTTGGCTGGATGGAAGTTACGCGATATTGGGAAGTGATGGGTTTTAAATGATGATGTCGATGCGGATGTATGTGACAATTCTGATTGAATAGTCACACCTATAATAAATGATGACTCTTGGGAAAAGGTACCTGCACAATAAATGTAGGGTTATATAAATAGTACCTGTAGTAAATCTTTGAAATAGTACCTGCTTGCGTAACTTATTTTGAAACTTGAACATTTTTTAAAGTGGTGAAGACTCGGAGGATGGTTCTTGAAGAGAGGATAACGACTAAAATGCAGAGGTTAAAGTTGAAGTACTTTGGTGACCAATCCCTAGAGTTGTCTATTCCTGCTCCCGTTCCTTCGATTTATCAAGGTATGTTGGAAGATGAAGCGGTTGAAGCTGAGGAGGAATTCTACAATAAGTGGAGGTTTCATGTCGCCGTCTTGACAGGCGAGGACCTGTAGGCCTGTCTCTGTAGTCCTGCGGAAGATAGGGTTAGGGCTTCATATGCAGGGATAGGTATATCTGCAGGGCAGATTTGCTGATTTATTATGTTACCATGGATTTTAAGGTCGGGCCCTCTTCATCTTTACCAACTCTTTGGAGGGGGTGGCTTCAGAGGAGGGGGTAATAGTAGTGGAGGAGGGAGACAACCAGTGGGAGTCTGCTTTAACATTTCCATCACGTTTTGGCGCTTAGAAGACTCTTAGTTCGAGAATTTGGTTCTAACACTGAGTTTACTGCTTGCATAGTTTCTAATTGAAGTTCAACCAGACTTCAACCAAACTCATACAAGAGAAGCTTTTTGTTGGTTCTAATTCCTGCTTTGCATCTGGGTAAAAGATCACTGAAGTAATAAGAACTAGAGGAGTTGATGCCCCGGCATGCCTGAATGACCTGTGACTTTTAACAAATAGGGAAAAACTTATTATCTGTAAAGTACCTAGAGTTTGGTGCTGGACGAATAACATTTCGTTGTATTCCTAAGATCGATGTACTGAAAAACTTGTTATCTGTAAATCTTATGTAATATTTTTCGATATGAATAAAAGCTGTCATTCAATAATCTGTATATAGAATTTTTTTTTGTATCAAACTGAATTGTGTAGGGTGTGAAAAATGAATAAGAGTTTATAAGTAATTATAACCTTATTATTGTGATGCTCGAACTGAGATGAGTATGTGTTGACAATGACGTTGTGATGTAAGTATGATTTGTGTTTTAAACAGGTGAGGGAGAAAGATTGTAGGAAATAAGTAATCATGGAAATTTAAGCTTCTACAGGTCGATAGAGGTACAATTCTTGGTAACATGAGGTCGAGTATGGTAAATAATATATGCACTTGTGAGGGGATAAGTACAAATAATTTATTCCAAGATTCATGTTTTCTGTTACGAGATACAAGGTAAAACTCACGTTTTTTAGGGGAAAGTGCGTGAGAAGCATATAAATATGGGTAGGATAATCTGTAAAAAACGGAGGGAGGAATAGGATGGTACAGACTCAATCTTTGAGGATTCGTCATGCCACAGAAGGACGATTGGCTATAAAAATTGTTGAAGTGCGGGAGAGGATTTCTGGTTTGTTTGGTTATGATACTGAGCTACTAGTGAGGGAATGTCAACTTGAGGGATTAGATGTAAGGAGCAAATAACTGGAGTATGCTCGTTATTTTTATGAGGTGTGCTTTCATGAATTGGTTAGGGATTCGGTTGAACGAGGAAGGTTGGTTAGTTTGATTGCTGAAGTTGAGATCAAATTTGAAGATTTGAAGATCGACGAATGATGTGACTGGATGACATCGTCCAGTTTACTAAGGCTGCGATAGATGTTGTATAAAGTGTTTATCATGAATAATATATTTTTGTTGGACGTAACAAAAGAGATATAAGTCAATCGGATCCTCTATAGTTGCAAATCTATTTTAAGACTGTTGTAGTAAATAATTTAAATAATTTTGAAAATTTACAGAGTTTAGAAAATGACGTCAATTACTATAAATATGATAAACAATGACAGAGAAACACAAATGAGGAAATGCAGAAGCTTCTGGTTTTGTTTTGTATATAGGAAGCATGAATCTGATATCGTACAGAGTGAGTCATCTTGAGTGTGGGAAGTTCAGGAAGAGATATGGAAATAGGAGAGAGAAATATGTTAAAAAATGAGGAGAGTTGTAATGATGGAAATGTAGTTTTATTAAAAATGTACAAGACGTCTGACATAGAGTGTGGAAAAGACGCCATGGTTCTGAAATTGAGGACAGGTCGTGCGAGGCACAATTAATGTTAGCCGCTTTAGAGAAAAAAAAAATAGTGCTTCTTCATCGCTAATCAAGCGTTTCTCAACTTCTAAAAATTTGGAGAACACATATAGAGAGAGACAAAAAATCAGGGGATTTGATAAAGAGTTATCCGAAGGTGATTAACGGTTGAAGAAGGCGAAAGATACTGGATCTCATAGGTAGCTGTACAACAGCGTCGTGAGGGAAAGGCTTGGCACTACTACCGATTCTCAGTCGGACACTAAAGGTTAGTAGATATGTATGCAATATATGTTGATGTATATACTGAATATGTTAAAGATATATGTTGTACGTAAATGATTGATATATAATATATATATATATATGAAAGAATGATAGATTCCTTAACATGTATGCAGGTCGAGTGTGAGAGGCATTTGTGTAGGGTCGAAAATATGCCTGTAGAAATTGTTGTTGAGATGGGTAGTTCATCTGTTAATGAGGTATCGACATCTGGTCGGACGAATGAGTCTGATAGTGAGGTGGAAGTAGGATTGGAACAATTATTAGGTTTTCTTGGCCAATTGATATCTTATCCTCTTGGTTCTGATGCCATTAGAGAGTTTTGTAAGGCTAAGGCGGCTGTAGGAGGGAAGTGGGGTAATTGTGTAGAATATGCCGGTAGGAAGTTTATGGGTTGTATGGTAGCGGAGGGGAAAGGGTACTTTTATCTGTTGGCCTCTCGGAGATAGAAGTAGAAAAACGTGATATGGGTATAGATGAATCGATCTCGTTAGAATACTTCGATGGGGATGTTCGGAGTGACCTCTCGGAGGGATTTGTCTTGTTCAATTGAACGAGAATATGTAGGAGGTAATAACCGTGTACAATTATCTGAATGAAAAGTGGGTAAAGGAGTCAAAATAAGGAGGATAACCCCTGAGGACACTTTACAGTTTTATGGGTGCAGAATTATAAGGCCAGTGGAGGGTCATATTTTTGTGTGAGCGCAATTCGGCGTTGTTTCTTCGATCTGTACTCAGTAGGTCGAACCTGGAATGACAATGTCATATGGGTGAAGGGTAATTGTCTTTAAAGAGATGATGAAGAACCTTTGGACCTTCAGTTTAGAACTGTAAAACAAAGTAAGTATAGCCATGCATAGATAGAATTATTGCTATATTTCACTGATAACTGTAGTTGATAATAAAAATGTGGTACATTGCAGGTGTAAAGTCTAAAGTGGAGAGGAAAGAGTCTCTGTTGGACAAAGTTATGGAAGAGGAGACTGGGCTCAAATTTGTGTTGGAGGGACTTGGCCTGAGTAGAAAGAAGAGGGCTGATAGTAGGTCAAAAAAGGTCTGAAAAGCTCAGTCGACCAGGTTGATGGCGGGTGCTGACGAAGGGAAGAGGCAAGTGAGTGGTGGGGAGGTTCGAGCCAACATGTCCAAGACCCCTGGAATTGGCAGTTTGATTTAGCCGAATCCCGTTACATTGAGCAAAATAGCTCAAAAATATCTGAAAAAATAGAAGTTAAAGGCTTTGCTGGCCTTTGGTACCACTGGAAGTGGTAAGGTTGTAAAAGAGAAAAGGGGGAGAGTAGAACCCACGGGGAATCAGGGGAGAAGGTCATTGAGGGGCGATCTACTACGGTGGATGACCTCAAAGAGGTCGAGGAGAAGGTCAGGTTGGCGATTCTCCATGGAGAGGAAGACACGAGCAGGATGGTAAGTTTAGATTATAGGAAAAAAAAATTATTCCGTTTCGAGCTAATCACTGATATCGATTTAATTTATACAGGTTACTCGTCTTGTTAATGGGATTTGGCAACGCATTGAGGAAGAAAAATCTGAGCTGAAGAAGGCGAATATCAAGCTGGAAATGGAATTAGCTCGATCCAGAACTGATGCTCTGAAGGAAGTTAGGCCGCTGAAGGCTTCTTATGCCGTGGCAATTGGTCATCTACTCGAGGGCCAATCAAGAAGAGAAGGTTGAGGAGCGTGATAGACTGGGGCGTCACTTGATGCTGAAGGGCTATTCTGAGTAGGAGGTGGATACTATTAAGGCGTACACCTATGTTGAGGAGGAAGACGAGGATGAGAAGCAGAAGTGGTGGGGATCGTGGACGGTCTGGATGGTGTCTCCTGTCAGACGGTGCTCGACAACCAAGGAGATGACGCCGAACTCCCAGGGGGTAATAGTGAGAAGGTAGGGTAGAATCGTGCATTTGTATAAATATTTATAAGTTGTTGAATTATGTGTGGGGAAGAAACTTCTGTGAGTTGACTTATTTTATAAACCTCTTGTAGGCACTTAGAGAAATGAGTCTCAGAATAGAAGATCTAGAGTCTAGACTTACCAAGAAAAGAGAGACCTTTACAGCCTTACTGTCTGTACAAGAAGAGCTGCAGGTTAGATCGTAATAGGTCTTTCGACTTGTATGTTATACCAACGTTAAGTTATCAAGTAAATTGGATATAGATGCAGATGACACTAGTAGGGTACATGGTAAAAATCTAACGCTATTTATACAAAATAGCATATCGAAAGTATGTACCTAATACTCCGCAAGAAACCTCATGAAGCGTTTATCTTATAATGCACTATGACCGCAGATGTTTAGAAATCATATAAACTTTTTAGAAATGAAGTATGTATAAATTTAAAGGTATTCCTGAATCGTACTGTACTAAAATTGTTATATTCCCCAGATCGAATTAGATTCATCTCGCTCTCGTGAGGACGACATACTCAAGTGTAATCGGAAATTTGTAGAGCAGTTTGATAGGATGAGGGAGGCAAATGAGAATAGAGAAGATCAATATGTAAAGGAAAATTTTAAACTTGTTGAGGTGATCCAGGCTGTTTCTGACCTTACTTTTCAGGTCGAAGAGAAAGATGCCAAAAAAATTGTAAGAATGAGCTGATCTTCAGAATGCCTCAATATCGTATTCAGGCATTCGAAAGATCGGAGGGACGATCTCGATCTGATCTTCAAAATTGTAAGAATGAGCTGGAGCGAATGGGCAAAAAATTGTTGAAAAAGACAATGTGCTATGGGTAGCTCGAGAAAATCTATCATCTTTGGAGGCCACAACTTATCACTTGCAAATAGCCCTACCCGCCAAGGATACGGAGTTCTGGGAAATGCAACGAAGGTGTAACGATTTAAATGAGAGGGTTGCACGACTTAAAACTGAGCTGGCGCAGGCCATTGCGCGTGCCAAAAAAGTTGAGGCTAGAGAGTGCTCAAGGGGGAGTAGGACTGATGTTAAGGCTCCTTTAGTTCGAGGGGATGTAGATAACCTCTCAGCTCGAATTAGAGAGCTAGAGAGTAATGTATCTCGTATTCAGGGGCATGTTCAGAGAAGAAATATGAACTTGAGGGAATGCCAGTAGAAGTTGGATGCTGCTCTTATCAGGGAGAAAGTTCTAGAAGGGGAAATCAAAGTAAAGGAATCACTGATGAAGAGGAAAGAAGAATTATTAGAAGATATTCCGGCCAGGGAAGAGTTCAACGTAGAAATAAAGAGACTTTGTGTCCAGGTCGTGGACTTAGAGGCCATAAACCTGGCTGAATCAAGATTCAGCTAAGTATATAAAAAAATGGAAGAGGATCTAATCTATAGTGCTCAGGCTGATGCAGAAATGATTGAACAGAAGAATGCGTATGTTAGGTTAGAGTTGCGCCTCAAGAAGGTGAGAGCTAAATTTGTAAGAATGATCATACCTGATGCGTCATGCTTAGACCTGTTAAAGTCGATTATTGTATATTTTATAGGGGAAGTAAAAAGACTTAAGTCAAAACGAGATACCTTGTTCAAAAGACTGTCAGATAAAAGATGTATTTGCGGCATTAACATAGATTGAGGGAACTATCTGGGTGTCACGGAAGCCCATTTAGGCCCTCGAACTGCTGAGCTGATAGAGACGGGTAGAGCTGCTATAATCCGTAAACTGAAAGTTCAACCTCTTGATGTAGGGGGAAGCACTGCTGACACTCCATCAGCAGAAAAGAATCCCTTGTAATATGAATTTGGCCTGAAAAATAAATAGTACATTTGTTTCAATAGCAGAAATAAGTTAAGTTAAACCAAGTTGAAACTTAATTTAAACTATAGAAATGTTGCAGACATATTAAAAGAGATAAATGCTAGTATTACCTTTACCTTATCTTATGCCTGGTAGAGTCTTTGATATGAAACAAGTTTCTATGCTTGCAACAATCGCAGAGATTTAGTAGAGTTAGCTAAACCAAGTGATATCCTTGATCCAGCCGTTATAAATGACCCGAACAACTTGAAGTAGATGAAGGTTAGTATCACCTTCGACCTATCTTTTGTTTGGTGGAGTTTTTGATATGAAATAAGTCTTTACACTTGCTACAATCGCAGAAATGCTGTAAAGGAAGCCAAATCAAGTGATATCCTTGATCTAACTTGGATAAGATCGATTGTAAGCTAGTATTATTTATGCTTTAATCTATAGAATGTGGTTGAATTATTGTGAGAAGAATGATATTGTAAGAAAATAACTTTCATTGATAAGTTCAAAATTTACATTGGATGGAGATGAGAATCTCACTTTTGGAATTGAAAAACAAAAGCGAGAAATAGAAATGAAGTAGTAAAACGCTTAACGATAGTACCATTTCAGTCACCTAGTGTTCCAAGGATTTGAAATGGGGATTCCCTCTTCTGTCATGAGATGATATGATCCCAGGCCTGAGAGACCTGTGATAATGAATGGACCCTCCCAGTTGTCGGCTAATTTTCTAGCGTGAGGCTCTTTGCGATGTTGTAGAATTTCTCTGAGGACGAGATCTTTGATTTGGAAAGTACGGTACCTGACTCGGCTATTATACAATCTGGCAAGCATATGATAATATCAACCTATGTTGGCGATGACGCATTCCCTGGTCTCATCTATCATATTGAGGTTACAAGCCAATTCAAACTAATTTTCCTCAGTGTCATAAGCAAGGAGGAATGGGGTACACCCAGTAGATTGTCAGGGAGTGGTTCGATATGCCCACATGATGCGAAGTAGTTCGCGAACCCAATTCCCTTTTTTTAGTGAGTGAAGTTACTTTTTGAGTCTATCCACGATGGTTTTGTTGGTGATTTCGGCTTGGCATTGCCTTGAGGGTAGTATGGATTTGATGATGAGTGGATAATATTGTGGTAGTTTAGGAAGGATACGACTTTATCTCCCACAAATTGGGGATCGTTATTCATACGAAATAAGTAAGGGCGCCCAAACCGAGTGATTATGTGGTTCCAGATAAAAGAGATGACCTCTTCTTCTCTGGTTTGACATAGTGGAATTGCTTTTACCCATTTTGTAAAGTAATCGGTAGCTACGAGTAGGTGACGGCGATTATCTAGAGAGTTAGAGAATTTGCCGACGAGATCTAGTACTCATCTTTTGAATGGCTAGAAAACCTAGCTGGCATGGAGTTCGAGTGCAGGGGCACGTATCATATTCCCATGTCTCTGGTAGGTGTCGTATCTGCGGGAGTACTCTTCTACTTGCTTGCATATGCCGGGCCAGAATACTCCTTGAGTGATAGCTCTGTTTGCTAATAATCTAATTGTGGCATGGGAGACACAAGTTTCTTTGTGTAATTCGCAGAGCAGTTCGTCTACTTTTGATTTGGAGAGGCACTTGAGGTACGGCCCTGTAATGGAAAGGTAGCATAGCATACCATTTTGAATAATGTAATGCTTTGAGTTGCTGATCAGCTGTCGGCATTCTTTTGGATCTGCTGAGAGTGGTCCGTCGTAATTATTGTCGACACCGAGGTAGGCTAAGAAAGGCTTTCGCCAATCGTCGCCTCCCCCTTTATCGCCCCCAGTATTGATTGTGCATACGGAAATGGGATCAATGCTGGGGGTTGAAATGATTTCGATCTGGATATATCGAGATTCGCTTTTATAAACTTACTCATCCTATCTGCAATGAGGGCTGCGTATTTGATCAACTTTCTGTTCTTCTTGTATTGCTCTGAGTAGTGGTGAACAATGAGTAGTGAATCTGTGTAAACTAAGAGTTCGGGGACATCAAGCTCAAGTGCGAGGTCGAGTCTGTGAATGAGAGTTTTATACTCGGTGACATTATTTGAGGCCTCAAAATCCAAGTGGATTGATTTCTGAATTTTGTCATTAAAAGGGGTAATCAAAACGATCATGATTCCTAACCCTGCGGATCCTGCTGATCCATCTATGAGAAGCCTCCACCCTGATGTAGTGATCCATTCAGTTCATTCGTCGAAAAGCTTGGGGGTGAATTCTCTGGTGTGTCTTTGGCAAGGTCTGGGTTGTGCTCCTCCCACTCGGAATCCTCCACTGGAAAATCCACGAGAAAATGGGTAATGGCCTGACCTTTTTTGGAATGACGTTGTTCAAACTTGATATCATGTTTTCCCAAACTAACTAACCATTGATTATGAAGACAGGTTTATCTATTTTCCCTTCCAGACGAATGAGAACCGAGCTGAGGGAAGTATCTGTGACTTCTAGGTAGATTATCAGTTCCTCATTACCTATAGGGGTGCTTATTATGGGAGACCTCCCCAAATAAATTTTAAGATCCTAAAAAGCTGCTTCGTATTCTGGTATCCATGTGACTCTTGCAGTTGGCAGAACCTTTCCTCATTTGGTACATCCGCAGAGTAATTGGAATAGCCAACGACAACGGTCTGAAGTTTTAGAGACAAAGCGGTTCATAGCGGCAATTTTGCCAGCGAGTTTCTGAACATCTTTTGTTATTTTTGGAGAAGGTATATCGAGGGGAGCCCAAATTTGATCCGGATTGGCCTCAATCCTTTTCTTGCTGATGAGGTGGCCTAGAAAGTGGCCAGAATGTACCTCGAATTGACATTTATCAGGGTTGAGATGCATTTTGTAAGATCAAAGGATGTTGAATATAGTATTGAGATTTCAGATGTGATCGTCTGACTGTAAGCTTTTGCATAAGAGATCATCGATGTAGACATTAACGATTTTCCCTAGGTGTGCTTTGAACATAGTAGTCATCAATCGTTGATATGTGGCACCTACATTTTTGAGCCCGAAGGGAATGACTTTGTAACAATAAAGACCTCTTTCAGTGATGATAGTTGTCTTCTCTTGATCATCTTCCAATGAATCACGGTACTGCCGAATATGCTCCTTCGGGTCATTACCTTTGTATTTGCGAATTTTGGGAGTATGGAAATCTTTTAGTATCTCTATATCGAATAGTTCTTTGGAAATTGGACTTCCTTGTAACTTCGTGGTATCGCCAGTAGTACCCAAAACTTGTGCCTCGACCAACTCCTTAATCCGCTGATCCATGTGTTCTTTTGTGACAAAATAACGTGCTGGTTGAATCGCTGGATGTGCTGGCTGGGGATGATAAGTTCCAGCACCTTCACTCAAGCGATCTCGAAATAGAACTTGATGTGGAGGTCACTGGTCTTCCTCTTGATGGATGGATATTTGGTATCCTTGACTGACTTCTGATTGAACTTCCCCCCCCCCCAAATGGATGGAGGGTTGCAGTTCGTGCTGTAGATTCCTGGAAATGGCTTTACTGGCGACTCTACGAGGTCCCAATCTTTCCTTTGCTGAAATACGGGAGGTCTCTGGAAGCTAATCATGACCTCTGGCTGGAGGAGGTTGTTGAGTATTTTGCAGAGTCTCTGGGGCTGTCTGCATTATTGTCATCTGGTTTTCGTACCATATGAGCGTTGTCAAGAGAGCTTATCGTTCAGTATCGAGCTCTTTTTCCCGAAGTTCTCAATCCTTTGTTAACTGATGTTCGAGTTTGGCGCATTTCTCTGTCTCGGCATTGAGATTCGCCCGTAACTCTATAAGCTGTCCCGGATCCACAGACATTTTGAGCTGACTTCCTATGGCCGGTCGTCTGGAAGAAACCATAATTAAAAGTTGTAGTGAAAGACTGTCTTAAGATATCAAAGAAATACAATCTTTTCCACAGACGGCGCTAAATGTAATGGTCAAATTCTGTAAGCTCGAAATGGTTAGGAATTCGATATCACACCAATGAACCTGTAATAATATTATAATGTAAAGTAAGAACTGAAATAGGTGGTTTTAGCATGGAAAACCTCTGAATAGGTAAAAGCCACAATCTCGTATGGAGGATTTTTATGAAAGTCTCTTTATTGCTTGAGGTGGATATCTTTATTACAAGTACAAAGCTAATTAACCATCTTTATTACAAGTGATCTCTAAATATAGAAATGCTTTGAATCTCGTAAATAAGAAGTTTGTGTAATTTTTCTTGTCCCTATCTCTTCTGGAACTTTTTCTTTATAGAGGCATTCCCCGCAGCTCTTCATCATGCTAGAGCACGTTTACCAAATAATGTGGTTAGTGGCGATTGATAAAATAACTGACAAGTTCGTGGGAGACAGGTGTCTTTGACTGGATAATGTTTTCTGGGTTTAGTTTGGTCCACGTTCTTGAGCAGTTTGTGGGGCTGGTTGGAATGTTGACTGGAGTGTTAAAAATGTGTGAGCCTGAGATAGAGATAATTCAAACTGATAACAGCTCGATTTTAGGTGAGATTGAGGGATAGGTCCCTACATACCTAGTTGTAGGGCTACAAGCTATTGTTGAGTAAAATCTCTTGAGAGAAACAAATCTTTTAGAGAAAGTTATTGGAAGGCCAACTAAACTATTTTTATTACTTAAATAGCATAAACAAAGTCTGAAAGAACTGCTAATATTTTAGAAGCTATAATAGAGAGCTAGTGGAGGGCCATACAAATTTTTTTCTCGCTAAAATTTAGATTAACGAATGAGATTATTGGTAGTTAACGAAAAGTTTCCATTTTCCAACTGTCAAGATACCTCTTACAATAGATTTATTGAGAGAGGGAGAAATAAAAATGACGACGTGGGGGATGGGTGAGCTATTAAAATTTATTTCTTTTTCTATCACGGAATGAGGTGAGCTTAAATTGGGTTGAGCTTATACTCATTAGAGAATGGGGTACAATTAACATTCTCTTTCTATTTAGAGGGTGGTTCTGGTGAGTTTACGGGACTGAAAACTCTAAAGTGACAAACAAGAGAAGTTAGCTTTGTAGCTTGTCATTATGTTGGGTCATAAAGCTAATTAACCATTTTCTAAGCAAACAACAAAATATACTACTTATAGGTTACGGTTATGGATGAGTGTTGTTTTCACGGCGTCGTGGGACACTTCCTCATATTTAGTTATTTGTGGTTATTTCGGATTAGGATAATTGCTAGTGGGGAAAGTTTTTAGGAGGACATAAAGGAAAGCTTCTCCCATAAAGAGATACATGGTTTTAGGGGAGCAGTAGTGTGAGTATTTGAGATGAAGTTGTTCTTGAGAGATATAATTTACAGAGAGAAGTGATTTGAGAATACAATAAATTATTTTAGTTAATTTTTGCTTGAGAGATTCAATTTCCGCAAAATATAGAAAAAATCAATTTGGTATAAGAGCTTAGATTAATTTCCTATAAAAAAAATTTCTCACAACATTGGAAAATCATCGGCGAAGAAAGCGGCAAAAAACCTAACGCAAAGTGAGCAAATAGGGATGTAGGAAGAAATGAATATTTAATGGTGAGCAAGTTGGACGTCATGATGGCAGTGATTATTTCTCTTTGAACTAGGAGCCTTAGTTTAGATGGAAAACAAGGCAAGGGTGATAAAGAAATCACAGAGTGTTTATCAAAATGTAGGGGGTGAGGTATCCCAATTGGCGGGTTTATGCACGATACACGTAAAATCAGCACTAACCCTATAATGGCCTAATTTTGTAGAAATGGCCAGGTGATTAGCGTGGAAGCCTTTTGAATAGGTAAAAAACTATAACCTCGACCTGAGGATTTAGTAACTGTAACTTTTATTGCTTAAGGCTGATGTTTTGATTATAAGTTTATTAATCTCTTGAGCTAGAAAAACTTGGTCTTAAAGTGTAAAAATCTCTAGTCCTTTCTCCTATGAAACTTATCCTTTTTATAGACCTCACTCTCTGTTCACTAGCGTCTAGAGGCACGTTCTCCTAAAAATAGGGCAGGTGGTAGCTGAATGTATAACTGTTAGTACATGGGAAACAGGTGTCTTTGACTTGTTCTATTTTATATGTAGTGCTCAATCCATGTTCTTCATCAGTTTGTGGTCTAGGTGTCATTGTTTATTGTGTATGTCACATGTATAATTTGGGAGTCTAGTATTAAGGTAGTTCAAGTTTAACACAGTTCGAGGGACAGGTCCCTTCAATTGCCTCCTCGTAACTGAAAGCACAGGTGGAATTAGTTGAGAAACGTCCACTGAATGCTTGTGTGATGGAATTGGGAAAGGTTTTGTATGGAAGGAGAATGGGTTGGGAATTATAACATTTATATTAGAGACTCGATTTGGTATTGATTGCTTGTAAGACGATTGAGGAATTTGGCTGTTTGGGTTCCCATGAAGTATTGTTTGGAATATTGACTACCTTGGAACTCCTATTTTGTATTGAATGTTTTTCTTCTATAAATATTGTTGATACGGCATCGCCAGTTATTCCTGTGAAAGTACTCTGTCTTGTAAAATATTATTTAAGATCTTCCTGTATTGATAATAGTTACGACTAGGCCCCAACTATGCGAAACTAGGGTCCTTGCTAAAGTACAGAAGCTCCAATTTTGGTATTTTGGGAACCAACCTTTGGATTTGCCCACTCCCAAATCTGTTCCTCCTACGTATCTTGAGATGAAGGATGAGGAAGTAGTAGAGGTTGAGAATGACTATTATCAGATGTGGCAGTTCCATCATTTGATTCTGTTAGGTGAGCAACACTGGGTATGTCTTCGTCTCCTTGTCAAGGATATGATTAATGAGGCAGATGAGGAAGCCAGTCTACGCCCAAGGAAGTATTGCCACTATCTTGCGAACGATTGGGCTCTGTAGAAGGTGACCACTTTTTTTTTCTTTGCCTTTCTGAGGCGGTGAAGGTTACGGAGGAAGAGACGGTGGTGGTGGTTTCAGATTGAAAATATGCTTTTATCCTTTGGATTAGAAGTATGCTTCTATCTGTTATAAACATCTTCATTTTCTTGCATACGTATTTCATGTGGGAGAAGCTTCGGGTGGTCGAAGTGGAAGCCTAGTTGACAACTATTGTATATTGTAATCTATAAATCGATCTGTAGGAGGTTTTCTGAAATTTTTTTCTTTCTGTAAAGTATTCTGTAAGGAATTTTTTAGTTAATAAACAAGATTTGTAGAAACACTGTATAATAAATCAAACTTGAAATGAGCATTTTAAATTGAAATAACCATATATCGGCCTGTGTGTGATGGATAATATGGGATAAATACGTTGAAAGTCAAAATAGTTAAATGGATCAAACTGAAAGAATTTTATTGATCGAGCTTCTATTTACAACCATGAGTATGTAGTAGTGTTTAATGTCTTGTAACGAAGAACTCAAACTAGGTTAATTATTACGTGGTGCAGGTAAATGATTTGATGGAGTTTGAAAGTAGTTAGAAAAACATAAGGTTAAACATTCCATATATGTGGAGTTCACTCTGAGAAGATGTAATTAAATAAATTTGTAGCATGATTTGAGGGTGTGTAAGTCATGGATAAGGGGAATTAAGACTTATTATTCAATATGCTAAATGGGGGGGATTGTATGTGATCGTAATCTTTATGTATAAATAAGGCTGGAAATAGTAGTTTTAAATGAGGAAAAATGGTGAGGACTCGTTCTCAGAGAGCTCGACATGCGTCTGAGGGGCGTGTAGCGATAAATGTTACGGAAGCTCGTGGGAGGATATTTGGGCAGCTAGATTATGTTGCCAATTTGCCTAAATCTATGATAGAGTTTGATGGTTTGACTTCGAGGGCGAGGAAAAATGAGGCTGGTCGCCACTTTTGGTCTGAGGTGTTTCGTGAATTGACCGTTGAGCCTGAAGCTCCAAAAATTGTAGTGAAGGAAATTGCTCTGGAGGAAATAGCTGAGTAATATGAGAAGATTGTTGGGAATGTACTTATTAGGTGTGGTGCTCCCGGGCATCTTGGTTATTTCATGTATGATTATGTTTGAGAGGGGGAACTTCTGTTAGTTCGAATAAATGTAAGTAAAATAGAGTGATAATAGTATTGCTCTAAATTTACTCCTTGTTTTTTTTGTGGTTTTGTTGCCAATAAATTTGAAATTTGAAATTTGAAATTGTGTACCATTGAAAATGATGTTAGAATTGGTATAAGAGTAGTAGGAGAATACGAATTATCAATATTTGTCTATTGTTGGAGGTATAGTTTGATTGCGTGTAAGGGAAGTGTATCATCATGAGTTTGGGAAGTTGTGAGAGGGATGTGGATAGGAGAGAGAGAAATGTATTTAAATATAAGACTTGGGTTAATGATGGAAATATATTCTTAACCAAAAGGTATGAATCGCTTGACAGGAATAGTGAAAGGGACACCTCGTTTCAAAACTGAGGGCAGCTTGTGTGAGTCCTAACAACTGCCAGCAGTTAGAGAGAGAAAGTATAAATACCATTTCCTCTTCTTCATTCCAATATTTGTAAAATACGAGGAAATAAAAATTGAGAGAGAGAGTGGACAAATTGGGTTGCAGAGATTTTAGAGTGAGAGTAAGCGAGAGTAGTCATCGTTGCTAGAGGGAAAAGAGGCGTGCTATTGTTGAGATTGAGAAAAAAACCCTTGTTGTGCAGTGTTGTTGTGAAAGATGAGGCGTGTGATATCCCTGATTCATATTCTGACGTTGAAGGTTAGTGGGTTATGGTTAATTATACTATTTTCTCTTTGTTTTGTGATTTGTAAGAATCATATGTATAAGTGTTTGAAGATTACTATTTTTGTGTATATTTAAAATTTTAAAAGTTTGCTATATTAGGAAACTTGTGAAAAATGGTTCTTTTTCTTTGCTATAATTTGAAGGTTTGTATGGAAAAGCATATAAGTTGTTGTATGATATATATATAAAAAAGAAATTATAAAGGAGTTTGATTGAAATATCTGGACCTGTATGTAGGTAGAGGCGTGAGAAAGTTCGTATAGAAATAAGCTTCAATTTTTAGCATACTCTTGAAATAGAGACTTCGACCTCTGGTCATTTGATTGATGATGTACCTGCAGGCATTAATATTGTAGAATATGTGGGGGGGGGGGGGGTGAGCTAATAACTGAGAGATCGGATGAGGTAGAGTTAGAGGTGGAATGGAAGAATAAGTTAGAGTTTCCAGATTTTCCTGGTGAGTACTTACCATATCCTGTAGATTCTGATGTATTTAGAGAGTGCTGCAAAATTAAAGGTAGCTTAGGTGGTGTATGGGGTGAGGTTATAGAACATGTTGAGAGGTCGTTTAAGGGGTGTACGATTGAAAATAGTGATGAATACATTTTCTTACTGCCTGATTTGGAGCATAAATGAGAGGGGAGTGAACGAGTCTATCTCACTGGAGTACTTCAATAGGGGTGTGAAAAATGATCTAGACAAGGGATTCATGTGTTACCTTGTCCAGTTAGATTTTGGGCTAATGGTGCCTTTAAACAATCTCGGTAAATGTATTTTGAATGTTATTAAGGCATGTCCGGCTCAACTGAATGGGAGCATGTGGGAAGTAATAAACGTTTGTGATAATTTGAACAGAAGGTAGGCTTTTAAGGGGATGAAGGGAGAATAACTCCTGTGGATATTTTGCAGTATTATAATGTGAAATACTATATGGCGACTGGGGGCGCGTACTTCTCTTTCTGTTCGTCTCGAGCTCAATTCTTTGACTTGAATTCAACAGGACGAGTATAAAATGATAATATGATGTGGGTGAAAGTCGACTGTCTCCAAAAAGTGACGAGGAACCTATGGACCTTATATATAAAACTTTAAAGAAAAATAAGTAATTGTTTGCGGTATCGAAATATTATTTCTGTGTTAGCATCCTGTGTAAATATAACAATGTTTTGTGTGTACCCACATCCTCATTCTCAAGTTACGAGAAAGGAATCGCTGATTGATACAATCACTCGAGAGTAATCAGAGCTCGAGATTGTATTGGGGCGAGCTCAAAATAAGCAGGTTCAAAAGGGAAAATAGCAGGTCAAAAAAATTTAGAAGCCTCAAGCAAAAAGAAAAATGACTAGAACTAGCATGACCTCGGAAGATGGAGGAAAAACAGTATCAGACACTGGAGCAAGTCCAATACTAGTAAGGGTTGCGCCGATGGTTCTGAAGCTGAAGGCAGTGGGGTTAACATTGAGCAAGTTAATTCAAAGGCATCCGAAGAGGAAGAATGTAAAAGTTGATGGTTCAAACTCGATGACCATGGAGAGTGGGGAGTTTGCAATGAGTTCAAAAAAGAGAAAATTGGATGCTTCTGCTTCAGTGAGCATGGTGAAGGAAGCTTGGAGTAGTCCAATTGTAGAGGATGAGTTGTTGGCTATGGAGAACAAGTTAAGGGTGGCAACTCGAGAAGGTGGTGAGGGTTTAGACATGTCTGTAAAACTGGAGCTTTGTAGGGTAAGTGTAATACTTTGATTTTTTATATTCTTGTAAAATCTCGAACTGAAATGTTTTCTTTGTTGCAGGTTTCTCGTGTGTTGAAAGGAATTTTCCTTGAGTTCGTGGATGGGAGGAATGAGCTCGAGAAGAGAATTGCATAGCTCGAGGCAGATCTAGTGTAGGAGAGAGCACGTTTGAGCTCTGCAATAACAAAACTGAAGAATTCGTTCCAGCTAACTATGCTTGAGCTCGCAGCAGAGGTAAAATAGAATGTTGAGGAAGTTTCAGTTTCCCGTGATAACCTTGGTCAAAAGCTCCTTGAGGTTAGATATTTCATTGCCGATATTGTGGCTATAATGTTTTTACGAAAGAGGATGAGATCAAGGTAGAAGAGGAGCCTGATATTGAAGGTAGTTCACCTCCAGCAACTGTTAAAGGGTGGGATGCAGTCTCTGCGAGGACTAATTTAGGGAACCGAAGAGGAGAGGATTAGAAGGTAGAGTAAACATTAAAGCCTTGTTTTGTGAATTGAAGAATTTTATCATACGGGATACATATGGAGGATGAATATGGAGTAGTTTAAGATATGTGGTAAATATTGATTTGTAGGAACTTAAAAGTTTGTGCCTTAGAATTAAGGATTTAGAGTATACGGTCCTGGCATATAGGTATCCGATCCTTATGGGCTAACTGGAAAAGTACAATCTATAAATCTCGTGTGGGGTGTAGAAGGTTTTGATCCTTTTGTTCTGGGAGGAATAACCTCTCATCATATTGCAGCGGGGACATTGGGCATATTAGCGGGCCTATTCCATCTTAGTATCCGCCCACCCCAACGTCTATACAAAGGATTACGTTTGGGTAATATTGAAACTGTCATTTCTAGTAGTATTGATGCTGTTTTTTATGTAGCTTTTGTTGTTGCTGGAACTATGTGGTATGGCTCAACAACAACCCCCATCAATTTTTTTGGTCCCACTCATTATCAATGGGATCAGGGATACTTCCAGCAAGAAGTATATCAAAGGGTTAGCGCCGGATTAGCCAAAAATCAATGTTTATCAGAATCTTGGTCTAAAATTCCTGAAAAATTAGTTTTTTATGATTACATCGGCAATAATCCAGCCAAAGGGGGATTATTCAGAGCAGGCTTAATGGACAACGGGGATGGAATAGCTGTTAGATGGTTAGGACACCCTGCCTTTAGAGATCGCGGAGGGGCGTAAACTTTTTGTGAAACATTTCCTGTGGTTCTGGTAGACGGAGACAAAATTATAAGAGCCGATGTTCCTTTTAGAAGGGCAGAATCAAAGTATAGTGTTGAACAAGTGGGGGTAACTGTTGATTTTTATGGTGGGGAACTCAACAGAGTAAGTTATAGTGATACCGCTACTATGAAAAAATATGCTAGACGTGCTCAATTGGGAAAAAAGAGTTTTATGGTGGGTAACTGTTGAGTTCCTCGAACGGATTTATTAGTTGTTGAGAGGGTTGCCCAAAAGCGGTATATAAGGCATACCCGGTAAAACTTATAAGTAAACCAAATATAAAAATGGCGACTAGGGTTGTTGTTTCCATTATTATATAATCTTAAGACCACAATGGATCTATGATAAGATCATTTATTAACAATGGAATGGTATACAAAGTTAATAGATCTCAACCAATGCAATAAGATTTATGGTTACACAACCCGTTGAGGGAAGCTCTAGAGCTCGTCCAAAATGAACTGGTATAGGGAGTTTATTAAAACCATTTTAATTCAGAATATGGTAAAGTAACTCATGGATGGGGAACTACCCCTATGATAGGTGTTTCAATGGCTCTCTTTGCGGTATTCTTATCTATTATTTTATAGATTTATAATTCTTCCAATTTACTGGATGGAATTTTAATGAATTAGGTCCATAAGAACGATGAAGTCCTGGCCTTTCAATCCAAAATGAATTACAGGATTCTTATTTCTAGGTCATTTTGGTAGTTTGACCGTAGAATTCCTTTGTTTCGGTATTTCTGGAATATGAGTGTATGACTTATTATAATTTATCTTATTGATAGTACAAAGAATGCGTCTGTCATCTTGAAAGATATGTTTCTGCCTCATCGGATATTAAATCTAGTATCTGGAGCACGCAATATATGGAATAAATCAAGAAATTTTTAAACTATGATTCATACTTACTATTTAGACCTCATGACAGGACTCAATTTTGTTTTAAGGAATTATACATCAAAGTTTTTTTCTTGCGTCAAATCCCACTAATGCTTTTTTTGACCAAAAGATAAATGCTTTTCTGAATTTTTAGGCATTTCATATATTCATTGAATAAGTGATGATCGAGGGTTCTTACTCAGTGAACCTTTGGGTTTAGCTTGAAGGCTTTATTGAATTACTGTGGTTTTAGTATGAATCTGAGGTTTCAATCTATTCATAGGGTCTCAACAGGAGAATTCCTATCACAAATAAAAAAACAAACCTACATTGTACAAAAATAAAACAAGAAAAATAGGGAAAAAGAATATTCAAGAGGCCTGTAACGATTAACATAAATAAAGACAAATGAGATGACTTGATATTTTGGCATTATCATCACAAAGAAAATCTTCGGATGAAGCGACAATTTAGGCGTTTATGATTGAGCTGTACGAGATGAAATTCTCATATACGGTTCTTAAAGGGGGAATCGTTTGGTTTGCCTATCTCAATAAAGTATATGACCTGTTCGAAGGGCATCTGGAGATTTAAGCGATTGCAGATGATATAACTAGTAAATATGTTCCTCCTCATGTCAACATATTTTATTGTTTAGGAGGAATTATGCTTACTTGTTTTTTAGTACAAGTAGCTACGGGGTTTGCCATGACTCTTTACTATCGTCCGACCGTTATCGAAGCTTTTTCTTCTGTTTAATACATAATAATGACTGAAGCAAATTTTGGTTGGTTAATCCAATCATCTCATCGATTGTCAGCAAGTATGATGGTCCTAATGATGATCCTCCATGTATTCCGTGTGTATCCCACCGATGGATTTAAAAAACCTCACAAATTGACTTGGGTTACAGGTGTGGTTCAAGGTGTATTGATCGTATCTTCTGGTGTAACTGGTTATTCCTTACCGTGGGACCAAATTGGTTATTGGGCAGTAAATATTGTGACAGGGGTGCTCGATGCTATTCCAGTAATAGGATCACCCTTGGTCGAGTTATTACACGGAAGTACTAGTGTGGGAAAATCTACTTTGACTCATTTTTATAGTTTACACACTATTGTATTACCTCTTCTTACTACCGTATTTATGTTAATGCACTTCCCAATGATACGTAAACAAGGTATTTCTGGTCTTTTATAAAGTTAGAGAAGGCAGATCGTAGATATTTGAAATTTTTAAGAAATCCTATATAATTTTGGGGAGGAACAATAGTCATTCATTGCTACAAATATGGATTATTGAAAAAAAAAAATAAGACATGTATTTGGATATTTCCCTTCAATTCCGCAATATTGTATTATTTATTTGTATTTGATATCAATAGTTGAGTTGAAGTGGATTTTCCGAAGAGAAGATGGATAATGGGAGTGTGGGACTTGAACTATTGATTGGCCCATGCGGATTTATTATTTTACTCGCCACATCGGAATTTACAACCAAATGTGTTTCGATTTCGACCGCCACGTAAACCCCATACAGAGGATAGGTTGGTTCACTTTAGGATAATTTTCTCTATGATTAAACCTGAATCATGTCGTGCATGAACAGGCTCCGTAAGATCTTGTAGAATAAGTGATGTGGCATAACCATATTATCTTCTATTTATTCCACTTACTTAATAGTATGGCAATGCATTCATTTCCTTTGCATCAATTATGATCTTTCATACTATCGGAGTTAAACAAGGGATCTAAAAAATAAGAGAGGCTAGAGTCTATTAGTAAAATGTAAATTCTTTGTATGTAAGACGACTCAATATATTTGGGGGTAAGGTATAAACACCAATTGCAAGGCACGAGATGACCCAAAAAGCACTTAATTATGATCAAATTTGTAAGCCTACTTGGGTATTGAGCATTTACCTGTAACTAAAAAGTTTAATTCTTTGTAATGGAAAATTGTAAAATAGAATCTGGTCAATCTTTTCTTACATAGAGTCATATATGTGGATATAGATGATATATATTTTCTCTTGATTCGTTTGATTCTTGCTCGAGCTGGATGATAAAAAATCATCATGTCCGGTTCTTTCGGGGGATAGATCCATAAGAATTCACCTATCCCAATAACAAAGAAACCTGACTTGAATGATCCTGCATTAAGAGCTAAATTAGCGAAAGGGATGGGTCATAATTTTTACGGAGAACCCACATGGCCTAATAATCTTTTATATATTTCTCCAGTAGTAATTCTAAGTACTATTGCATGTAACGTAGGTTTAGAAGTTTTAGAACCATCAATGATTGGTGAACCTACAGATCCATTTGCAACTCCTTTGGAAATTTTACCTGAATGGTATTTCTTTCCTGTGTTTCAAATACTCCGTACAGTACCCAATAAGTTATTAGGGGTTCTTTTAATGGTTTCAGTACCAGCAAGATTATTAACAGTACCCTTTATGGAGAATGTTAATTAATTCCAAAACCCATTTCGTCGTCCAGTAGCTACAACCGACTTTTTGATTTGTACCGCAGTAGCCTTTTTGGTTGGGTATTGGAGCAACATTACCTTTTGATAAATCTCTAATTTTAGGTCTTTTTTAATTTGATTTAACCATGAAGTAAATTACCACCATACATCTATTTAATTCAATTTTGGATCTATTTCGAATAAACAAAAGTGATGAAGAGAACCGATTTACTTTTTCTTCTCTTTTTTATTAAAAAAAGAATAAATTATTCCATATTAAGATGGCTTATAATTTAAAACTTACTCTTTGGTAAACTTATTTCGATATGCTTGTGTAGAATTCCTAATATCTGTTTTACATCTTCTATGCGAAAATGTTCAATTTTCATAAGATCTTCTTGGCTCTTATTCAAAAGGTCTAATAATGTATGTATATTAGACTTTTTTAGGCAATTGTAGGTCCTGGAAGGCAATTCTGATTGGTCAATAAAAATACATTTCACTGCTATATATATATATATATATATATATATATATTCCTTAGTTAAGTCAAGCTATCTTGAAAGGTAAAAAGAGGTAAAGTAATCCTATTTTTATTGTCTTATAAATTGATGTCTTGCTCTTCTGCATGCAGAAAAGGAATAAATCTATCAATCAAATTGTGGGAGGCTTCACGAAGTGCTTCTTTAGGAGTTAAACTTCCATTCGTCCATATTTCAAGAAAATGTATCTCTTGTTTTTCATTCCCATTCCCATAAGAGTGAATACTATGATTCACGTTTCTAACAGGCATGAATATAGCATCTATAGGATAACTTCCATCTTGGGCGTTATTTGTTATTTTCTTACGATAGTCCCGATTCCTTTCAATTTGTAATCTAATACACAAATTTATTGGTTCTGTCAGGCTAGCTATATGCTATGTAGTATCAATGATTTCCACAGAAGGCAGCAAGATAATGTCATGAGCAGTTACGTATTCGGGACCCCTGACGCAAATGGATGCGTCTCGAGTTTCATATAGATTACTTCTCAACACAATGTCTTTCAAATTCATGAAAATTTCATGTGCTGATTCTTCAATACCTACTATGGTAGAATATTCATGTGGTATCTTTTTAGATTTTGCATGTGTGATACATGTTCAACCTATTTCTCCAAGAAATACCCTCTGCATCGTAATGCCTATCGTATCAGCCTGACCAATCATAAGTAGAGACAAAATAAAATGACCATAATAAAGACATTTTGCTGTCTACTTTTGACTCAACGTACTTCCACTGTATTTTCTGAGTGGATATTGTTACTTCCTCACGAAGCATAGTAATATTTTTTGAATAGATCATTGAATTATTTTTTTCTCTTAAAATCTGTTCAATTCTTATTTCAACGTATGCCTTTTTTTAGGAGGTCTACATCCATTATGTGTCATAGGAGTTATGTCTCGTACAAGACTTAATCGTATACCACTTCTACGAATGGTTCGTAATCCTGCATTTCTTCCAAGACCAGGACCTTTTATCATTACTTCTGCTTGTTGCATTCCCTGATTCACTACAGTATGAATTGCATTTCCAATTTTTGTTTAAGCAGCAAATGGTGTCCCTCTTCTTGTACCCTGAAGCCACAAGTACCGGCAGAGAACCACAAAACCACCCGACCCCGTACATCTGTAGCCATTACAATGGTACTGTTGAAACTTGCTTGAATATGAATAACTCCTTTTGGTATTCTACGTACATTCTTACGTGAGCCAATCCTTCCATTCCTATGTGAACCAATTCTTGGTATGGGTTTAGTCATTTTTTATCAACTCATAAATATGAGTAAGAGATATACGGATATATTCATTTTATGTCAAAACAGATCATTTATTTGCACATTGGATCTTTTAGAGAGTCCCCTTTTTCAAAATTTAAATATTATCCTTGTCTCTATTTATGTCTCGGGTTGAAGCAAATTACTATAATTCGTCCTCGTCTACGGACCAGCCGACATGTTCACATATTTTACGAATGGAGGCTCTTATTTTCATATTTTTCATTCCTTAATTCCGAATCTACTCCTTGGAAGAAAATAAGCCTCTTAAAATTTTAAGCCTTAAATTGTGTCCCAAAATTGTATCCCTAAGAATAGTTAAAAAGCTACCTAATCATTTGAATCTTTGTTGCGAAGCCTGTAAATTATACGTCCCCTGGTTGAATCATAGTGACTTATCCCAATTTTGACTCTATCTTTGGGTAGTATCCGTATAAAACTATGTCGGATCTTTCCTGAAATATAGCCTAAAATTAGATCCTCATTATCTAAACGAGCCCGGAATATACCATTGGGAAGTAATTCCGTAATTAAACCTTCATAAATAAATTTTTCTTCTTTATCTTTCATTCTAGGTAACCCCACGGATGCAATTCGGATATCAAAAAGATTACCATATATTACACAAAATCTCTCCCCCAATTCTTTTTAGTCGAGCCTCTCGGTCTGTCATTATACCTTGAGAAGTAGAAAGAATTACAATCCCCATCCCTCCTAAAATCCTAGGAATTTTTTGATAGTTGGAATAAATTCGTAGACTGGGTCGGCTAATATGACCCGATCTTTTGACTTCGCACATGGAGCTTCTGGTTACAAAAGGCTCAAAATTTTAGAATTGCTCTATATGTAACTTCTCTGGGGTTGGCATAAGAGAATTGAGAAAAGTAATGTAAGAGAACAGAGAGAAATCATGTTAGGTTAAAAATATTTAGAGTTGTTGTATCATGAAACGATAACGAAAGTAACCCAAGAAGTGCATAATCAAATCTTTTTGGAATGTAAGAGAAAGAATGACAGTGGTAAAAATGTATACCTTAAAATAGGAGAGAATTAGCGGTTTCATTTGATTATGAGCTGCATATGGTAGTGACACCAGGTTAAGAAAACTTCACAGCTTGAGGGATATGTAGCATCTCATTTTGTTGGCTTGTGATATATATAACTGTATTAGAGATGTGAGCAATGTAGGAAACTGTAGTATATTGATCATATTTGTTAAGTATCGTTGAATCGAACTATTTTTCTGCAGGCAAAGTTAGAAATTGTTCGATCGAGTGAAGAACATGCTCTTCAATGCAATTATAAGTTTTCACATGAATTTAATAGGATTAAATAGGCAAATGAAGATCGCACGGATCAATATGTCAAAGTGGAGATCGAGCTTGCTAAGGCAGAAAAGACTTTGAACAATCTAACCCATCAGATCAAAAGTAAGGATGTAGAAAAAGAAAAATTACAGGGGGAGCTAGCTAGTATTCATAATGAAGTAGCAAAGTTAAAGAGTACAACAAAATTATTAGGGATGAAAGGGAAGGATGTGGATGTCGCGCAATACCGCATCAAAATGTTAGTGGTGGAAGCAAAAAAGCTGAAGGATAATCTTGCCAGTTTGAGGGGGCAAGTGGATAATAAGGAAATCAAATTGGTGAACGCATGAGTTGATTTGGTTAGTGCTGAAAGTGAAGTGAAGAAGTTGAGTGATGTTGTTCAATTAAAAAATATTAGTCTTCGGAGTACCCAGAATCAATGTGATAAACTCAATGAACGAGTGGCAAAGTTGAAGGCGGACTTGGCAAGTTCGCATGGCAAGAAGGCCGAGGTTACAGAGAGGCCGAAGAAGAGAAAGACTGACGTTGAGGTGGCAACTGCGAAGGGTAATGTGGTTAATACCCAAGATCGAATTAAAGAGTTGGAGGCCGATTTAGTTATCGTTCAAGCTGCCGTGAGGAAAGCAAATGAACGAGCTAGTGAGAGTTGTGATGGGTTAGAGGTTTCTTTCCTCAAAAAGAAAGAGTTAAAAGAAGATATCAAAAGAAAGGATGAAATGTTGAAGAACGCTAGTACCAGGGGAAGAAATGTACATGAGATAGAGTTGTTGGCATTACATACCGAGCTCGAGGAGTTAAAAAAGAAAATTTGAGCTAACCAAGAGAAGTCGATAGGATTGGTATTGGAATTGACTGATGATGTACCTGACTTAGAGGGACGCTTAGAGCGAGCAAAGGCCCATTACACACATTTGGATAAACATCATAAGAAACTAAAGGTGAATTTTACTAAGTTGGTAGCTCCAAACTGACATAGGATTTCCATGGATGAGGTACACTTGAGGGAGATAATGGCAGTTACTGCCAATTTTGTAGAAGAAGTAAAGAGGCTCAAGTTCAAAAGGGATACCTTGCATGGAAATTTGGTATTGAACTATAATGTTGAAATAGATCAAGGTAATTGCTTGAACTCGATGGCAACCGATATTATGCCCCATCAGTACAGAACAAGTAGAGCCAGGAAGAGATATTGTAGTTGCTCGAGCGTTAGATTTTATGGCTTTACGACCTCTCACGATAGGGGAAAGTGTAGCTGACCTTTCGTAAGAAAAACCCGTAAAAGTAATATGTTGTTTCTGTATTGTAGATGTTTAGAGAGATAAAAGCTAGTTTTACCTATGTTTTATCTTGTATTTTTGAGATAGTATAGATCATTGATTAAAAATTGGTATTACCTTTATTTTAATAGTTAATATTTGTATAGATTGCATTGATTGAAAGCTAGTGTTACATTTGCTTTAATATTTGAGATTTAGTTGATACTACATGTATATCTGAAGAGAGTAGTAATGTGGGAAAAAACTTGAAAGTTTTCATTTAGTAAAAAAGAATATACACACTGTTAGAGATTGGAATCTCACTTTTGGAATGTAATGAATGAGAATAGAGGTATCCTGGACTTGGTAATCAAGGACTTGACGATAATATCATTTCAATCTTCTAGTGTTCCAAGGATTTAGTATTCAGACACCTTTCTCTGTCATGAGGTAGTATGATCCAAGGCCAATGTGGCCAACGATTAGAAATGGCCCTTCCCAATTTTCTGTGAGCTTTCTAGTATTTAACTCTTTTTTTCTCTTGGGGATCTCTCTGAGGACTAGATCATCATTTTGGAACTCACGACTTCGGACTCTTCTGTTATACAAGCTGGCTAGTATATGATAATATCGACCCAAGTTGGTAATAGCTCAAGCTTGGGTTTCATCAATCCAGTTCATATTATAGGCTTGTTCAAACTCATTTTCCTTATCTGTTAGCTCATAATCTTTGACAAGATGGTGGTATTCCGTTGAGATGATGGCTTCAGCTCCATGAGTAAGTACGAAGGTGGAATAGCCAGTTGATTGTCTCGGTACCGTACGGTATGCCCATAAGACATGAAGTAGTTCTAATATCCAATTCCCTTTCTTTTATGATTGAAGCCTCTTCTTGATTCTATCCAATATTGTCTTGTTGGTGATTTTGGCCTGTCAATTTCCTTGGGGGAAGTATTAATTGGATGGGGAATGAATAATGTTGTATTTGTTGAGAAAAGCCCTCTTTTAGTGATGAAAGTAGTATTTTCTTGATCTTCATCTAGAATTGGTATCTGATTGTATCCAGAAGTAGCATCCATCATAGATAAGAGTTTGTGTCCTGTCGTTGAATCGAGGATTTGATAAATGATTGGAAGATGAAAACTATCCTTTAGAGTGTATTTGTTTAGATTTATGAAATCTATGTAAACTCGGACCTTCTCATTCTTCTTTGGAACTGCAACAATGATGGGGATCCAATCTGGGTACAACTTCTCAAATCAATCTAGCTTCGACTAACTTATCGATTTTATTGCTGACTTCATCTCGAAGACGAGGTGAGAGTTTTCTCTATTTTTGTTTGACTACCATGGCACTGTTGTTGATGCTCAATTTGTGGCATACCTTGGCTAGGTCAACTCCAGGCATTTTCTTGAAAGTCCAGATGAAGACGTCTTAGTTCATTCCTAAAAAATGAATGAGGGCCTCTTTTTTGTGCTGGACCAGCTTGGTACCAATATAAGTATTTCTGCTAGGTCTATTGATGTATATGTATTTTGTAGGTTCTTTTGTTAGAGGCTGGTCATCGGTTTGACCAGCTTTCTGTAATTGCTATACAAAAAAAAAATTAGATGTGTCGAGAATGGCAGATATGGTATTTTTGCAAGCTCGTGAGAGTTTTTGACTGCCTTTGATTTCATAGATGTTGTCGTCGTACTTGAAGCGAAGTGCTTGATGGTACATGGAAACGATTGCTTCCATATTGTGAATCCAGCAGTGGCCCATAATCCCTAAGTAATGAGATTTGGCGTTGATGTTGCAGAAAATGACATCGATTGTGGTAGGTCCAGTGGTGATGGGTAGGATGATCTTGCCTACTCACTCTTTTTTAGAGCCATTAAACCCACTGATATCAATGTCTTTCGGTATAACTTGATTGGCTAATCCTATTTGTTTGATCGTGCTTTGAAAAAAATTTGAATACCGCTACTAGTATCGATCATCATGGTATGCATGGCAAACTTTTTCATTTTAAGCATAATAACCCGGGCATCATGATGGGGAAATTTTAGGTGACTGATATCGCAATCCTCAAATAAAATCTCAATTTTTCGATTACTTAATTCAGGAAGGAGTTTAGCTTCTTTACCTCGAGCGGTAAGATCGCAGCATTCTGTTAATCTCCTTTGCTTGAATCTGGTAGAGTTGTTGATTTGATGGATCTCGATCATGTTGCTGTGATACATATGATAAGTGTTTTTCCTCGGATTGATCATCGACTTGAACTATTTTGAGTTGCATCTTATAGCTTCTATTTTTGTATCCTTCCAGGTCGATAATGTACTCGTGCATTCTCCCGCCTTTGAAAATATATTCTAGCAACCTCTTTAAAGCATAACAGTTGTCAGTTTTATGATGAGTTACCTTGTAATGCATGCAGTATGGTATGTCTTCAGTTGGTTCTAGTGGTTGAGATACTCGATAGAACTTGTCTTTCTCCAGCATGGGAAAATTTATGAGATTCGTGCATTCATCTTGGGGAGGAATGATATGGGTAATAAATTTCCTTTCAGAGATTTGCCCATGTTTGCTTTAAAACGCTTTTGATCACCCTAGTCCTCCTTCGGTTCACTGTTGTATTATGTGTTTTGACCTTTTGTGGTTAAGATGGATTTAGTTGTATATTTTTTTGTAGTCATGAAATTTGGACTTTTTTCTAAAGCATTTAGATGGTGCAATGGGTTGGAATTTAGGCTCATTGATTGGATATACATATTTCTTCTCTTTTTATTTTGTGATATTTGAAGATGAATGAAGGGGTAAGATAGTAAGTTAAAAGTAGTGCACAAGGTTGCTAAAACATAATCTCGATAAAGTGCATAATGTTAGGTACAGTCATGTACGGATAATAGGTAGGAAAGTTTCTCAATGTGAAGGTAGTGTTTATTAGGTGAAAGGAAGTAAGAAAATAACGTGCTTTTTGGTGTTGCCACGGTTTGGATATGGAATGTCACCAGTGATGAATAGATATATCACATATGGGCATAGTGCTGAAGGCATGCCAGGTTACAAAGATAGGAGCTTGATTGCAAGAGCAAGTCCAGCAGCAAGTTGGGGTTTAGGTGTGGGCTCTGGCAAAGGGCCCACAAAAAACCTAACGCACACCCAGCTTCTCCCAGCAACAAGTTTGGGTTTGTGACATGGCTTTTTATTATTATTATTAAGAGGAGTTCCTTTTACCACGCGGTGTTCCTTTTACCGTGCGACAATCATTTTACCACCGCTTCAACTGTTATGATTTTTTCATTCCAACTTGACTCATTCTTCAATTTTTACTTCTTCCTCTCTCTTAATTCAAAGGTAAAAATAATTCACCACCAATCAAATTAAAATGGAGATGCCAGCGGGAGACCCACACCTCAATACATTAGCTGGGTTTAGAGTGACAAGAGATCTAGAGCGAGTCATAACTCAGTCGAGGTCCGGGAGGAAGAAAAAATGAGTAGAATTTGAAGATGTGCAATAAACCCAACCTATACCATACCCACCCCAAGAAAACTATCCACAAAGGTTTATTATCTAGCACCCAGATGGCGTCAGTCATATCTATTACACTGACAAGGAACTCACGATAAATTTTTGTTTAATTGTAAATTTGTTATTTCCATAAATCAAGTGTTTGACAAAATGCTCAAATGAACAAAATCAAGATTCGATGCGTCCGCACGGCACATTTACTACGGTGATTAAAGTGTGGAAGGAGATTTCCATAATTCTGACAATTAGGGATGTCGTGGTGAAGATATTCAGTAGCTTTATGAATATACGCTTGGGTAATTCCGATAATCGGCTAATTCAAGCGCTAACAGAGCGTTGGTGGATGACAAGGTACACTTTTCTATTCCCATATGTGGAGATAGGGGGTCACTTCATTAAATTTCTAGACACTGACATTATTGTCAATCGGCCGATATCTGACATAGGTACCGTATGATGACGCATGAAGTGTTTTATCCAATGCGAGGCAATTGTTCCTCAACATTGAATCCAGTAATATAAAGAGTGGAAATGTCAGTATTTTACACTTGAGGATGTACTTAACCATCACAGGTGATCGGGAGGATGACATTACCATTGATCATGCTTTTATCCTCTTTATGATGGGACATTTGTGGTTCCAAATGGCCAACGACACCGTCCCGCTTGGATATATCATGGCCACGGCCGATTTGGACGAGGCAGCCAAATATGACTGGGGTTCTACTATTCTTGCTTCCTTGAACCATGGTTTGGATACCGCAGTCATAACCGGGGGTGCCATCACTGGATTTTACCAACATCTTGAGGTACACTAACACTTTTTCCTTACAAGCTACAAATGAAATATCTTCTAATAAGCGTCTTAAATATAATTTATAATTGCTTTTTTAAGTAATTACGAAATACAGTATTGGTTCTACGAGTATTGTGGAGTTGGCCACTCTATTATCAAGGAAAATGTTAAGTTCTCGTCCTATCCGCGCCTCAGAATATGGGAGAGGGGGAACATGAAGAAAACAAATGACCAGGTAGCCAATTTTCTAGGCATATACCATATTGACCACTAGACTATTAATATGATCACTTGGTAACCTTGGTTGGATTCTGCGGCATCTGAGTTAGATGACGTACGGACTCCGCTGCTCCTGACCTGTAAGATGATGCAACTTCAAGTCCCAAATAGAAACTGCGAGTATTACTTGGGGAATTGATGTTGGAGGCAATTGACTGGCACTGCGGGTATTCCTTTGGATCCTCCGCTTAGTATGTCACCACATCCTAGTCTTGTAGATTTACAGGTGATGAGACAGACCGACTTTATTGACTGTGACTAGTTTATGATAGGGGAAGAATGAGAGACTTACGCCTTATACTGGGCTGGCCAAACAGAGGAGGTAGGCCACCTGTTGACAAATTCTCAAAGAATGGGGAATGTAGATCTGTTTAGAGCCACTATACTCAAGGCTGGTATTACACTCATGGTGGGTTACATCAGCGTCGGTTCATAGCTTGTCCCAGGACTTCAGTTTGCCTGGCGAGCCCGATGGGCCAAACTCGGGGTGGCACATGGAGTGGACAGGGAGGCGTAAGATGTTCCTCATTCACCGCTTGAGAGACCCGCCACCTATGTCTGCCTCCTATGGCGCAGAGGAGTTGTAGCACCTGACTCATGGTATGCGGTGACTTTGCCTTGTAGAGTCTACGCGGGACGCCCAAAAGATCTAGGACTTGACTGATGAGCTTGCTACTGCCTACAAACACATAGAGTGTATAGATGATCAACTACATTCACATGTAAGTAATTTATTTATGTATTTATATATTTTATTTTTTCTTAACGCCATATTTATTTTGTCAAAATCTAAATAAATTTTCTTTGTCCTGTTCAGGACCAACATCTGAGGAGGGGGCGTGACGTACGAGTGGTGCCACTACCACCTGGAGATGACGCGAGGATGAGATATGGGAACTATGGATCTGGTCCACGAACTAAGGGAGCCAGTACTAGCCGCAGGGTGCGGGGTACTGGAGATGATTTTGGCCCATCTCAGTAGCTATAGGTATTTTTGATGTTTTTATAAACGTAATCTTTTATTGTAAATATCAGTGTTGAAAAATTTCTATTAAATTTTGGGTTTGTTTCTCTATATAAGTACTTGTACGACCTAATGTCACATTTCTTTATATAAATCAATATTAATCAATTTATTTTGAGTCTTGAATTTAAATAGAAATGTTATTATAATTCTTAAAATAGTAGTTCTACGCACGAAATGAAACTCAAAATAGATACAATTACACTTAATTCATCGCTCACGTTGAGGAGTATTGTCAGAGCATCTCCAGCCAACATGTATATAAAGCAAAAAGTAGCCGTTGTGAAGGACCCACCAGAGGAAGTAGCCGTTGTTGTTGGAAATCATTGTAATTGGGGGTGAAAAGAATACCGCGCGGTGTTCCTTTTACCACCAATTACCTAATTTCCAACACCCACTTCTTCTTCTTCCCCCTTTTACACGTATCTCTAATGTTGGAAACTTATTCCCCTTCACCGTCAATACCATTTTCTCAACTCCACAACCTCAAATATCTTCTTCGTCATCCTATTCATCCATTGATGATCCTCCACGTGTATCATCATCCTCCTCTGATGATCTTATGTTTGATTGAGTGGCGGCAATTTGCGCTCTGCACCAAAATACAACAAACCTAGTAGTACATGATGCAACTTCGAGTCATGGCGGGAGTGTCATGAGCCATACGGATAAGAGAAAGAAGCGAGATCACCCATTGGGTCATTACAGCATTATACGGGACTACATTAAGCTGGGGTGCACATATGAGATGGAAGAATTTTGACGACGATTTCATATAAGTAGACATATGTTTATGCGTATATTCGATGCAGTCGTTACACATGATTATTACTTTGTCCAATAACCCAACAACGTTGGTACTATGGGGTCATCACCGTACCAAAAGGTAGTCGTGGTACTATGTTTCCTAAGCTACGGTATTATGACAGATCTTTTTGACAAGTATATCCGAATAGGAGAAAACACAACCTTGTTAAGCATTGAAAGGTTTTGTGTTGCGGTTATATAAATTTTTGGTGAGGAATATCTTCGAGCACCAAACGCGATCGACGTCAAAAGGTTAGAAGCGATTGGAGAGTCACGGGGATTTCCCTGCATGTTAGGAAGCCTTGATTGCATGTATTGGATATGGAAAAATTGTCTCATAGCTTGGCATGGTCAATTTACTGGTCATTACCCCAAGGCGACACTGATTCTTGAAGCGGTAGCTTCACACAACCTTTGAATTTGGTATGCTTTTTTTAGGTTATTAGGGTCTAACAATAATATTAATGTCCTGCAACAATCACATATTTGTACTGACTTGGCCGATGGTATCCCCCCGCCTTGCAATTATACAATTTTCAGAAAAGCTTATGATATGGGGTATTACCTAGCGTATAACATATACCCCAAATGGGGAACACTTGTCCAAACCATATCATATCCGGTTACAACGAAACAAAAATTATTTGCTCAACAACAAGAAAGTTGCCAAAAAGATGTAGAACTGGCGTTTGGGATTTTACAATCTATGTTCAATATTGTAAAAAATCCAGTTAAATTATGAAAACCCAAGGTTTTGAACAATGACATGAAGGTGTGTGCGATAATGTACAATATGATCGTCGAAAAGGAACGAGGTTCATTCCTATCATACTTAGACTACAATCCGGCCGATCCCCCAACTATCGAAGGCGAACGGTTCAATATTGTACGCGAACTCGAACGCGAAACCATAGAATATTTAATATCAAAAATGAACCGCATTCGAAGTTGAGAACTGTACTTTGATCTAAAAGATGATTTAATCGAGCATTTGTGGGCGGTAAAGGGAAATCTTTAAACCTAGTACCCAATTTCTTGTATTATATGAGTATTCTTGATGTAATTTAATGCTTCTTGCCATACAAGCTTATTGAACAAGTTTTTGATATTGTATTAATCTTATATTTGTTTTAACGCAGTATTTACAAAAATAAACATTTCGAAAAATGATTACATTCTTCAATAGCAAAGTACATTATTCAAACAATTACATTATTAGAAGGAAAACTACATTCTTAGAAAGAAAACTTCTATATACAACAAAGTTAAATTACATTTCATCATCACTTCAAATACCCAGTCCGCCCCTTTTGGCCAGATGTTCCATGGCCTCAGCTTGCCTTTGCAGATAGTATTGTAATTGATGTCCAAAAAGATTACTCAAGTCTTTTTCCATGATTTTGTGATCTTCCCTTGCTTGTTCAAAATCTATTTTGGCTTGCATTGCTGATTTGCTTCCGCATTTCTTCTTTCCTTTTCTTCTTTTATTTGATTCTTCTCTAACCGTAGTTTATCCAGTATTGTTTGGATACCGCTACCAGATACAGTAAAACCATCCAAGGCCTTTTTTATTATAAGATTTTTTCTAAAGATTTTTTGGCCAATGGGCCTGCATCCACCCTCATACAATGAACCATCTAATTTGAAATTTTATCCTGCGAATTGAGGTGTAGGTGGGCCGTCGGGGTCATCCGATAGATTGTTTGATCCGACTGAGTTCCCCGGAGAAGAATTGTCCAATGTTCTCCTGGCTACATTTCTTGGTACATTCCCCACATGGTTTAACCCATCATCCCATAGGTTGGCCCATCGCGGTTCTCATACTAAAATTTTATACGCTTCACAATGTTTGAAGTCATTACCGCCATTCAAGCCTTGATAGATTTTGTGTGCATCATTTTTTTACAATTTGCAAAATTACCAAATAAAAATAATATGTATATCCAAGAGAAATAAATGACAATTGAGTTAAAGGAAATTAGAACATACCTGATCTTCTTCAGTTTTCCCGCTGTCGTGCCCAAATTTTTCTTGAGCAACTATCCCCATGTATGCCACACAGGCAGCATTAAGGGGATACCACTAAGCTTTAGTCGACCCACTTAATCATTGTATAAGGTACTCAAGGTTTCTGTTAAAGGAAATGTTTACCTTTTTATAGAAAGTACTCTTTGTTCAGCCCACTGTCTGGACAGAAGTTGTTACCCACGCCCTTGCGAGACACGTAAAGTCTACATCCGTCCAATGCAGTCCAACATCATCCATCAAATTCAAAAACTCAACATCTTCTGGCAGTTGTACGCTTTGTCTTTATTTTGCGGGCACTCTTTTCTTTCATTCTTTTCCTTTGTCTTTCTCGGACGCCGCTGCTTCAATAGGTATTGGTGCATTTGTGCCACTTTGATTGTACTAAGTAGATTCGCCATGGAATAGGTAGTTTTAAAAGTAATTTGGAGGTTAAAAACCTTGAGGTTGAGTGAGCGGATAGGGTTGATAGTACAGGCTAAACGCCTGAGGTTGCGGTTGAGAGAGTATAAATGAATTTGTATATTGTACTCCGTAGGTATCCCCTTGCGACATGGTAAATGGAGGTGGGGTCTGTGATTAGAATTAAGGTTGGAATTGAGATTGGTTGTGGTAGAGGTATGGAGTAAATTATGACGATGGGTGTTCAGAGAATGGTGTTGAAGGTGGGTTAGGGAGGATGGGGTTCACGGTGTAGAATTATTACTGCTGGTGCCGGAGTTTTCCATTTGGGGAGAGCGTAGAGGTTTTCCTCTATGCTCTGCAATTAGGTTTAGGAGAGACAAGGTAGCCAGGGAGTATCTAGAAAAAAAAGTTAAGTTTTTAGTTTGAGCTTCTCAAACTCAGTTGAGTTCTGACAATGCCAGCTGGCAAACTCAAACCCAAAACAGAGATGCTGGGAGGCAAAAAGTTTGGGCTTGGGTTTGGGTTTGAGTTGACAAGGCCAACCCAAACCCTAACTATACCAGAGATGTTCGAAAAGGTTTATATGTGGCATGACTCGGGTTTTAGTAGTTCTTGTTGAGAGATAATCAATCTAGGGCAATATAACAGTGCTATATTGTATGAATAAAAGGATAGAGAGAAAGATAGATTTCTTATTGATTCATCATCTTATCCTCTGTGCATAATATAAAGATATATATATATATATATAGATAACCTACAACATAAGTCACCTAATCTACTCAAACTCTCCCCATAACTCTATTGGGCCTATGGGATTGTTAGGAGTCGTTATAGGACACTCCAACCCTGTTGGGTTCCTTGCTTAGGCTTAGATGCAACTCCTAACAGTTCTATTATATATCAAGATTGGCTGAACACAACTCAGTTATTTGATCTATTGCAAAGAGGGTTTGGTTCACTTGGTCCCATAAAACACTTGATGCCAAAAAGAGAATGTTGATAAAGCAGAATATAGTGCTGGTTAACTGTGAATGGTACAATTACTTTCCTGAAGATGATGTAAACTTCATCACATGGGCATTTGACCACTCTTTCTGTTTAGTGAGCATGTTCAAGAGTAATATCACTGAGGGAAGGACCTTCAAATTTTATAATTCTGGACTACAGTAGAGGGTAACAAGGTGGCTGATGATGCTTAGGAGATTATCAATCCTTAAAATCTTATGTATATGCTATAAATTAAAGTGTGGGCTTGAAGACTAAACTAATGTGGGGAATACCTCTACAAGAGTGATTGAAGCTAGACTGGAACTAGAGAAAACATAGGAAACTGTCCAAGATCACCCCTAAAACCTTATTCTTGTTTGGGAAGAGTTGATTGCTTTCAAGAATTTTAGCCTTCAGGCCAAGAGGAGATCACGATCCACCAGAAATAAAGAGTTAACTAGTTACACATGGAAAATTCCAATACTAAATTCTCTTCGCAATCATCTAAAGTCTAGAAGAGCAATTAACTCTATTTTGAGCATTTTGGACAATGATGGGAACAAAGTGACAAATCAAGCTACGGTTGTTGTAGAAGTTGTCAATTATTTTAATAACATGGCGAGACTAGAAAAGTGACCAGCTGTTAGGGCTGGCAATTTAACCCGCCCAGCCGAAGCCCCTCCCTGCCTCGCCCTTAATGAGGTGGGTATGGTATGACTATAGTGGCTATGGGGCGGGTTTGGTAAAAAAAATACCCATTTATTAATTGAGGCGGGTCTGGTTTTAGCCTTAAATAAATTGGGGCCCGTCACCCGACCCAATTATATATAATATATCTTGAATACCCTTATAAGTTATGAGAATATGAGTAACCTAATTCACTTAATCACTTCTTTCCTCCTCTCTTACTTCCTTCAAGTTCAACCTCCACAACATCTATAAATTCATTTCAACCTTTGTGATAAGACATCAGTCTGTACCAATTACCAAATTCATTTCAACCTTCATTTCCATTTGAATCATTTCAACCATCATCCTCCAAATTCAAGGTTACGAAGATTTGAACAACAATTAAGTCTGCGATCATTTTATAATTCAACATCTACATCATTCATTGAGAAGTTTACGAAGATTGGATAGATTACCAATCGATTGGAACAATGTTTATATTAGTGATCTGCTTCAAACCAATCTCTACATCAGTGATCTATTTCAGGAAGTATACAACGTTTACAAATTTGAGAGATTACTAATCGATTCCGGTAACTCTTCCAAGTCTCCAACAATCCAGAAGCTTGAAGCACCAATTAAGTCTCAACGTTTACAAGTTACTAAGATTAGTCTCAACATTTTTGACCTTAATTCTGATTTGATCCATTTCAAGTGATTGATAAGATAAGAATATAACCATTGCAGTGCAGTACATTCTATGATGCTTGTTCTTATTACAATATAAGACATTGCATGATCTTTTATTTAGTTTGCTCATATTTACTTTGGAATTTGTTTTCATTTTCATAGGTAAAACATGTATGGAAGTAAAGGAAGTATCCAAAGTATGTTTGGTAAGAAAGAATCTACTCCTATTGAGGTTAATGATAATATCAGTGGACCCGTTGCAAATAATTCCCAAGCCCCCACAATCGAGACACAAACACAATCAAGTGGAACTTCAGTTATTGATCTGGATTTGGTACAACCTAGAAAAAGAAAGTGTACATCTGTGGTATGGAATCACTTCAAAAAGAAATGTGTAAATGGGATAATGAAGGCTTAATGTAACCAAGTAAGTTATTAGCAGGGGATACAAATGCTGGAACGTCACATTTACATGATCATATCAAAAAATGTTTTGGGTCTACTCAAAAGGACATTAGGCAGTCAATGGTGAGTCCTTCTCAGATGAGTGATGGTAGTGTTGTGGTGAATACTTACACATTTGATCAACAATATGCGAGGACCGCACTTGCAAAAATGATTATTCTTCACGAGTATCCACTTTCTATTGTTGAACACCATGGATTTAGGGAGTATAGCAAGGCTCTCCAACCATTGTTCAAAGTTGTTTCGCAAAATACTATCAAGAATGACATCCTGAAAATCTATGAATTTGAAAAGGCCAAAACAATGTCATTACTGGAGAATAATCGAAGTAGAATTGCTATCACCACGGATATGTGGACTGCAAATTATCAGAAGTGTGGATTTATGGCTATTACGACACACTTTATTGATAGCTCTTGGATATTACAAAGCCGTATTCTGAGGTAATTTCTAAACATGTTTAGTGTTTATTTTAAACAAATTCTAAATCAGTTTTTCTATTTAATATATACTATTTTTCTTTATTTTAGATTCATATACATACCATATCCTCATACATCAGAAGTGCTTGCGGATGTATTGATGGAATGTATACTAGATTGGAATATAGATAGCAAATTATCTACTTTAACAGTATATAATTGCACTACCAATGATGCTATGATAAATATCATCTTAGATAAACTCTCATTGGATACATTATTGTTTCGAGGGTATGTTTTTCATATGCGTTGCTCCGCACATATTCTGAATTTAATTGTGAAAGATGGTTTGGACGTAATTGGTATGGGAATTGAGAGAATACGTGATAGCGTTGATTACTGGAGTGCGACCCCTAAAAAAGATGAAAAATTTACTGAGGCGGCCCGTCAATTACATATTCCGTGTACAAAAAAACTAGCGCTTGATTGCAAAACTAGGTGAAACTCTACCTATTTGATGCTTCAAACGGTTTTGGAGTATAAAGATGTGTTTCCTCGTTTGAAGCAACGTGAGACATAATACAAATATTTGCCATATAAAGAAGATTGGTTGTTAGCAGCTGAAATTTGTGATAGGCTACAACTATTTTTTGAAGTAACTAAATTATTTTTGGGGATAAGATATCCTACAGCTAATATGTTTTTCCCAAAGATTTGTTAAATTAAGATTTCAATTTATGAATGGCTTACATCTAGCTATGAAGCTGTCAAATTGATAGGGATAGGTATGATCTTGAAGTCTGAGAAGTATTGGAATGGTATTCATAAGATAATGGCGGTAGCAACAATCATGGACCCAAGATTTAAGTTGAAATTGATTAAGTTTTACTTTCCACTTATTTATGAAGATGGATGTGCAAGTGAAATTAATAAAATTCGGACATTATGTTTTTAACTTGTTGGAAGAGTATCAATTGAGTTCGAGTAATCTTAGAGGCGAATCTTTAAGTGAAGCATTTTCTCAATTGTAGCCGAGTCAATGTAAAAAGAATGACTATTTGAAGAGATTTGACTTATTTGTTTCTAGTACAACCACTACCCAGACTATGAAATCAGAGTTAGACTTTTATTTTGAAGAGCCTGTCATACCTAGGAGTGATAACTTTGACATATTGAATTGGTGGAAAACAAATTGAAGTAAATACCTAACCTTGCATGACTTTGCTAGAGATGTTTTGGCAATTCCAGTATCTACCGTTGCTTCGGAGTCTACTTTTAGCACCAGTGGTAGATTTATTAGCCCACATCGTAGTAGCCTACATCCAAAGACATTGAAAGCTTTAATGTGTGCTCAAAATTGGTTATGGGCTGAAATTATAGGTAATAAAATGTTATTATTTAAATATTTGTAGTGATTATTTATTTATTTATATTGAGTTGTGTTTTGTTTGGTTATGGGATAGATCCTTCTTTGCCAACAAAATTTACAAGATCCACAGTGAATGAAGACATGGATGCAAGTGAGGTAAATAATATTTAATGGACTGTTAATATTTGTTATTGCTTTTTGATATAATAAAGAATTCCAATTATTAGAAATAATTATTGAATATTTGACTGCAGGAATCAATTTGCATAACAACTAGCTTTTGAGAAGGTGTCGGCACAGGGTATCTCTTCATATCTTAAAGGTATTCTTTTTCTAGCTGCATTTTTTTATGTTAGTCCCCAGTTCTCTCTTTTGGCTTCTCAGCACACTTATATGAACTATTGTAATTAAGTTATCTTTAGTATAAAATTGATATATTGCTTAGAAAAACTTACAAGGTCAGGTGATTGTAGTGATGATTTCCACAGTACCCTGATATTGCCCAATCTTTGTTTAGTATCATTGCGTAGAATGTTGAAAGACATGTTAGCCAAACCAAGTCTATTGATAGCTTCTAAGGAAGGCTTTAACTTTAGGCTCTGAGATGCATACCATCTGGATTGGTAGTCATTACAATTCTTTTGAGATAGGAGATTGATATCTTATTTCCTATTGCATTCCAGTATATGACTTGCATTTATAACTATTGATTGGTGGAGTTGTTATTTCTAAATCTAGTATTCTGTACAGGACTATACTGTTAAACTTATTAGTTGTTTTGTTCCTTTCTCATTGAAGTATGTTATGGCAGTATAACTAGACTTATCTGCATGCCCCCTTTATTAATCATAGTGCCATTTTTATCGGTTGAACTGTACGATGTTGGGATGTTCCTACTGCCTGCTGATTGGGGACTTGAATTAGTTGGAAGAGCTAGTTCAGTGTTGCGCATATCTGTACCCATTCCCTGTTGTTGTGGAATAGCCTGAGTTGGTGTTTCTTTGTTGCCCTTAGAACTTTGTTCACCCAGTTGTGACTGATTAGCTTGGTTAAGAGCTTGTTGTTGATTCAGAGGGTGATGTGCAACATACATTTGTAGCTAAGAAGATTGTATCACTTCATTCATAGCCTTTGTATAGTCCTCTTGGATCAGCTTAAAAGTTTTGCTAGCCCCACGATGCCTAGCTGCAAGATATTCCAACCCTTTAAACATAATAAGAGGAGATTCTTTACTCAAAGGTGCCCAAATGTTTTATTAGTAAAGGAAATTTACTTCACAAATTATCGTTAAGAATCGCTTTCATAATTTGTAGTTGTAGAACCTTTTTATTTTTTGTGCTAAATTAGATCGATTAAATTGAACAACAAAGAGCACCACATACAAAAAGGGCAGCTACATTCCAGCTAACACCCTTAACAAAAAGAAAATACAACAGAATCCTTAACAAAATCTAAAGTACTCCTGCATGGGGACCTCAATCATATGTAAGAAATGAGGTATTCCCACATTATACTCAAACTTTCCATCTTGTAAGACTGTAAATTAGCTCCTCTACCAGCTAACTTGTCGGCACTGAAATTTGCTTCCTTCCAATTTGAAGAGATTCTAAGTTGTTTCATTTTACTCCTAGCTTCATTTCAGTCAACTTCTAGACACCAAGGAACTTTGTTTGTGTTGAAAGCCAAGACAGCTGCCTCAGAGTCAGACTCCACCCAATCTATCTCCCACCCATTTTAGCAGCAGTAGACAAAAAACTAGTATCTTGAACTTTTTTCAACCATTTTTGCTTCTCCTTTTCCAAATCCATATGGCTGTTATCAAACAAAAATCCATTCCTAGCACGCCATATAAGGAAAGAACCATTCCAGACTGCGCCCAGCCAGGGATCTTTGATATTAGGACACATACTGTAAGCAACCTTAATAAGATTCTTAAGGTTGTACTCCTGAACACTAACCAAAAAATAGCTAGCAATCCAGTCCCATAGTTTCACACTAAACGTACATTTCCACATAAGATGACTAAGAGATTCTTCTTCAGAACCACACAAAGCACATTTAGTGACCATACAGATATCCTTCTTCCTCACATTGTCATCAGTAGAGGCGCTACCATGGGCTAATCTCCACCCCCACATAGCTGCTCTAGGGTGAATGGCTTTTCTATTAAGATACTTTGACCACCAAGCCAGATTGCCTTCTGATCATATTAAAGACCCCCTTAGTTGAAAACATGCCCATCAAATATGGCTTCCAGACTCTCCTGTCTGCATTGTTTTTGTTTATCTTTATGCTCATAATGTTTATGGTAAGTCTGTGAATGATGAGGCTAAGATCATCAGGTATAGCCTATCTCCCATCCTGCCATCCACTATGATGCTGCTAACTGAAGTTGTCATGGAACCCCAAGGCAGGTTATCATTATTAATGAGGTCTTTAATAGATTTTTGTGAGTACTAATTATCTTTCCCGAGATCAATGCCAGTGCCATTCCCCACAAGCCACCCAGAATGTTGCTCAACTTCAAGATGAACCCATCTAATCCCAGCCCAAATAGAAGACCCTTTAGTAGTCACTGAGTTCTTACCTGTTGTTTTAGAAATTATAACTTTATGAGCTAACAGGGAGTCAGAATTCATTGTAACAAACACTTCAGGCAAATTCTGCTTCTGTTTCTGAGTTGGTTTAACAAACACTTCAGGCAAATTAACATATTGAAAATATAAGAGTGGTTATTATCATATTATGTTTGCAGCATCCAATATGTGACATATGATAATTTAATGCTACTAGATAACTAACTGTATTTTAATGCTACTTTAAATAAACTCGTGGAAATTTTCTCAATGTAACTATTGATTTTGTCAGAAAAAAAACATGAAATACTCCAACTTATCTTTTATTTTTGTTTCTTATATGCAGATGAAAAGAAGCATGAAGTACTCCAACTTTACATAGGCACAGAGTTTTGTGGGAGTAGTTTGGCATTTCATCTCATTGTGAGAGAAAGGCTAACAATCTATAACGATGTAAATAATAAATCTTCATTGTTTTGAGTTGTGAGGAATATTGAAGATACTTTATATTTTGTTATGATGTTAAGTAATAGCTTTAAGACTTAATTATGTTAATTTTTGTGAGAAACATGAAGTTTTTCCTAGTTTTAACTTATAATTATCCAATGTTTTCATTCTCTTATGTATGTTTCATGTTTGTTAGCTTTTCTTGTGTGTGTGTGTGTGTGTGTGTGTGTGTGTGTGCATGCACTATGCACCTGATTTAGTTTAGTTTAGTTCTTTTTTGTATAGGTGATTTCTATTTTTATTTGTAAAATTTCATAAATGGGGCGGGTTGGGGAACCCCACTTAGGATAAATAGGTGTTAAATGGGTGATGGAGCAGGTTTGGTAATGGAAAATTTAAACGGGGCGGGTTTGGGTGTTCCCCATTTAAGTTAAATGGTAATGGGGCGGGTATGGGGGTATGGTAATTTGGCGGGTATGAGGATGGTATTACTCCACCCACCCCAAACCCGACCCATTGCCACCCCTACCAGCTGTGATGAAATTAGAATGATTCCTTTCAAGAATAAGGTGCAGAACAATGATTATGGTATGCTTGTGAAAATGGTTGATGAAATAAAAAATAAAGGAAGCCCTTTTTGATATTGAGAGCTCCAAGGCTGCAGGCCCATATGGGTCTAATTCATTTTTCTTCAAAAACCAGTAATAGCTCGCTAGAGTTGATTTTGTTGTTGCTCTAAAAATTCTTTAAGAGTGGTAAGCTCTTATCTAGAGTTAATGCCACTGCCATAGCCTTAATCCTTAAATTGGCATGCCCTTCCTCTTTTGGGGATTTCAGACCCATTTCTTGTTGTAATGTAATATACAAAGTGATCACCAAGATTTTTATAAAAAGAATGAAACTTGTGTTGGATAATAATTAATACTATTCTATCATTTAATCAAAAGCAGTGATATTAAGAGAAGGGTAGAGACTTCTTATTGATGAATAAATCTCTTTGTATCCTCAGAGATTCTTAGTAGGGCTGGCAATGGGTCGGGTTTGGGGCGGGTGGTGCAATACCATCCCTATACCCGCCAAATTACCCTACCCCCAAACCCGCCCCAGTACCATTTAACTTAAGTGGGGAATACCCAAACCCGCACCATTTAAATTTTCCTATACCAAACCCGCCCCAGCACCCGTTTAAAAATCTATATGTTTGATACAGGGTTATTTAATGTTGTCAATAGAATCTAAGTTTTAGAAGACTCTAAAGAAACATAGGCATTATTAATACACTAAAGATGGGATGCGATTCAGACGAGAAAATAAAAATAGTTGACAGCATAAGATTAGTGTGAGGTTTGATGAAAGCCATTATCCAAGAAAATTGTTGAAAATGAAAGTTAGTTTGGTAGAGAATTTTGTTTTGGGTTTGAAATTGAATTGAATCTCATACCGATTGTAATGATGGAGTGCATAGATAGAGATGAATACTCGTATATAGATGATCAAAATTAGTAAGAAATGAAATGAGTCACCAGTTGAGTAAAAAGAGGAAATAAGGTTTGAAGAATTCTAGCTAAAAACTAAAAATTTAAAACATTTTTAATGAAAGCAAGTAGTAGTAGTAATCAAAAGGGATGAGAATATCAATTTACTCAGAAAGAGAGAATGGATACCTTTTAAACAATGATCTCTTCTTCTCTACTTTGTTTTGATCTCTAAGGAAAGAAAGAAAGAGAAATCCAAAATCTTCTTATTAGAAGAAGAATGCGAGTTTCATCATAGATCCATTACAATCAGAACACTCACTTGACTTGAGCCACAAATAAGAGTTAGCTTGGTAAAGAATGTTATTTCGAGGTTAAAATGAAGAAAAGTTGATGACAGAGCACATGAGACTGGAGTTCGAAATGAAGACAGGAGATGAGACAGGAGGCTAGACTTAACTAACATGTCTTTAGAATTAGGTTTAACTTAAGGGTATTCAATTCATATCCTTTATAACTGGGTCGGGTGATGGGACCCCATTTATTTAGGCGTAAAACCAGACTTGCCCCAATAAATAAATGGGTTTTTTTTTAAACCAAACCCTCCTCATACCTGTTATAGTCATACCAAACCCACCTCATTAAAGGCAGAACAGGGCGGGTTAAATTGTTATCCCTAGTTCTTAGTTACAAAGGATAACCCAATATAGGTTATCAATATCTGCTCAAACTCTTCCCATAAACCCTAATGGCCTATGGGCTTGTTAGGAGTCTAATAGGACACCCCAACCCAGTTGAGTTCCCACCTTGGGTCAGGCCCAACTCCTAACACTCCCCCTTGGGGTGTTCCATACCAGGACGACTTGCCTCATTACAACCTCTGCCAGGAAAAAACCCTTGAGCAAAAAGTTGTGCAAGGAAATAGTACAATCATATGCCCCGTATGGGTTGTAGACGTGTATATATTGCCTCATCAAAACCTCTAGTCAGTAAAACCTCCTAAGAAAAAAATTGTACTATCAGGAAAAAGAGTACAACACACATGTATCCACGTCAAGACGGGATTACTCCCCCTGACGTCGACCTCCCTGAGATCTATCTCCATGAGATAATAAATCGTATAAATTTCGTATGCCAATTTTGTGTACCAGTTTATTAAACGTAGGATGTGCAAGAGCCTTCATGAATAGATCAGCTAAGTTATCTTCTGAACGGACTTGAACAACATCAATCTCATTCGTCTTCTACAACTCGTGTATGTAGAAGAACTTGGGTGAAATATGCTTCATTCCATCGCCATTAATAAATTTTCCTTTGACTTGAATGATAAAAGTTGTATTGTCTTCATAAAGATTCATCAGTTTATCTTGGATAGAACTTAAACCGCAACTTCCGTTGATGTGATTGATCATGAACCGCCACCAAAAACATTCTCTGCCAGCTTCATGAAGTGCAAGAATCTCTATGAGGTTCGAGGATGTAGCAACCATCGTCTACTTCACCTATTTCCATAAAATTGTTGTATTCTATACAATAATACATAACTCGATTGTGATCGGCCTTTATATGGATTTGACAAATATCTTGTATCGGTGTATCCTATAATTTCTCGTTTGCCAATTTTTGGATAGAACAGACCCTAGTCTTTCGTGCTGATGAGATATCTTGAAATATGTTTGATCCTATTCTAGTACCTTCCGGTAGGTGTAGAACTAAGGTGTGCCAAACAATTCACTGCGAATGAGATATTGGGTCGAGTGCACCCTACAAAGTATAGCAAAGCACCGATAGCTCCTAGATATGGCATTTCAGGCCCTAGGAGTTTCTCCCCCTTGTCTGGAGGACGATAGATTTCCTTGTTCACATCCAATGAATGGACACACATAAGCATCTTGGTATTGTGTGTCGTATCCATATCGAAATGTTTTATGATTCGCTCAATGTACATCGCCTGATGTACGATTATGCCGCGACCAAGATGTTCGATCTGCAAACTGAGACAAAATTTGGTCTTCCCAAGGTCTTTCATATCGAATTCCTTCCCAAGGTATTTTGTAGCATTCGTGATCTCCCTCGGAGTTCCAATGATATTCAAATCGCTCACATAAATTGCAATAATGGTAAAACCCGTATTTGTTTTCGTGATGAAAATGTATGGGGAAACAATGTTATTTGTAAAACCTTTGGCTTTTAAATATTCAGTCAGCCTGTTATGCTACATGAGCCTTGATTGTTTCAGACCATACAATAACTTATTCAGTTTTATTATGTAGGTATTTCCCATTTAGATACGCAGCTCGTTCTCAATGACTAACATACTGATCAAGTAACAGAATGTTATAGCGTCCATCACTGGAGAGTAGGTTTCATCATAATTGATGTCAGGTCTTTGAGAAAATCCCTGGGCAACTAGTCTTTCCTTGTACCTTACAATATTTCTAAGTTCATTATGTTTCTGTATGAATACCCATTTATAATCGACAGACCTAATGGCATCTTTGCCTAGGGACTATTGGTCTAAACACTTCGCGTTTAGCTAATGAGCTAAGCTTTGCATTGATTATAGCCTCCCACTCTGGCCAATCGGTATGATTTTTACATTCGTCTATAGTGAGTGGTTCTGGATCATCATCCTCGATAGCGAGGGTGGCAGTGAAAGCGAATACTTCATCGACTAATACTTCTGAACGATCCCACGTGGTGTTATTAGAAACAAAGTTAATTGAGATATCTCAATTATCATGTACATATGCCTCGTCGGGATTGTCTCTTAATGTTTGACGTGGATACGTAGCTACTATAGCCTTATCTATGAGAGGTTCAATCCCCGATGAACCGACTGCACCATTAGTCTTTTTTTTTCCCGTACATTGTTTCTTAGCCCTTGGCTTAACGTCTTTCTTTGCAGCGAAGCGTCCTCTCGTGATGCACGGTTTAGATTCATTAGTGGGTTGCACACCAGTTTCTTAAATATCTAGTCGTGCAGGTGCATTACTTATAGGTACAAGCACTTTGGTTACTTTAGCAGCATCGTTTAATGCATTTAGTAATTTGTTAACGATCTGTTGTAAGTATATAATTTGTTGTACCTCCTTGTCACCGTGATTGGCTAAGGGATCTAGATGAAACAACAATGGTATTTTCTAACTAATCTTGGAAACATCATCAGCATTGACTGTCATATCTTTCCCCAATGCTGGGAAAATCATCTTATTAAAGTAAAAATCTGTGAATCTCGTAGTAAATACATTGCTCGTAGTAGGTTCTGAGTACCGAATGATAGATGGTGAATCGTAACCCACATAAATACAGAGCCGGCGTTGGGGCCCCATCATCGTACGTTGTGGTGGTACAATTGGTACCTGTACGGAACATTAAAATGTTCATAGATGGGCAACACCGGGCTCCAACCCAGTTACTAGTTATAATAGAAAATATTAATTATTTGATGTTGGACTAATTTTAATCAAGGCGGCAGCATGCAAAATTATATGGCCCCACGCAGTGGTCAGAAGCTGAAATTATAATAATAGTGGCCTAGCAATTAATTGTAATCACTTGATTAGATTCTCTACTATCCCATTTTGGGTATGGACATGAGGTACTGGATGCTCGACATCTATCCTATTAGTCGTACAATAATCAATAAAAGCCTTTGAGGTAAACTCGTTAGCGCCATAAATTTGATCGGGTAATCCGAGAAATGAGCCCACAATTGGATAATCTGGGCAAGCAACTATGGCAACGCCATATTCCTAGATAATAATAGGCAAACGTCTAACTATCTCACAAATGTTTCAATTAAGACCATATAGTATTTGAACGGACCACTATGTGGATGGATAGGTTCGCATATGTCCCAATGGATATGTTGGAAAAAGGCTGGAGACTCCAACTCCACCTTGGTCATACTAGGTTGGACTATAAGCTTTTCTTGAGAGCAGGCGTTATACGGGAAATCTATCAAAATTTTGATCTTCTTTTCCGTGAGTGAATGTCTGGAGGTACTATTGATAATTTTCCTCATCATTCGTTGTCTAGGATGTTCGAAACAATCATGCCAAATCATAAATGCTTTATCTTGTAATAGAGACAATATAGTGATTGCATATGTTTCTACATGCCTAAAGGCAGTTGAATAAAGCCCTAAGGAATACATTGGACACTTTTCCAGCATAAGTTTTTGACCGTTAGTTGAATAGGTAAAGGTAATGCATAGAATTTGATTATCATCATTACCTATCGTCTTGACTTGATAATTGTTATCATATATGTCCCTAAAGCTTAGCAAATTCTCAGGAGATTTACTAACAAACAACGCGGTCTGGATACTCAGTATCGTACTATTAGGGAGTAATAGCGTGGCGCTCCCTAAGCCCTCTATGATACTGACTGACCCAGTAATAGTTTGAATGTCCCCGACATACGTGGTCATGTGTAAGAAATACCGTTTATCTCGAAGGATCGAGTGCGAGGTACCACTGTCTACTAAACATGTATCGCAACTCGTCTTATTATCAATTAGTGCCCTATAGGCATAAAGATCCATGGGCTACCTGTATATATATATATATATATATATATATATATATATATATATATATATAGCATATTAAAAATTGATATATGACAAATTAACTACACTCCCACGCAATAATTTGAATAATCAATATTTATAACAAAATAAAAATCTTATGTATGTCACGAGCACTTTATTGAAACATAAATGATTTGTTCCTAACATAATAAAAAATACTAACAAAAGGTAAATCAAGTCTTTGCGAGAAAAGAAACTACTAGTGTTCTATCTACTGTGACATCACATGTCTATTGAGATATTGCTATGGATTACTTCGTATGTTGATCCATGCCGACATCAGTATCGCCAAAGAAGTCTGACGCTGCGAACATTATAGTGACGGAAGTTATGTTAGTGGTGATGTGGTTATCCTGGACTTTAACTTTAGGCACCATCGGTGTCTTGCAATCTCGTACCCAATATCCAGCTGCCCTACATCTCAAGCAAGGAGATTATGAATCTGGCTTCTTGATCTTCTTCACTGTCTGTAGTTGGTATCTTTTAAAACCTATTACTCATCTGAGGGCTCAGGAATCCCCGATTATCGCCTTCAGTCGCATTCCCATTTCCAGAACCCCATTTGTGGTTGTCTTTATCATGAGATAAGATTTATGTGCAACTGGTCTCCTCCTCCTGGGGGGATAATTTACCATTTTTCTTAGCAGTGAGCAAGAGTTGAATCAGATTTGCATGACTACTAAATTTTAATTTTGCATACAGGTCCTTGAGAGGTAGCCTATGAATATGGAAATGTGGAGATAGTCTTTTGCAAATCCCCTTCCTCGAAGACATAATCATCATTGAGCCTCCTTGCAGAAACAATTTTCTGTAGTGCTGAGTTATAGCCAGCTACAGTGTTGAAGTCACATAACCTCAAGTTGTTATAGCGGTTACGGTTCTTAGACGCCCTTAGGATATGCTGAAGACCAAAGCGTTGCTCTAAGCTTGTCCATAACTCATATGGATCTCTGCAACATAAATGTTGACGCATAGCCAACATGGCATGTGCCCTGAGTGGTTCAAAGGCGGTGTTATCTGCAACAATAGATTTTGAGACATTTTTATTTTTAGATGGAGTTTTATGTTTGTACACTAAGAAAGGTAGTTGGAACCATCAACCCGCAATGGTTCGTAATCAATGTAACGTTGGTTGGCATACATCTATTATGCAAAATGTAGATCGTAATTAATAACAATTCTTGATAAATATTTCAAATGCATTATATACAGATCATAGTACTTAGAATAGCATAAAATAAATAATTCTTAATCATATTATAGTTGGGCCTTGTTCATATTTTAAAACTCATGAAATTATATTCTATTCTAATAATTAAATCCCAACTTTACCACGTAAAATGAGGATCTTAATCTTAGATGTATGTTTTAATAGAATCTTAGCCAAGATTGATATTAAAAACTACTAGATGTGTGCGTGCCTTATTTTGACAACTAAGGTGTTCTAAGCCTTAAAGTTCTATAAGGTCTGTATATTCTAGCCAAATGACCTTATTTACTACGAACATAATGGGTACTATATGTTTAGCTGACAAGTAATCCCACCCCGAAGTCTGCTGGGTTCATAAGATATGTAGATTATGCATGTCTTTGAACTAACATTCTAGAGTACTATAGATTGTTATCAGTGCCTATATACCTCTAAATGATATCATGTAACATCTAATTGCACCTAGATACGTAAAATTGGTTCCTCAGATGCCATGTTCTTAGAAATATAAGACTAAGTCAATTCCCAATTGAGCTCTAATTAATTGTCCTTGACAATTAACTGTGATTTAGATATGACTCATATTCGTATTCTAAATTAGTCCTAATTTCGTATTATCTGTGATCCCTGATCATGATAAATAGTATCATAGGGGAATACCATTAATATCTTATTAACTATCAAAAGATAATTAAATAGGTATTAATCCTTTTACTTATATCACATATAAGTAAGTCAGTTTTCCTATACGAGACACCTATTCCCAAAAAAAATTAAAAAATATTTTTCATTACCCCAAGGGGTAGGTCTAGTCAATAAGAATTTTTAAAAAAATTGACTCAAACATTTTTCGCGTGCCCACCAGTTGAACTACCACGTGTCATCATGATTGACTGCCACGTGTCTGTCTGACTTACTGCCACGTGACTGTATGACTGACTGTCACGTGTGTGCCACATGGCATGCCCATGACATGCCATTGTCCTGCCACGTTTGCATGGCACGTGTTTTTGACATGTGTCATTGCCATGTCAGTATAGGAGGGTCCCACTGCCACGTCAGCAATGGATTAGGTCTGATTCTGTCCAATTTCCAAAATTGGATATGGATCTGATGACGTCATAAATAGGTATTAAATATATTTTTTTAAATAATTAAAAATAAAAAATAATTAACCTAGCTGACGTCTGCATGACCTAAATACGCCATTTTTTCACCGTGAACAGCCCAATTTTAACGCTATTTTTTCCAGTGATTGGGACATCTCTCTGAGGCATGCCATATATCGATGTGATTATTGTGGAATAGGCTACGCAAAAAAATTGATTGTGCGTCAATCCAATATCCACAACGATCACTATTTTAGTTTGAAAATAGGCATTTATCAAGGGTTAAAAATCACTAAAAATAACATTTTTAATCCAAAAAATATATAATAATTCTTCTATACATATCTAGATATCCTATATCAAAAATTAAACAAAAATTATATAAAAATTCAAAATTTTAAAGATTATCTCTCTGCAACGCAAAAAATCCTAGAAAAACGTTGATTTGGAGAATTCTTTTTTCCTTCTGATCCACTAGCTCTGCGTGCTGATAACGTGTTGAATAATAATGGATACTATTCAATTAGTTAATCAAAAGCAATGATATTGAGAGAAGAGTAAGGATTTCTTATAGATGAATCTCTATGTATCCTCAGAGGTTCTTAGTTACAAAGGATAACCCAATATAGGTTATCTATATCTACTCAAATCTCCCTATAAACCCTAATGGTCTATGGGCTTGTTAGGGGTCCAGTTGGACACTCCAACCCAATTGAGTTTCCATCTTAGGCTGGACCCAACTCCTAGCAGGTTGTTATTTTTCCTCTAGTCAACTCCAGTCAGTCAAGCTTCATCCAAGGCGCGAACATCTCTAGCAACCTCCTTATTGCTCATAAGTTGATTAGGAAGTATCATAGGGAGTCTTCTCAACAAAGATGCACAACCAAGATTGACTTGAAGAAAGCCTTGTTAGGTTTACGGCTCAAAAAATTAAGAAGGCATGAAGAAAAAAAAAATTGTTCCGTTCGAACATGATATCTAGTTTCCTATTCAAATAGAAGGGACAAATTGTGAAACTGTCAATATGTTTCGAACATGATTAGTGGTTTGGGATCACCTCTTGGAGAGATGAGAGAGAGGCCACAAGTTTGAAGCCCAACACCGGGGGGTCGTCCGCCATGATTTATCTTGACTTAAAATGGAGTGTGCGGCTTGCGGAGGTACGTGGAGAGCCCCAAAGACTAGTTAGGAGAATCGTGAAAAATGATGAACCCGACGAACTTTCGGATTCTAAAAAAAGAAAAGAAAAAGAAGAAACCTATCTTGTTCAAACAAAGTGCAATGGCAACCTATTTTCGGGTCGTAAAAAATGTATCCTAATGCGTAATTTCAAGTAGCATTGTATTCCAGGTCTCTTATGATATAAAAGGGACTAGGAGGTCTAATGTGACCTAACTATAACCTAGTACAGATGTAGCCTCCATAGCTAAGCTTTGCAGAGAAGGGGTTGTAAGGTTGTGGAAGTTGGAGAGTTTTCTTGGAGGTTTGATGAAGAGAGGGGAAAGGCCTCTCCGATGTTAAGCTAAGATAGGAATCAAAGGGAAGGGAAGAGAGAAGAGATGGTTCAAGAAGAAGATAACCAGCGATGGCAAAAAAGTAACGATAGTTCGAAGACGGTGTTTTGCGTAGAAGCTTCATTCGAGATGGGTCGTAACGTTTTCTGGTGAGGTTGAGGTAACTTTAGTTCTTGATGGTTATCTAGATATCTTGTATACTTTGTAAATCTATGTGAGTATTGTTGTGAGGTTAGAGATTTCATATGCTATGAGATCTCTTGAGAGCTTGTAACAGTTTCTCGGATACATTGTGGATTCATTGACTCGACGTGTGTGGATGTAGCCCTTTGGGGTGAACCACGGTAAATCTTGGTGTTGTGTGTGTTTGGTTTATCTCTTATTTCTTGTTGTGATTGTATACCATGCTTAACTGGAGTAAACCAATCGTCGTAGGGGGATATATTCCGCTCAATTCCCCTAATAAGTCTATGACATGGTACACTGGGACATTATTTTCACTACTCTTGAGTCCCTTGAGTTTCTTGACCAGTTTGTGACTCGGTTAAGGGAATGTATCACCACTCCCACTTACTCAATATCCATCAATGGATCTATAGAAGGCTATTTTAAGGGTAAACTAAGGCAAGGTGATCCCATTTCCCCATATCAGTTTGTGTTGGTAATGGAGAATATTGGGCTACTTAAACAAAAGGTTTGCATGCATGGGTACTCTCAAGCACCATAGTAGGTGTATGAGGCCTATTCTTACCCATTTGGCCTTTGAATATGAAATTTTGGTGTTTTTTTTTTTTTTGGAGATGTCATTTCTGCATATGCTGTGTGTCACGGCCCGGCTCGGGTCAGGCACTACATTTCCCGGAGCACAGCAAAATATGAAGCCGTGCGGCGTACATGCACGTGCGGCCGGCATGCACAAGCCATATTCACTGGGCGCGACGGCGTCAGTGGAATAGAGCCACAGATGCTAGAGCGACATTTGTACAATCCTGGATACTCGTGAGGAGGAACCTTGGTTCAAACTTCCCCATGACAAAGTAAGCTTTAAGGCTTGGTCATCTTGGACCCCGGCTCTTGGGCTATCCACAAGGGATGGCCATGAGTTCTCCCTTGCCTAGGAAAGGCCAGGAGACATTGCCTTGCAATGCGGGCCGCTTTTCCAGATAGGGCTTCATAGGGCGCCGCTATACTCCACGGGCCAACCGAGACGCACCGCCCCTTATAGATGGACTATATAACTAGTCCAGGCTCGTCGCCCCTTTATATATATCTGGAACCCGTCATATTGAGCTATCCTGATCCGCTACAGCACAGGTGTGCTATCCGTACCTTGTGCCCAGTCACGAGAGATTACGCTAGGAATTATTGAGGAAACTTTCGGCGTTGCCGCCTATACCGAATACACATTCGACAACCCCTCACGAGTATCCAGGATTATCCGGATGTCACTCCAGCATCCGTGGCTCTATTTCACGGGCGCCGTCGTGCCCAGTGAAGATGGCTTGTACATGCCGGCCGCACGTGCATGTACGCTGCATGGCTTTATATTCCGCTATTCTCCGGGCACTGTAGTCCCGCCCCCGAGCTGGGCCGTAACACTGTGGATGAGTGTCGTAGTGCCTTAACTGGGTTTACTAGGCTTGAAGCCAATTACTCCAAGTCAACTATGTATTTCTCAGGGTTGAAAGTGGGTACTAGGGATATTTGCTATATTCTTGGGTTCTTTGAAGAGACTGGTCCTCTCAAAATATCTTGGGCTCCCTTTGATTACAAAGGGATTGAAGGCCAAATATTGCAATCCTCTTAGAGACAAGATGACTGCTAGAATTCAAATGTGGGCCCACATGTTCCTCTCATATGCTTGGAGTATTCAATTGCTCAAGTCAGTGTTGCTTAGAATCCATGTTTACTAGATCAATGCCCTTTGCCTGCCTAAACTCATCATTTTTTAAAATTGAAAAAAAATCTGTAATAAGTTCTTGTGGAATGGGCACAACACTAGTAAGAGAACAGTTCCTAAGGAGCAGTCTGCTTGGGCTCTTTGGGTGAATCATAATTTGCTTAGAAAGAGAAGTTGTTGGTCAGTGCTTATTCCCAATAATTGCTCCTGGGCATAGAGAAAGATTATCCAATCCAGACAGGTACTGCGATTCATACCCTCCACTTGATTGGTGATGGTGCATCTTCTCATATTTGGCATGATCCTTGGCACAAACCGGGTGTTCTAAGAGAGGTATTCTCAGGCTTTCAATTATAATACTCATATGAACTAGAATGTTAAAGTCTATAATCTTATTATTAATGGTTAATGGGTGATCAACTCTAGAATTAAGACAAAGTTGGGGGGTGACATTTGTGATAAGCTTCCTCAGATATCTAAAGGGTTGAAGTGACAAGATTGCTTGGACACCCACTGCCAAAGGTGAGTTCTCTATTTCAGATACAATTGAGTGCTTGAGAGCTAAGTTTGATGTGTTGGTCTGCTCAAGTGGTGCCAAAACCTGGAGTCACTTTGTGGAGATTGTTAAGAAGTACCCTCCCTACTCGGGATTACCTTGTTCACAGAACCATGTTTAACTCCTCCACTTGTGCCATTTGTAGAAATGCTCCTGAAAGTTATGAACATTTGTTTATGGATTGTGTCTTTGCAAATCAGATTTGGAATATTCTTGTGCAGAAATGCTTGTTTGTGAGAGTGATTGGAAACTTGAATCAAAGAGATTGTGTGGCTGCAAAGCTTTAACAAGGAGGGTATCAACTATAAAGTTCTTAGTTCAGTCTTCTCTTCTTTCATATATCACATATGGAAGACTAGGAATAATCTTATATTTGAGGAGAGAGTGCCTCTTCAAATAGTGCTCAAACCTATATGCTTCGATTTCACTACTTGTTTGATAAAGACTACTGATACAGCAAGGGCTAGAGACCCCTTCATGCATGGGGTTTTGGCGATCCTTTACTCGCATTCATGCATAGGGTGTTGTTCTCCAATACTGATGGTGCGGGGCTTTGGAGGGAAGTTTAGGGAGAGTTCCCAGGTTCTGGGCGCTTTATGTGGCAAGCAACTTCCCATATCAATGAAATATCATGAAATGTTTGCCGTTTACAGGGGCTTGATTCATGGTAGACATCATGGACATGCCTGAATCTGGATTGCAACCGACTCCACAGTCATGTTGTCCTTTTTTCAGAGATGATGTTCCTCCTCCTTGGCACTGCTATCAGCCTATCACCTTGCTCAAGCTATTCATTTGGCCATTGCAGACCTTGAAGAGTTCCAGATCATCCACTTCTATAGAGAAGCTAACAGTGGTGGAGACTTTCCGTTTACATTTTGCTATTTCTTTGGTGACTGTTTTTAGCTCTGAACTCCCTTTGTAGTGCTCTCTGTAAAATCTGAGGAAGATGCTAGTGGTAAAAAATACTTGAGATTGTAATTCTTTATTCTTATCAATAAATTTGGTTTCTGGGGTCTGCCTTAACCCAGCTTGCTGTTGCCAAAAAAACTACAAAAACAGGACAAAAGCGTAATAATACAAGCAGACCCAATCCATCCTATTTCTGCCTCACTTTCTTCTCAACATCCCCATGTACCTCTGTAGACGAACGCTTGCTAGAGATTGGTGGAAGTCTTGATAGACCCTCTTTTCCTTTTTTGCTAACGAACTCTGAGAAGGAAGGGATCGGGAGTAGTTCTATCATACCTTTGGAGGTAGCTTTGTTTTGTGCAGCACTTGAAGAAGTCCCTGAGATAACACTGCAACAGGTCTCTTCACCTATTTCTGCTGCAGTATCGCGAGCTTGATTTTTACAATCTTCTGAAGTCAACGATGCAACCAGTTGAGAATCTGGAATACAAGAAGCAGTTTCGTCCTGAATGGCATTGGCATGGGTTCCAAGACGATCCATTATCTCAGTGGAATTCAACGTTGATAGCCACCTCACCGTACTTGCCAGTTGTGAATTATAGAATGTCTTCCCTATCTTCCCATACTTTTTGTAGCACTCGCCTTCAAGCATGGTAGCTGATGCCTCAATGTCAATACTGCGAAAAAAGACAACATGTTGGTGTTGGCATTTTCAAACTTTTAATGCAAAAATCAAAGAGGTAAAGTATATTTGGGGAGAATATGTAAGACAATTTGCTTACTTTAAGTTGCAAAGCCGCTGCAGGGTTTGCTTTATAGAAGTTAATAGCCTCTGTTTGCCAGCTTCTCTCAATGCTTCGGATATTGACTTTTTGTTAAGATTACTATTCTGTTTTCAAAAGTTAAGGGTTAGTACATAGAATTTGAAAAGGCTAACAATATATTTAGTGGTCAATGGTAATAAAAGTTCATTGTATATATTAAAAACCTGTTTGGAAGAGACTTTATTCCCGTAATAGTTCTCTTCTGCTCGCTCCAAGAATTCAATTTTCTCGTTTAATCCTGATTTTGATGGAAATTTTGACATTGCTAGGTTGTTCAATACCTCTGCATCATCATCTATCATTTACAAAGTCCACATATATTAAATCATAGCCAGTGAGGACAAATTGCAAGGACGAAATATAGAGAAATTTGAACTTTGCCCCCACTAGAAAATGAAAATTAGCATTTAGACCCCAATTTCCCCACATATTCATTTCTGGACCCCAAATTGCCTTTGACTGCAAGTCAAACCTTGTTGACCCAATTTTTTGTACTTGTTTCCCTCTTTTGCCCCTCACCTCAAGTGTATCACATTTTTTTTTTTTTAAATAAAAAAATAAAATAATTGTTAATTCACTCACGTGGTGAGGTGGAAATGTGAAAAGATTTTTAAAATTATTATTTGGCTTTGTGTTTTTAATAAAAAAACATGATACACATGTAGGAGGGCAAAAGTGGGAAACAACTAAAAAGATTGGGTCAACCCAATTGACATGCAGTCAAAGGCAATTTGGGGTCTAAAAATGAATAAGCGATGAAGTCGGGGTCTAAAGGCTAATATTCAGTTTGTACTCGGGGCCAAAGTCAATTTTTTTCCAAAATATACAGAGATATCTGATAAGAACATTAATTCTAAATAACATTGATGCCGAAAAATGAAATAACAGGAAAACCGATGGTAGTTAGTTAATGAATTGCATAAATTTATCATCTCATTACATACGGTATAAAAAAAAATACACAAAATATTCATATAAACTGCACATTTTGTTTTGCTTTTGATATTTTAGGGTGACAAGCTGAAATTAGGCAAGATATATGCAACATATTTTTGACCAATCAATCCATGTGAATAACCGGATACTTAAGATAAAGAACAAGTGTACATAGACATAAGCTACAAATATATGTAATCGAAACTACAATGCGCAAATTGGTTTTTCTCTTCAATCTATTCTTCCAATAAAAACTATATGTTTCCATTTTACTAGTCGCCTTTCCTTCAAATGCACAATCTCTAATTGACAAATGTCAAGCATTACAAAGTTCATAAGAATGGCAATGGAGAAGTTAGAAATTAAATGAATGAATCACCTGCCGCAGTTTTAGCCTTCAAGTGACAGAAAAGTTATTTTCCCTGAACATGAGCTATCCAAATCCAAATTGGGTTATACTCAATTTACGTGGGTGTTGAGAGTTTTGAGTAAGACTCTGCCTTGCAGGAAAGAGGAATTTTACAAGTAGATAAAATAACAATGGGGTTTATAAGGCATTAATCTGGGTCTCTGGTTTACCCCTTCCTTTGTATCCTACGTTGTCAATCTAACAAATTGCCATTTTGTTTATTAGAAAGGCCTGCTGCAGCTACTTACATTTTTAATTTTTCATATATCAGCCGCATTTTAGAAGTTCCAACTTCCAACTTCATAATGCAGTAAGAAGGTCTTATTAAAGAAAGCAGCCTTGTTGTTAAGAAGATAGATATTTGTAGACCGAGACTATATATCAAATACCATCAGAATCAGAGATATCTTCTGCAGAATCACTTGCTTCATCATCACGATTCCAGAACTCAGTCAGCTGACCTTGAGCAACCATATTTGAGGAGCTGCAGTCAGGTATTGTATCACAAAGCATATATTAAAATGATAAATAGTGGTACCAAAATGAGATCAAAGAGAGAATCCCAGTTCGAGATAGAATTAAAGGAAATAAAAAGAAACTGCAACATCAGTAGTCAACTTTTTTTTCCATCCCCACGAGGATAGGAGTTAGTTTATATGGTGCGAACCAGCATATGATTGGAGTAGTCCAATAAAATAGTCCAGTCAACTTTTTGTGCAAGAAACAAATATGAGTCAAAAGTTATTAATTATGCAATCAACTTTCTGCAAGTAAAGTTAAGGTCTTCAACAAGTTTAATCATGCATATATTAATTAGAAAATCAGAAAGCATCCAATATTAATTAGAAAATCATAAAACATCAAATATTATATATGCGCTGTATCCTTATTTACTCTGATTTCTAATATGGTATCAGAACAGAAAGACTCTGCTTGAAGACAGACCTAATGGATCAAGCTTCTGGCGGAGACCTTCAATGCCAATGTGGGACCACCAATAAAGGTATTCCAGGATCTTTTTATCTTCCATTACATAAAGTGTGCCCATAGTTCATTCTTCTTTGTTAGAAGGAGACCTAAGATCAAATCCATTTGCCTTATATACATTGCTGGTCTCCAATAACATGCTAGGTACGGTCAATTTTGTTTCTTTCTTTTTTTGCTAGATAAGGTCAATCTCTTTCATTTTCCCTTTCTATTCAAACTTGCTGTTTTCAGATCTGTTCTTGAACAAGTATCCCTCACTAATTACACCATTATCGTGAATTTCATACGTTATGGTCTAATTTTTGCCACTGGGATCTGAGATTTTCAGATCTGCATTTTCTAGACTGGGAAACATCACTGATTTGTCCACAAGAAAGGAGTATTCCAAGACGGTAAGAAGAATAAGCTTCTATGCAGATGGTTAGAGTAGGTGGAAAAGGAGAAAAAGGTGAGGAAGTGGGGAGAGATTCACATCCCTAACACGGTAGAAGGAAACCGTCACGTAAGGGAAACAAATGCAAGCGGAAGAAGTTGGCTGGGTATTTGAAACCAAATATTAAAGGATTTCTTATGCTAGGGTGGTTAAGATTATTGAAACAGGATCTCCTGCCCATTTTTCAAAAGGGGGCAAGGGTTAATCTCTTAAGCGAAATGTGTAGTATGAGACCGATGTCAGATTAGTGAGTGACTAATGACAGGGATAAGGGGAAACACATATAGGCGGCAATCACAAGTTTTAGATATTGTTTAACATTATCTTGTGGAATTATAGAGGTCTGGAAATTAGACAGAAGAAAAAGGTTGTTAAGCATGTGATTAAGGGCAAGTTGGATGATATTGTTGGTGTTTATATCTGCCCTGCTGCGTAACGAATTAAGGTTTCTAGAAGAAAGAATAGAGGGATGCAAAAATAATGAATGGGATGACAGGTTCACCTCATAAATCAGAAGTTTCTTCAAATATCTGTCTACAAATAAACACCAACAGGTTAGGATTAAGAGAATCAACAAATTCGGTTTTCTTGAGTGAAGTTAAATAACAATAATGTTGCGTCATTATTTCATAATTTCCTCTGGGTATCACAAGTTCTTAGCTTTTTATATAAGTATTTCAAATGGAAACACAGGTTTTCAGTTTTCAGGATCTGAGAGAAAATTGCAAAGAAAATAAAAAAATAGAAACCAAATTAAGAAAATAACTAATCGGTTCAATAACGGTTTCAGGTACCTGCTGTTATAGACAGAAGAGATTGAATTTTGGCGCCGAGTTTTAGAAGCACTAGCAAAATCCTCCAGCAACTTTGAAACTAAATTGGGGCGCTTGCAGGCATCACATGATTTTCTACACAATGACGCATTCACCTATTTGGGAGATGATAAATATACAGCTAAACTTGAATGTATAGTCGATATAGGGAACTGAAGAAAAGTCCTAATTTAGATACCTGCTCCCCAAAGTTTTCAAGAATTTTTTTCCGACGGCAACCAGACCCTTCACAGTACTCAACCATCTGCAATATAATAGTTACAATATTTATATGACACTTTTGTAAAAAAATTAAAAAATTGAGACATACCTGATTAAAATCTGCTAGTGACCTTTTTAACGAGCTATTCTGAGATCCTGAAGATTGTAACTTCTTATTCTCAGCGTTACTGAGAATAAATTCCTGTCGAAAGTTTTAAGCTATTAATATAAAATCTAACAGAAAACAGTGACAAGATAAATTGAAAAATTATGAAGAGAATAACCATTTGTTTGCAGTCATCTATGCCATAATACAACAAGCTTCTTGAGGGCATCTGATCGCGTCCAGCTCTTCCAGACTCCTGGTAGAAGAATGCTTCCATTGACTTGGGTATATTGAAATGGTATACAATTCGGACATCCTTTCTATCTATACCCTGAATTTTGGTAAAAATAAAAGAAAATTAGCAATACACATTTCAGTTTGAAAATGCTATGAAAAAAGATGTCTAGAAGCAACTAGATTGAACCGTGTAAGGAGCAATGTAATCATACCATCCTGAAGCAAACAAATGATCGCCAGTGACAACGTATAAAGCATAGGAGATACAACCCAGATCCACCGAGAAGAGTAATGCAAGCACCACATCTTAAATTAATAACAAAATTGATAATTGAAAGCAAATGAGAAACATTTGGTCATTTTTATAAGCCCATATGTCCGAGAAACAGTGCACACATGATGAAATTGCTCAAATCACACTCATATTTTATATTTGGTTGTTTTGAGTTGAATTCGTTACAGTTTTATATGAATTAATAAAGATATTTTCGGATAATTAAAATTGGGATTTTCTTGAAACCCTAATTTGAACTGCATCGATCGATTTTATAGATTTTCGGGTATTAAGGTTTTACATTTTTTTCTTTGTGGGTATTATTGTGAGTCTGATTTTTGTGTCAGCAACTAAGAATATGAGAGTGGCCCAAAGAAAGGTAACAGAACAAGAAGAAGAAAAAAAAATCCACTGTGATTTTGAAACAAGAGCAATGACGTAATGGAAAGGCTTTTATGAGTAGAAATTTGCTCTTTCTTTCAGAGGTTACCAAAGCCAAAAATTCTCTGTCTCATCCACTCTCGCTATCTACGAATAATTCTTTTGTGTGTGCTTGTTTTAAATGTAAGAAGATAGTGATCAGTAAGTAGTCGTAACATCCCCATATAGAGAAGATTAGTGCTGGTAATCATCGTCTATCACATAGAGAAAAATATGCAGGTAATATCAGCTAATGCCTTGCAGAAATAAAAAACAAAAAAACAACTAAAGTGAAATAGTAAATATACAGGATGGCTGCAAGTAAATCATTACCCAAAAGCCACTGTTGCTACAACAATTTGTACTGGCAGAAAGCCAATCATTTAAAACAGAGCTTCGCAGTTTACTATTCATCCCTGCATGATAAGCTAGAAACACAATATACAATAAGCGAATAAATTCATTGAAGACTACAAGGACATCAACTCCAAAAGAAACTTACTAATGAATGGCATTGAAGGCTTACCAGCACAAGAAATTCCATCCTTCAATAGATGAGCAGACAAATTATCACACATTGTCCGTTCAAGGCAGTAGAAAATTGAGCATTGATCTCCACTAGATTTTAGTTGATTTGACAAGTCAGTGTAAGCATCTTCAAGAAGATCCTTATATCGAACTGTTTTTACATAAGAATATAGTTATACAGGTGTAACTGACCAAAACAATAAATATTGACCAACTTAAAATTAGCTAGTAAGGTAAAAAAACAAATCAAAACCTTAAAACTCATTTACAGAAAGTGTGGGTACGAGAAATCCCTCCTTATATCCTGACTTTTAACATGGCGCAGGCATGACACATGATGTGATACTAAATTAACTCCGATTCGGCATGGTAAAAGGAACAAAGTTATTTCTATAACCAACAAACTGATTAATTTCTAAATGGATAACCTGCAAAATTTACTGTATTGTGATAATCTTGAGAGTGAGTATAACAATTTATCAATAGAAGATTCTCTTGGCATCCAATGATGAATATGTTACAGAACTAGTTGAATCTAATAGTTTAAAATCTTGATATACGTATAAGTTGAAAACTTGGAGTCAGTAGTATTTCCCGTTAAAGGTGTCTTCGTTCATCTTCAGTGGATAGCTGTAATTTTTAAGGCAAAAAGTGTTTCATAAACGAAACATAATATGTTTGGGCCTTACACACAAACCACAGATCGAGTAATTGGAAACGCCGACTCAGATGATACGATTCTCCAGGTTAGACGCCAAGTGAGTTGGCATTGTCATATGACACCAACGGTTCTAAGCCCCCTTCACCATACCTGATAGGTGCAGAAATGTGAAATATTTATTTTCCCTATTAAATTAGTTGTCCTAAATTTTTTGCTGTTATTTGCTAAATGCAGGTAGACCACTGCAGTGTATTTTATCAAAATCTAGCCAAGTTAAGCCTAAGTTGCACTTTCAGCAGCTCCAACAGTCTACTCCAGAGAAACCCTATAGCAGAGCGGAATATACCTGGACTCTACAACCAAATCCAAAACCAAAGTCCAATACCATCATGGATCCAAGATCACAAGGCCCTGCAGAAGGAACCCGTCAAAGATCAAAGCCAATATGTTCCACCAACCGGCAATCAGTAATTGAAGATCACCAATTAGTGAGCTTCAATATCATGGTGGTTTGATGAGCTTTAAGAAGGTTACTTTAGAGTCCAAGATCAAGGAAAACAGAGTTATGAGTCTATCTTGTAGTCATAGATAAGGGTTTAGAGAGTTTAGATTTCAAAACTGGTTCCTTCTGAACTATAAATAGGGACCTAGTTTTTCTCTAATATCCTTCTTTGGAGGCACAGAATTCAGAAAAAAAATAAAGCTTAATTTCAGTATATTCTCCGCCCCCCCCCCCCCCCCCCCCCCCCCCCCCCCCCCCCCCAGAGTTTACTGTCATTTCTATTAGTTCAGTGTAATGCCCCAATAAATCTTGTTCATTACTGTGTTGGTTTTATATTTATATTTGTGAGTAATGTGTGACCGTATATTAGTTGGTAGTAATTTTAATAAGTGACATCTACTGCATAGAATCCTTACTTAGAAGTTTACTATTTCTAGGAGTGTTATTGTTGAAACCTTATTAAAGTTGGAAAAATAGGCGGATATATAGAGATCTCCACGTTTGGCACAAGTCATAATTTAGGGTTTTCCTTAAGAGTACAACTAGCCCCCACCATAAAGCAAGAGAAGCTTACTTTCCTCCACATAGACCCATATCACGTTCTAGAAAGAGAAGGAAGGAGCGAACCTTTGTGCGTTAATCGTAGGAGTTGTCGGTGAAATCGCGGTGTTGTTCAGCCTTATTCAAACAAGGCAAGTGCATCGATCCCTAAACTAATCATAATAGATTTGTGCATATAATATTGATCGTCTCGTAATAACTTTTACTGGGATTAACTTTATTGTGCCGTACTTGTTATTATCAGAGTTTCTCTTACTAGATTTCATCGTCAAACTCTTAAAGATTAGACCTATGTTAATTTAAGGAAGAAATTAGGTAATCTTACTCGTTAGCATACTTATAAGATAGATCAGTAATATCGAGGATTGTCCGCGAAGGTTTTCTTCATCTGACCTAGCTGTTGGTAGAAATCATCACATGCATTTAAGTTGAATAGTTACTTCCATGATTCCATCATTACAGCTTGGCCATCATAATACTACAGGATGTGCAATAAAATGCAACCTGTTTGGTAGAAATCATCACATGCATTTAAGTTGAATTGTTGCTTCCATGATTCCATCATTAGAGCTTGGCCCATCTTAGTACAGGATGTGCAATGAAATGCAACCCATAAGTATCCATATTACTCTAGAGTTTTGGGGACATTAATATGGCGCCTTTAAATAGTTAGACAGAGATTAGTATGTTACTACCAATCATACTTGTATAAGCCAGTGACTAGAGATATGTGTAAATCCCGAATTAAAGAATAATCCTTACTTGACAAATCTTAACGTTACGTTTGATTAGCCTAGAAAGAGATATGCACATGTATGTTTCATGTTAAGTAGAGAACTTGACTATGATATATACTAAGAGTGAATAATACGCGAATTACACAAGTAATAATGCGTACAGGATCATATTTAGGAAGGATTGTATTTAATCATAAACAAGATAGCTCTGAGGTGAATGTATACATTGGGGTTCTATTGGCCAGGTCTACGGTAAATCTTGGCATTTTTATGGGTTTCAATCCCTAAAAGAGTGTTGGTCAGGTAATAGGAAATAACAGAGTCCTTAACATTTCCATGGGTTTCAATCCCTGAAAGAGCATTGGTCAGGTCATTGATTTAAGTCGTAGGCATCTCCTTGGGTTTTATCCCTAAAAGAGTGTTGGTCAGGTCCTTGGATTCTGCGGAATCTTGGGCATTTCCATGAGCTTTAAGCCCTAAAAGATAATCTAATCTTGATAAATTCTGGATTACTTTCCGAGTAGAGGACATAAGATTTCTAAAGTGTGGTTAAGCCATATGAGCAAACCCCGTATACAATTTACTGATAGGATATTATTATTCACGTAGATGTAGTCCTTGAGTAGCGACACATAATATGATTACAACTTGTATATCTACTAGTGCTTGATTTGTCTTGTAGGGTACATACTTCGTTTGAGATTAGGCAATCCTTTCTATATTTCGTATCATTACCATTGCTTATGTACCCTTATCTATTATGATAAACTTTAAAGATTGCGTACTTGCTTAGCTGTGGCTTACTAGCACCTTGCGCGATATATTTTAAGACCAGGTCATTAGCAGGGTGTTCAGGACCGCTAAGGGTAATAGTTGGGAGCGTGTTGTTGCGACGCTCTTTTAGTTTATTTTCTGTTTATGTGAGGCATTATCTTATTTCTTTGATTATAGTCATGTTGAATGACAAATTTGATGAGTTGGTATTAGAATTTTGCTTAGATTGATATTTCCACTGCGTATAAATGTGTGGATGTAGATATTTCATTTTGTTTAAATTTCTACATTGTTGGGGTTTATCCGTTTGGGGATGCCCGACCTGTTCACGACCTCGAAATCTATATTCTAACGAGTCTTAGAATACGAATTTTGGGGCGTGACAATTTAGCCTCATAGATGACTCGCTAAACATTCCTCGCCATGGCTAGGAAGAAGTACTAATATGAAAGGCAGCAAAGTTTAGAAGGTCATAGGTCGTGCTCTTTAGGTTTCAAGGGAGCCAAAGAACAGATCTAGAGCTTCCTAGCCTGGATCTGGATGTGAAAACCCAACCTGGATCTAAAAGGCATAGCAAGAGACCACTTGGTCCTACTAAATATGACTAGGCTCCTAACACTAACAAATAGATCTCGCAGTACTAGACTTCAAAAGGTGGAACTTTATGGAACACTACCAGAGGATCTAGTGGTGAGATTCGACTTCGAATATGTCCAAATAGAAAAATATTCGAGTCTCTAAAATCGTGACTAAACCCTACAAGCAAGACGAGCATGGGCGAATCTGACGCCCAATCTTATTCCTTAAATCTCACTTCAGCAAACTGTTTTTAAAACCCGGTAAAGAGTTTAACCGGCCTTAAATCCCTGCAGATCAACCTACCCTTGGTAACTACAATTACAACCTGTACTTCAGAGGTTGCTCCAATCCCTTATAAATCACACTTCCATACTTGAAATGAAGAAAAGATTATTTCCTGCCAGATTTTGTTATTCCTGATGCCCAAGTATTTGATTCTGTGATTACTGCAAAATGTTAGAACACAACTTCCGCAGTAGAACACCTCCAACCCCAACTCTCTATCTCCCCCTACCTATTCCTGTCTGCAGACTGATTCTGAGATAGATGTAGATGTACGTGTACGAAACTGATCATCTGCGCTCAAACAACTTATTGTATGATCATTTTAGCCATTCCTTCCAGAATTTTCTTTCTTTGTCCTCTATGTAGATTGCAACAATTACGGGCACTCTCCTAAGACGATATTTTTGATAGAGTATGCAGTGTAATGAGAGAAGTAGCCCCAGTTTGAGATGCAAGGCTCTGTGTGTTGGATCTGAGACTATATATCTCAACACGCCCCCTTGAGTGTGGCATATTTTTTTATCTTAACACGTGGAAAAATATTTGGGTGATACGAAGTAGCACGTGGGCCGCTGGGCTCGATACGTGAAAGAAAGGCCCGCTTTGATACCATATTAGAACTGGACGTTCCGTCTCAAAACTAATTGGCAATCAGAGGTATAGCCCAATGATCTTAAATTTTAAGGTGCAAGGCTCTATGTGTCCGATGTGGGACTATATATCTCAACATACCCTATTAGTCATCTTTTTTTTGAGAAGGTAAAAGTAATTTATTGATTAACTTTGTTGGAGATTGTGATTTATGTAAAGTGCGATACACGGGTACATCATACATTGTATAGTGTGATATTCCAGCTCATATCTTAAGATTACCATTGGTAGGATTTGTTTCTATCTTTAATTGCTATCAATATTTAGTAGTTACCTAGTAGGAGTTGGTTTCCTAATAAGACTCTAATAATTTTTTCTATTTAAATCCCTCTTTAGGGTGATTGTGATCATTTTTTCAATAATCAATAAAGTTTCTCTTTTCTTCTCCTAAATTAACTTGGTACCAGAACCTCTCTGATCTTGAACACAAGCTAGGGTTTTCTTACTTCCGCTGACGGCGGTTGTTGTCGTCGCTAGATCATCAATTCCGGTGTTTTTCTTTTCCTTCCCCTTTGATTTTTTTTTTTCCTTTTATTCTTCTTAAATTTTTACATCTTTTAGAGTTTTATTTCATTTCTTGATTTCCATGAAAAATATTTAAAAAACAGTAATTACTATTCACGTGAACAGTGGTTACTATTCATGATGAACAATGAATATTGTTTATGTGACTTGTGTATTTAGTGATATGATCTCTAACCACTAAATCTTGATGCTAATATTTTATTTTGATTAATGACCTCTTTATTCTTTCCCCGTTTTCAATGCTTTAAAGTGATTTGAAATTTGTGCAATCAGATCTTTACAATTTTGGATCTTCTATGACAAAAAAGGGCCTGAATTGTTGTTGCTATCTCTGAAAAAATCCTACTTTCCTTTATCTTTGCATTTTGGTGATTTCTATCTTTTTCTTTCTCTTACCAATTTGGTTTGAGCCATCTATTTCTTATGGTGTTATCTTGTCTTTTATTATTTATTTGTGAGTTGGTTTGTGTAACCAACTAAATAAACCTAATTGTTTCTCAATTTATTTTATTTCATTTGAGTTAGAAGGTTCTAAGAATCCCACCCATTTTTGGCTACTTGGAAAAGTTCCAAGAGCTAATATATTTTTTTTTGTGGAGCTGGTTTGTGTGTAATAAGCCATATAACCAATGTATTGATCCATAGAGCCCATTGCTGGTAAGGCCATTTTTTTTAGGTAAAGATTCAAATTGGTTTATTTACTTTAAGGCTCAAACTGGTTGTTGAAGACGAAAAAATATTAAGGATTTTTTGTAAGAGGAGTAGTTTGTTATCTTTTCCAAGGTGGAATTATGGAGTTTGTGCTTTCAGCTTGAGGGGGAGTGTTAGAAAATTTGATATTTTTGGTATGTGTGAAGTTGGTTGAAGACTCGGGTTGGTTATTTGAAGTTAAAACTAAAGACTATTTTTGTGAAGTTCTGATTATTCGTGAAAGTGTTTGTTTATATCTGTGATGATTTTATTGAAGTTTTTCAAAGTGAAGATCTTAAAGCCGTGAATGACTTGAAGTTTCAAACGTATTGTGTTCGTGGCCTCTCACCATCCATTTGAGGAGTATTAGAGATTGTGATTTATGCTAAGTGCGACGCCCAGGTACATCATTCATTGTATGGTGTGACACACCGGATTATATCTTAAGATTAGCATTAGTAAGATTTGTTTCTATCTTTAATTATTATCAATATTTAGTAGTTACCTAGTAGGAGTTAGTTTCCTAATAGGACTCTAATCGTTTTCCCTATTTAAATCCCTCTGTAGGGTGATTGTAATCATTTCTTCAATAATCAATAAAGTTTTTCTCTTTTATTCTCCTAGTTTAACTAACTCGAAACAAATTTCCTAGGTGAATAGAGTACAACCCGAAGGCAAATGAAAAAGAAAAGCAAAAGAAGAGTAACGTAACATCAAATCAGATCCGCTAACTAAATCCTTACAATGCATCGCAAGATCTTCAACACCCCCCATATGTATAGAAGATGACCAATACAAAATAGTTGCATCAATGTCCAAAATGATCACTTCCAAGGTCTTAATATTCCCTTCGAAATGCTTCCTTGCTTCCACATGATCACATATGGAGTAAGGTCCTATACAATTTATCAATCTTCATTCTAAATAACTTTCACCACTACTTTACAAAGAAGTAATAAAAGCCCGGTTAAATACCCACAAGACACCAAACGGGATAAAGAAGTGATTCCAAACCTCCATCGCAACCGATGCAAGACTAATGTGGTAAATGAGCTCATCTATTAACACCACAAAGAAGACGCATACGATTCACTTCCATACCTCTTCGCCTAAGTCATCTTTAGTCCTCACTAGCCGCCAAACCACTCCCAATAGAAGAAAACTACTTTAGACGGAATCTCCATCCTCCAAATCACACATCTTGAGATATCAGTACTATCGTACCTACCACCAACATTCTAGCTTGTACCAAATGTTTACACGTTGATCTTAACTTAAATTTCCCACTATCGAGCCACTACCATTTTCATTTGTCTTCATTCATCCAAATCATAAACAAAGTAAGGTTTTGAATCATAGAGCGAAGGTTCTCCAATTCCTTATCAAAAGATTTCTCCAAAATGAAAATTTTAACTCGTCGTGTGCCCTTCCATTTCTATCCAATGCTTTAGATCACAAACATTGTATAAAGAATGGTATGCCAAAGCAAGTTGTTCGAATCATACCATATACATCTCACTATTACTGATGTTGATCCCTATACCTTCTTTAAACTTTTCCCAAGTACTGAAGATCGATCTCCATAATTCCAATTCCTATTCCAGAGCCATGCATGCTCGTTTATCCACAACTTCGCTTTAATTACCTTGACCCATAACCTTTCTTTGTCATTACAATATTGTTATAGCCACTTCCCAAACAACACGACATTCAATTTTAATCTCAATTCACCTATCTCCTTTTCGATGCAAACTATATCTCATTTCAGAAGATGGAGCTTAAGAGCCCCCTCGGTACCAACCTAGAGAAAATTTATGACGATCATCTCCAACTTAGATGCGACTGAAGCTGGAAAGTGTGTTCTTGACAAGTGTAAACGACCTCATATTGATAAATTCGTCATTTTCGAGAAAGCTAACTTCTTACCAATTTGTTGGTAAACGGATACTAAATCTCTAATGCAGCGTGAAGGCGCCCCAAGGTAAAGATCCTATACTACATCCCAAAGTAAGAGTTAAGTTTCGGATAGCATACCATTTCCACCCTCCAAAACTTTACTTTTTGAAAGGTTTGTACATAATCCTTAGACCAACTGGAAGCTCAATAACACAAGGTAAAGATATCTGATCTTGCCTGCAAATAAGATAATATTATATGCAACAAACTAAAGGTGAGTAATCTTTGGCGCCTTTTCATTCATCTTAAACTCGTGAATCATGCCCAAGTATCTAGCCTTGCATGTCAATCTTCTCAAAGTATCCCCCATCATTATGTACAAGAAAAGAGCTAAGGGTCACCTTGACCTTGATGAATACCGTCTGGAACTGGATAAGAAAACATATTGACAATCCATGAATCAAGAGCAAAAATTTTGTTGTCAATTTGCAAATTTTTATCCATTGCCTCCATTTCCCCTGAAAACTCATCCACTTTAAGACATAAGATATAAAGTTCCAGCTTATATGGTCGTAAGTATTCTTCAAATCGATACATCCTACCTCATTCAAGAATCAATTGACTCCTTGGCAATGAAAACGCCATCAAGGATCTACCTATTCAAAACAAAAGCCCCTTAGAATTTCGAAATTCCTGAGCTCGTCACTTCTCTCATCCTCGGTGTTGTTGTGAGAGTAAAGAGTATAGGTTTGTTTCTATTTTGTGTTATTAGGTTATTGTAACTATGATTTCAAATTTTAATAAGTATATTCTTCTCCTCGTTAGTCAAGTTGGTATCAAAACAAAAGGCCTCTATCTCTCCGTTAGACAGCAAACAGAACACCATTCTTCAACCGGACAACTTAAAACTAGTTGCACCAAATTTTATTATGCAGAACTACCATAATTTTCAATCCTTTCTCTTCTTTCAGATCTCTTATATGTTACTCCTATTTTACATAAGATTGGCTTTTCCTTTAAGAAAATTGTTAAAAAAAAGAGTTATTTAGATATTGGTTTGCCGGATCTTAAGATCTTAACAAGCGTTAGCCAAATTTTCTTATATAAAATCCAAGGAAGTCAATGCGTGTTATGATACAAATGCGACCACGGCTAGCAATATGCAACATAGATCTTGTGACCGCAATGCGACATATTTCGATCTGTTGCAATACATTAGGTGATATACTGCATATACTGATGTATGCACCCATTAAATGTATATGGGTTTTTGTTTTTGTTTTGTTCTTTCCGTATAAGAGATTTAGATTATATTACTTGGGTTTGGGTTTTATGCTTTATCAAGATTTAATATATTCAAGTTATGGGTTTTTATGCGAGTGTCCTTGATCGAGTTTTGAATTTTGTGATTTATCATATATGAGATAAATCATAATTGAGGTTCTAGTTTAACGTATATTTCATAATCAAGTTTGGAGGTCTAAAAACTCTTTTACTTGACGCAGTTGTGCAAATGTGTATTAAAGGTGTTGCGAGACGTACTGCGTTGTGCCCAAATGTAGCGACAACCGCATCATTAACAATTGCGCTCGCAACACTCACATCAGACTACCTTGATAGCATCATCATATCATTGACGACCGCCAAACACTTACTAGTCAACTTCAAGTTTTGACTATTTGCATTTAACCAATCACCAGAACATGGTTGTCTCAAAATAAAACATGTTTCATCGATCAAGCATGTTTGCTAGACCACCCTAGTCAGGTCGCCAGCACAAGATCAATTTTCAAATCTTATTCACGTATGATCCACTTCCTTCCCACTCCAGTCTGCATTTCAGGCAAATATCCACAACCTAGTCCAGTCCAGGCTTCCAACTCGATCCAGTTCATGCCCGACCTTAGTCCAGCTTAGTCCACTCACATAATATTTTTTTTTTTAGATCCCCGTTTCATCCATCACTGCAAACAACCATCAATGAGTAAAACCACAGAGTCAGTCCACTACGCCCGATATGAACTCTTCAAGAGAAAAAGAAATCCTCGCAACTCTTTTGCAGATAAACAATAGCTTCCATTATTTGATAGTCAAAGTTTGTTAATGAGAGTCAATTGAATCATTAGATGTTAGATGGTATCTAATATGTAGTGAGTCAAACCTTATCCACTGTTTGACGGGGAGCGCGGATAATAACCATTTTATACGATAAATAAAGGTCTTGGGAGCTGTGTAGCAATATGGGTAATTATGTAGGAGCAATTAGATAGATGGAAACTTTTTTTCCTAATATTTTGAACACTGGATGGATGCTTAAACACATCCTTTGTTGATATGTCACATTTTTATGGTTTAGCAGAAAGGAATCACAAATGTTTTCTCAGCGTAGCGTGGTATGAATCTTTTCCTCAAGTATGCAGCAAGGTAGTTAGACGCGATCGCATATGTGATTGATGCGACCTGAAATCGCATCTCCATCGCCGCCCCTTAAATGTGACTGGACATAGATGCGTTGTATTTTGTTTCATTTCAACGCATTTTATCACTTTTTATCGCATATTGTCGCATTTTAATGCAAAAAAAATGGGAGAATCAAACCAAAACACAATAGAAAACACACAAAAATGAAATATTGTGCGAGTATACGTTAATACTAAATGAAGAATACCATATAAACTAAATAATTGCTAAAAGTATATGATACAATTACGAAAAGTAAAAGCTTTCTAATAAAATTAAGATAGAAGATACGAGAAACAAGATAATCAATTACCTTATTCAAAGCAAAACCTAAAATATGAAATACCTACATTATAATTCTAAGAACTCTCATCAAACCAACGTTCTGTTAGTTAGTTTTGCTACTTGGCATATTTCAATTTTCTAGTTATGGTTTGCTAGTTTTTACTTGGCAATGAGGATTAGATTACCAAGTTATGTGTTAGTTGTTACTTGGTATATATGGATATCTCAGTTATTCATTTCCTTTTTAGATTAGCTAAGTTTGTTAGTTATGTTTTATTATACGTTTTATATGTTTTTCTTAAATAATATATTGCATATGATTATATGCACTTATATTAGGAATATATACAAATTTTGCCTACTGTGTCACAATATTCGCAACGGCGTTGCAATATTCATGTTATCCGCAGTAACATATTTTTGCTCGTAATCACATCGCATCGCAACACGCATTAACAACCTTGGTATGCAGGTTACAAATACCTGGACGAATATCGGATTAACTGCTTCGTATCACCATGGGATTTAGGCATTTAAATGCTTCCAACTTCTCCTAATGTATTTCATTGCACACATGACAAGAATAAACTTGACCAAGAAGCAGGGTCGGCCCTAGGGCTTTGTGTTAGGAATTAAGGTAGCTAATCCCAATTCCTCGCCCAAGAACGATAAACGGAAACGCCAATTGAGAAATTAAGCGAAATCAAAACACAACGATTTACCCGGAGGAAGGAAGTGGAAAACCCTTACGGATAAAAAACCACTCCCCACGAACAATCCATTATGATCAAATAGGTTACAAGCCATCTTTCCAGCTTCCTCAAGCTTTCTAATGCAGTATCTCAAATCCTAGTTCTCTAGAATTAAACTCACAGATATTACAACCAAAAGATAGTTAACAAATAACGTAAGTCTCCCTTATATACTTGGGAGACTTATTACAAACAGAACAGATCTCGAGGCAAACTCAACATCCCAAAATGAACTTACAAAACCAGCCAACGCTATTTTCGTTCGAACGACTTTTATCTCGTTCGAACGACTTTGACGAAACCAAGTTTCTAACTCTAGAAACAAGCATCTCGTTCAAACGACTTCCATTCTCGTTCGAACGACTTTGACTTAACCAAGTTTCTAACTTATAAAATAAACATTTCGTTCAAACGACTTCCAGTCTCGTTCGAACGACCATCAATCGAGTTCACCCTTAACAATCTCCCACTTGAAATCGAAACTACCGTAACCCATCTCCAGATCTCCAAATGAATTATTCGCACTACCCGGACCTTCAATCATGAAGACCCACAGACAAAATTTTACAATCTTCAACAAATCTCCCACTTAAAATTTGAAATGTGAGATTCCTGTAACTTCACCTATCTTCAAAGTAACCACATTTGTAATCGTGTCAAACCAAACTCTTCACGCCAAAAAGCTACCATAACACAAAAAACCATGTGATAATATTTTTGAACATTTTTCAACCAAAAAAAAATCAAGAACGTCCCCTTAAACTTTCAAAGCCGCACCGTACTTATGCCTTTGCAATCAATGATGCAATTAACTATTGTCATCTCGATACCCAAGTAGCTTCGATATAATACCACAAAACTGTAGCCCTTTCCATGTCACTAACGTACTTCGCCATCACAAGTGAACACAACCCTGTAAGCCGAACAAGAATCACTCCATAGCTATGAGCTATAACCGAGTCTTCTTTGAATACATAATATTCATTTTCAACGTCTCACAGCTCCCACTTCATGGGAAAACTTTGGTCTCATGTAAGCATTGACATACATTAGCAAACAAATCATTAATGAGTTAGACATACCGCGATCTAAACTCATATCGCATTCCATAGCCAAAAAACACGTGTCTCATTCCCGAAGTAACAACAAATGGTGTGCTACCAAATAATACTCCAACAGTCTCAATGTACCATGTCAGTAACAACTTCTGCTTCACGTTCTTCCTAAATATTAGCCAATCCATCGATTCAACCCTTTATTGAGATAACCGTTCCCATGACTCTTCAATCTCACCCATGTTAGAACTTGCATACGCAACTAGCATATCATCCATACTCTAAGAATAGACAATTCATAAGTTCTCAAAACTCATAACATCAACAATGGTCTATGTGGTGTTTCCTGAACCCATCAATGATATAAACATATCCAGCATCGAGCCCTATCGTTTCGGTGTATATCTTAAACACTCATATGAGCTCTCATGTATGTGCCTCCATAATGCAACTTCACCCGGTAACTATGTATCCATGTAGCCAACTTACATACCCATCTTCAATAAGATCAATCGTGAAGAATTTTTCATTCCGTATCAAGAATCACTCAATCCGGAAAAATAAAGCCACCACAATACAACTAGCTTCACAACCGGTGAACCAAAACATCTTGACATAAACACTTGTTTATTCTTGAAAGCACTTTACCACAAGTTTCACCTTGAACCGCTTGAACAAACTTGTTCTCGTTTAACTTGTAAACCAACTTGTGAAGTAAAGAGTTTTACCATCGGTAGTAAGATTACAGCATATACCCGATATGACGATTGAGATCCCATCTCATCATCATCCATGACAAGCTCCTACTTGCCCATGACCTCACCTTGTAAAGCCACCTTGTAGTCATCACCAATACCGGCTAGCCACAAACAATGTCGAAAGTAATGATAACGGGCCGCAGGTCTCGAAACCTTGGTTCTTCTTTTCATTACAATCGGAGGAGTATACGGTTCTCGTTGGACCTTTTCAACTAATAGTTCCAACACTATCTCTGCAGAGATTTTTACATACTCACATGACCCCGATAAATCCACTTTTCCGGTCCACTTATTCATGTCTTCGCAAAAGACATCATCATTGGATATCACATCAATAAGTTGGATAAATTTCCGATTCTTCACATCACAAGATCAGTCACCAAAATTATCACAAACATATCCAATGAACATGCACAAACTAGACATATAATCTAGTACTGATCTACTACTAGAATAGACAAAAGAAGTATAAATGATTACCTCCTTTTTCGTCCAAGTAATCTTTTCTAATAGTCCAAGATCCAATGCATACTAAGACTCTATATCAACCGCCGAAACTATCGAATCTGCCCAAAACTGTTTTAACAACTCGATGAAACATTTCATACTTCGCGCTCTTTCAGTAATCTCACGGACCACACTTTCAGCCATACCAAACTCTTGTAGTATTATTGGGATCTTCTCAAGCCTTTCAATCCCAATAGATGTTTTATCTATAACAAACTCATCACAGCAAAATTGATTGCCATCACCGTTAGACCCAAGACGCTTCAACATTGAACCCGTCTCAATCTCAACCCAAGCTTTCTATCTAACGAAGACATCAAATTAATCTGTTTCATTCTTCAAGAAATGTATACCAAGCTCTCGTGTGAGATCACCAATAAAAATAACAAAACCATGAAATCCCTCATTGGAACTAACTCTAGTCGGTTTCCATACATTATCGTATAAGTGGTTCGATCCCATATTCCATTTTCTTCTCTTTCTAGGAAACCCAACTTTCTTTTGCTTCACCAAGACAACGTTTTCACAAAAGAACAAATCTATCGATTTTAACTTGTCAAGTATTTTCCTCGAGAACAATGTTTTCATCCAAATGCTCACCATCGAAGTAACAACACCAATAATCTCATCATTAGCGTTACGCGTCCCTAAGTATACATCTTGTCTTTTGTCCCAAACTAAAATAATAGCATCCTTCATGATCGTAAAAACATCATTGCCAAAGGTAGCCAAAAGACCCAAGTCCGATAGTTGGCTCGAAAACATATTTCTAGCCATACTAGACACATTTTGCACCGTGTCCGAACTTAACGAATGATAAATGCAATCCGAACATCTCCATTATCTACTATGCGATAATACTCATTATAACTAGACAATTCACTTTTACCCAACATAATTTTCAATGGAGCATCCAAGTCTAACCTCAACTTTTTACAAACACTATAAGACAACCAACATGACGTATCCTGAGTACCATGAATCACATTACATGATTTATCCCGAATATCACAAGTCATATCACACAAATCATTAGAAATAAGATCGGAGACACTATCAAAATTTTTACCTTCCCCAAAGAAAGTCATCGAATGTCTTTTTACAGATCTTCTCTTCTTCGTCGATGGACAATCTTCCTTCTTATGAACAACTTTACCGCAATTCCAACAAATATATTGTTGATTGCAATTTCATGCCTTTATGTGTCTTTTGCTTCCATTTTCAATATGTGAAACTCTATTTCCTTTAACTTCAACATCCGAGTAATTACCTGATGTTAACAACGAAGCTCTAAAAGGTATTACGCGAGAATTATCACCGAAGACTTCTACTACGTCGCTGAAAGTAACCCGCTTACGAGAGTTTGTCCATCATCTCTAACACGATACTCATTTTAGGCAATTTAGAAGAAATAGAATTTGAGAGTGTTGAACGAACTTTACCTAAAACATCTCGATCTAGAAGCTCCCACTCCAAACGATCCATATCGGCCGGCTTCGTCGAAATCCCTCCTAGAAGAAAATCACAATCCTCCGCATATAGAAAATCCTCTACTTGCATCGTCCATATCCCAAAGTTCAATCCATTAAATTCATCGATTCCTAATATCTCCATATCGGCCATTGCTTTAATCACACAAGCCCCAACCTTCGCTCTGATACCAGTTGTTAGGAATTAGGGTAGTTAATCCCAATCTCTCGCCCAAGAACGATAAACGAAAATGCCAATTGAGAAATTAAACGAAATCAAAACACAACGATTTACCTAGAGGAGGAAAGTGAAAAACCCTTACAAATAAGAAAACCACTCTGCGAACAATCCACTATTATCAAATAGGTTGCAAGCAATCTCTCCAGCTTCCTCAAGCTTTCTAATGGAGTCTTTCAAATCCTAGTTCTCTAAAATTAAACTCACAAAGATTATAACCAAAAGATAGTTAACAAATAACCTAAGTCTGCCTTATATACTTGGGAGACTTATTACAAACAGAACAGATCTCGAGGCAAACTCAACGTCCCAAAACAAACTTACAAAACCAGCCAACATTGTTTTCGTTCGAACGACTTTTATCTCGCTCGAACGACTTTGACGGAACCAAGTTTCTAACCCTAGAAACAAGTATCTCGTTTGAACGACTTCCAGTCTCGTTTGAACGACTTTGACGGAACCAAGTTTCCAACCTAGAAAACAAGCATTTTGTTCGAACAACTTCCAATCCGTTCGAACGACCATCAATCGAGTTCACCTTTAACATTTTGGTGGCCTAAAGCGAACCCTAAAGTAAGGATCCGCATATACAGCAATAAAACATACAACCTCATTTAAGGTCGCTACAAGGGTTTTTTGGCCTTTATTTACAAAGTTTTTGCCATTTACATATGTTTATAGACAATAACACCGATTATGAGGAAACAAGTCGAAGACGTTCTTCGCTAAAATTTTGTTAGGAAATCCTGAAACTTCCTCAAGAGTTGTCTAATGAGAAATAGAGATGGTGGCTTAGTTAAAGACTTGTAGAGAGAGAAACTTACAATATTTTGTAAGTATAAGAGTGATAGAGTCTCGAGACTTAAGAAATAATTGATCAAGTGGTGGTGGGCTACAAGTTTATATATCAACGAGTTTTGAAAAATAGCAAGTATGTGTTTTCAACTATAGTTTGTGAAACAAAAGCCAAAATCCTTTTTTTCAAGGATATTTAAAACTATAGGCTCTTGTTTTTCCGTGAAACAAATTGAGAGAGGATTTGAGATCGAGAAGTAGAGAGTACAAATAAAAATCGATGCTCCTCTGTAAATGGGGACCAAAGCAACTGTAATAACGAAAAGGCATCGATTTTGATTTGTACTCTCTACTTCTAGATCTCAAATCCTCTCTCAATTTGTTTTACGGAAAAACAAGATTCCACAGGTACAAATATCCTTGAAAAAAAAATCTGGCTTTTGTTTCACAAAGTATAGATGGAAATAGAGACTTGTTATTTTCCAAAAACTTTGATGAAAGCTAAACTTGTATCCTACCATCACTTGGTCATTGATTTCAAAAGTCTCGAGACTCTATAACTCTCATAATTTTAAAAATATTGCAAGTTTCCCTCTCAAATCTCTCTGTCTATTCTTTATCTCATTAAACAACTCCCAATGAAATTTCAGGGTTTCATAACAAAGTTTTTGCGAAGAACTTCGACTTGTTTCCTAAGTCCTCATAATCGGCGTTTTTGTCCATAAACATATGTAAATGGTAATACCTAGGTAAATAACGGCCAAAAAGCCCTAGCAACGACCCTAAATGAGGCCCCTTGTTTTATTCCAGTAAATATGTGAGGCCTCACTTTAGGGTTCGCTATAGGTCACCGAAATTGCTAAGAAGGCCATGTAATGTACATATATTGCTTATTCACTCATCTATACAAATGATCTATGTTTTAACCCTCAGGCCGCCACGCCACATTCTGAGTGTTTCCCTACTTCTTTTCATGGAATATGAATTGGAGGTTAACAATAAAAAGGTAAGAAATCTTAGTTCTGATTTTAAGGGCAACATAAAATCTAAAAGATTTCTATGAAGTAGTTAAATCTCTGTTAGTACAAGGGAAGTTTGGTCTTCATGATGTCGTCTTAGTGCTCATCAGAAACTCACCTAAGTAATAAATGAGTCTAAAGGGACAAGTGACCGCGACTGGGACTATTTGAGAAAGAGTAAAGTGTGTATGTATGAATACATAGGTAGATATGATCTTTACAAGGAAGATATGATCCTATCAATATGTAGGTAAAGGTTTAAGCATGGAACGACCACGCAATAACATCTGAAATAGAATGTGGTACAAGAATCTATATAGTTGGCTCTTTTCCAACCATATAAAAGACAATGACGTAGAGAAAAACAACAATTAATCTTCATAATATGGTAGGATCTACCTTCATAATATATGTTAGGCCGGTATAAAATCTAAAAGGTTTCTATGGAGTAGTTAAATCTCTGTTAGTACGAGGGAAGTTAGGTCTTCATGATGTCATCTCAGTGCTCATCAGAAACTCACCTAAGTAATCAATCAAGTATCTTCTAAAGGGACAAGTTACCGCGACTGGTACTATTTGAGAAAGAGTAAAGTGTATGAATACATAGGTAGATATGATCTTTACAGGGTAGATATGATCCTATCAATATGTACAGATTTAAGCATGGAACGACCACGCAATAAAATCTGAAATACAATTGATCTTTATAATATGGTAGGATCTCACCTAAATAATATATAATAGGCCGGTATAAAATCTAAAAGGTTTCTATGGAGTAGTTAAATCTCCGTTAGTACGAGGGAAGTTTGGTCTTCATGATGTCGTCTCAGTGCACATCAGAAACTCACCTCAGTAATTAATCAGGTATCTTCTAAAGGGGAAAGTTACCGCGACTGGGGACTATTTGAGAAAGAGTAAAGTGTGTATGAATACATAGGTAGATATAATCTTTACAAGGTAGATATGATCCTATCAATATGTAAAGATTTAAGCATGGAACGACCACGCAATAATATCTGAAATAGAATGTGGTACATGAATCTATATAGTTGGCTTTTTCCAACCATCTAAAAGACAATGATGTACAGAAAAAACAACAATTGATCTTCATAATATTGCAGGATCTCACCTTCATAATATAGATTAGGCCGGTTAAATGATGACCTCAAGATTAACGGGTTATGTAAGCTTAACGATGTTATCACATCCATCTGAACCCTGCATTAGAAAGGTTATTTAGGTAGTTGGTGAAGTTAGCACCCAATGTGTATATAGATGAAAAGATGTACAACCTATAGATTCCAACTCTTCGCTACGATGTATCATATAGACATGGCAGCTGTCAGTTTCGACTATGATACCTTGAAACTGGTGACATATATGTGTTGTGTATGTAATGATTACTCCAACTTTCAGTATAAATGAAATACCCAAAAGAGTATCATCCCATATCTTTCTTATACATTGGTTTCATAGGTTTAATATCACTTGCATTTTAAGAAAAAAGCTTATTATTAGAACTGGAGGTTCCATCTCAATACCAATTGGTTATGAGAGGAGTAGCCCCAGGATCTTATATCTTGAGGTGCAAGGCTCTATGTCCAATGTGGGACTATTTATCTCAACATCTATAATTGTGGAAGTCGGGAAATTCGGCAAGTACCGATACAACAAAACTTAGGAAAGTATATAATAGGCGAGACATATTATCGGAAAATCTTTCAAGGAACACCCCATTTGTTGCCTAAGGAAAAACATAAACAGAATAGAAATGGTTCGTACCTAATCAGCTAAAGACATTAGACAAGAAATTAGATTCGGCTCTAAAAATAATAATAAACTCAAGACTCAAACTCCAATGTTAGCTATTAAAAAAATCAAAATAAGCTTCATAATCAAAGGCCCCTGGAACCAAGTCAATAGCGTGTTAGATACGCTGTAGCTCAGGACTATTGGGTTCACAACAACATCATGATATTTTTCAACAATTTGCAGTAATATATCAGGAACTGGAGAGAGGGGCAGAAATAGTACCAACTAAGGCAGCCGACATATCCGTGGGTCGTGCCTCTGTAATAAAGCTGGTATGTGTCCGGAGTGAAGCGGATAGGAGCTCTGGAGGTGGTTAACAGTATCAAAACGGTCATCTTACCCTTCCACATAAACGAGAACGTGCTGTCCCTGCTGTCGTGGTGATTGTGCCTCTCAAATTGTCATGGTCGGCCCAATTAGGTGGCAGACGTCCATCGGAACAATTGCGCACCTAATAGTATCCTCGTATGTCTCCCTAATATTTATCTTTAGCATACAATGATTTGTGGCCCTCTTGTCACCTCTTTTCGATAACCAATAAATGTCGAATTGTTTCGGAGTGCGGGCTGAGCTTGACTTGGAGCTTCTCCTGGACATCCTCCGAAATCAAGTTCTCCGTGAACTATCCATCTATGATAATCTCTGACAATTTACCCTCTGCCACACATCTAGTGCGGAAGATTTTGTGTCGCTTCCACAGGTCAAAATCTTCGGTCCCATCTTCGCTAACCCGGTTCGCAGACCCGCAAAATAGTAGGGTGTGTGACATACAGCTTTGCGGTTTTTGGTGGGGTAATAGGTCAAGGGATGCCACAGGCAGTACTAAATTGTCCTTGTCCAAGTTCGGGCATGTTTTGTCAACTCTGAACCCCTAGGTGACCTCCTGAACCCCTTGGTGACCTCCTGAACTGCCGGTAATAAGGGTGGGGTTTCTCTTGGTTAAATAACAACAATTTTTTTCGCTTTCTTCTACACTTGCAGGTGCCATGGGTATGCTGGGGAAGTTGCTATTGGACGTGGGTCTGAAGTTGTCGCCGGTCGCTGGTACTCTTGCCGATGGGCTGACGTGCTGGGCTGGTCCCAGAACCGTCGGTGCTCGAGCCCGAGCCGCTGCGGCTATGGTCTAGGTTTTCGCCACTACAATCTTGGCTTTAATCGTGAGGGGTTGGGTTGTACTGCCCTCCGGATCACTATCTGGGGGTCTTCCTAGTCTGGTTGTGGGTCTGCCCGCACCGCCACCTGCTAAGGTTTTCTCCCTATCTTCACGACAACCATTGTCGACTTGGGTTTCAGCGGCCACAGTTTTCACCAGCGCTGGTTCAACGAATCTCCGTACGTCTCTCTCTCCGTCGTGATATATTTTCCGATTGGCGTCCCTGCATATCCAATCATTCTCATCATCATCGTACGGATTGACTTGCTTTGTTCCGGCTTCAATTTGGACAAAATCTGGAAGAATTTGAAGCCCAAAGTCGATGAACTTCTGAAACCTAGAATCTTTAATCGTTATAATACCAAAATTGCTAAAAACAAATAGCAGAAGCCTCGTTTATTGGATTAAAATCAAGAACTATGGTTTTCAGATTTCCCCCAAACTCACATAGCCCATCCTTTCACTCCCAAACAAAACAATTAACTAATTAATTAACTACTGGAGCTCTAGGCCCTTATTAACTAAACATCAAAGACTAGGAATAAAATAGACCGTTCCCGGAGAAATGACCCAGACTCATCAGTGAAAGCATCCTTTTACTTCACCAAAAGAAACTGAAAGATGTCCCATCATATCCGTCACGTCACAATTCATATCTTCCTCCCCAATCCTTATCATCCTTGGCCGAAATTACTTCTTCTACTCAAGTTGGTCCTTTTACTTCACCAAAAGAAACTGAAAGATGTCCCCATCATATCCGTCACGTCACAATTCATATCTTCCTCCCGAAATTACTTCTTCTACTCAAGTGGGGGGATGTTTAGATGGTAAAGTTCTTACAACATAGCAGTTGTGACTTCCTTTCATCTGGTCTGTGGCATTTTTCACGTGCATATTTAGTCTTAAATACACTAAATCGTTTAATGTTTTCTCCGTTAAGTTGTTGGGGTTATTTGTGTATGCTACATCGAATGCACTCCAGTTATGTTCAAGATCACAAGCAGGATGTACCATATAGCTGAGTCAACAATCTAATTACTGCACTTTTAAGTTCAAAATTTTTAGGATTGACTACTTTCCATCAATGACCTAAAATAGAATTCTAATTGTAAATGTAGAAAACTGAAAGGACTTTACCGTGACCATTTATCTCACATTATCCCAAATTCATTAGTACTTAAGAGTTTCTCTAATTATCCTTTGCTATTCCTTATAGCAGAATCCGGAGGAAGTTCTCTATTCATTTGATGCAACCATAAACCTCAAATTTTTTCACTCAAGGTTAGTTGCAGCATCAAAAAACTATTAGGGAATTTAGCAACACGATGCTTTTTTTCAAATCTATTCCACCCATGTGCACTTCCATCAGAGGTATCACATGTGGTTTAATATACAATCAGGTAAAAACATTTCTTGCACCATCAAGGATTGTCTTCCATTTTGGTAGATTATCCCAATCTTCATAACTTATATCTATGCAATGAGCTGTGTAGACGTGAGGAAACTCATTTTTTTAAATCTACGGCATATGTGTAATTTGATGCACTGCCCCACAGGTATTTGCGCAAGTTTTTTCTTCAAATTTATTTGTCAGTCAATAATTATTTTAAGAGTCACACATAAATTTGAATCTTTTGCTTTCCCCTCAGTACATTCAGAGCACAAAAATTGCACCAACCTAAGAAGAAGCTAACTAATTTATGTGCAGTGGCCCCTGTCTGTTGTCTTACCGAAGACAGACATTTCTATCTGCTCATTTCTGCCCATGATTGTTTGGCCTTTGCTTACAAACATAGACGCTTTTCTTTTTCAGTAAACCAAGCCCTTTCATAGTGGTGGTCTCACTACTTAAAGGCACATAAACAGGATTGTGGTATAAAATTGCTTGTATTGCATGTTTGGACTCTGGAGTTTTCAAAAGATTGAATATCATGTTGATGGCAATCACAACAGCAACCAGATCTTAAAATGCTTTATTGCTAACAGAATAACGTTCAATGTGTTAACAACTCAAATTCAAACGTGTAATAGCAGCAATTTCAGATTGCAGTCCTTTATTATGTATCCTGGAGTAGAGAGACTTTCAGAATAAATGATTTGGCTTACTGAAAAATCATCGTCAAATTAGTATGCAAAGTAAGACAATCACGGGCCAAGAAGAGATGTTCAATAATGTCTTATTGTTTGCAAGACAAGAGAAGGAGATCGCACACAAATTTGCTAGCTTCTTCTCTAGTGGGAAACGTTTCTTCTCTTTCTTTTCTTACATTCTGAATCTACTGTGCGGAAAAGTAGAATTGTAAATTTATTCATGAGTTTATGGGATTCAACGAACACATGGAAAGAGAAAATGGTTGCAAATAATTTGGGAAAATGCTTTGAATTGCATACATGCAGGAGATCTTAAGAAATCACCTTTCTATTTGCTTAAGACAAGCTGCAAAACACATTTCATAGATCTGATTTAGAAAGACTTCGATAAGCCATTAAATAAAAGACAGTCCTCTTTAGTGCTAGAAATATAATTAACTTTTGCATATGCGCATTAGAGATTTGTAAATGCATTATATCCCTTGGTTCTTTACTAATTTTTTGGTGTTACAATCATTAGTGAATGTAGAACAATTTCACGTATATGATTTATCAAATAAATGGAAAACTTTGTTCACGACAAGGAAAAGATGTTGAGAGGTTCTTAAGTAGTAATGAATTTGGGATGATATCAGAGAATGGGCATGATAGTTGACCTATTATATAAAATATAAACATGGTAGATGGAGAAGCAAAGACTTGGGTACATACTTATTACAAGGGAGAAATTACACAACAATGAGAAAATAGCAAAACATAAGTGGTACATCTTTACTAAAGAAGGTAAGTATGGATTATTATTATAAGAATGAGAAGGAAATAAAGCGTTTGTTAAGGAATAACTCATTAGTCATTACAGTGATACAAGTAACTCCAAATACTAATTTATTTTTTCATTAAAATGCTGAAAACATGACGAAGTTACCCATGCAGTGCATATGCATCTGCCTCAGATGGAATTGAAGTGCATTTTATGCCAAACACACAAAAAACTGTGAAAACTGTAAACGATTTAGTATATGCAACAGTAAAACTGCTTCAGAAGAAGATCACACAAAAAGATGAAGGGACTAAAACAATAATGGAGAACTGCCTGAATAAACCATACCATCTATAAGGCTCAACCCTCTGAGGTACAAGAAGTTGTAATGGTTGATGTCTTGATGATGACGAGAACGAGGATGGAGACAAAGTCGTGAACTATGAGCACATGGATTATGACGTCAATTACAGAGCTTCTTCTGATCTTGGTCATGATTTGACATTTCGAGTTTGAGTATGGAGTTTCTAGTTTTTGTAGAGTGGGATCCATTATTTGTTTGTGAAAGTGGGTTTAAATAGCCTCAGATGCATTGTTATTTCATTTATGTTTAAACTTAAGACTACAAATAAAATGCTTATTTTCTGGCTTTAAATATGTCTCACCTATTTTACTTATATCCACGACTTTTCCCGACTTTAAATCAATTTTGCATAATTTATACCCTGCAGAGTTTTCCCTCCTTCCCGAATTTGTTACTTACTTAATATGTAGGTATAGTCCTGAATCCTGATGAGTATCTCTGGTGTTTCTAACTTGCTGTATGGATATCTACCATTGGGAATATCACCAGAAACATACCAAATTTCAATTGAATATTTGAGGTTGATGTCAAGCATACAATCTAGTTATTTTTGCCACATTGTATGAAACTAGTTCTCTCAACCATCATCAACCCAATGGCTCCAACTCAATCTACTGCCCCTCAACCAACAGACCCCGTATGCTTGATGGGAAGGAGGGCCAAAAAGACCAATCAGGGAGACCATCCATACCACTAATTCGTGTTTGCTATAATTGAGAATTGACCCCTTTGTCATATTTGCACCACTAGTCCCTTTTACAGATAAATGTTTTTCTTTTAAAGTGAGTTAATCCCTTTGTCATATTGAGCCTGCAACCTCAACTGGAAAGCTTGAGTGGCGTTAACACTTAGCATGATTTCCAGATTAGCCTAGGGATTTGAAGAGATAACTACATTGAACTTCAAGTATTTTAACCGTATTTGGATAGCAATTATGCATACTTAATTACTATACTTATTTTTGGAGCTAATGCCCCTCTCATTTTCCAAAAAAAATGCATACTTAGCAGCACTTAGTATTCCAGCAAAGAGTGCGTGAGGAACTCACTTAGGAACGGCAGTAACTGTTAAAGCCAATATTGGCACATCTGGAAGGCGGTTCCTCAGAGATGAAAGATTGCGATAACTAGGCCTGTTACCACATACAAAATAAATAAAATGAGAATAAGCCAGATATATATATATATATATATATATATGCATACTTAGCAGCACTTAGTATTCCAGCAAAGAGTGCGTGAGGAACTCACTTAGGAACGGCAGTAGCTGTTAAAGCCAATATTGGCACATCTGGAAGGCGGTTCCTCAGAGATGAAAGATTGCGATAACTAGGCCTGTTACCACATACAAAATAAATAAAATGAGGATAAGCCAGATATATATATAGAGAGAGAGAGAGAAAGAGAGTCGTCATCATAATCATATGCTATTTATACCAAGACAAATTTGTAATAGCATACTACTGTCATATTATAACATGAGAACAAGTGTATGAAACCAATTCCCACTTGTGGTTTCAAGAATGGCAACTCATCATTATAAGAGCATCACCAACAGATTTTGAGAGGTGTGGGTGTGAGAATTCCGACACCACACCACTCAAAATCCACAACAGTGTTTTTAAGTAAGTGTGGCTTTTGGTTATGGTGCAAAACACGCCACCTCATACGAGAGAGTAAGAAGTAAAAAAAAGTATATACGCCTTTCCAAACAGGGCCTAAACAGGCGTTATTTTCAATAGGCGTCTAGACCTTTTTTCGTAGATTTTTTTGCTTTCTCTCCTATGAGGTGACGTGTTTGGGTTGGTTCTTTTATAGATAGTGTTTCATATAACGCACAGGCGGTGTGGCGACATTCTTCTTCGAGAGTTAGTTTTCCAATACTCGAAGCAGTGTGGGCGTGAGTTTTCCCACAACACACCCGTTGTTGGAGAGTGTTTTAAGGTGTGACGTGGGAGAACTCACACCTGCACCGCTCTGTTGGAGACGATTTAGCAAAATCTAGGGTCGTACAAGAAAAACTGCTGAACCGAGAAACCGAACCGGACCGAACCGGCGGTTTTGTTCGGTTTTTCAAAGACCCGGCTCGGTTACCAATTCCAAATTTGAAGAACCGGCTCAGCCCGGTTCGGTTACATTTTTGTGCCCCCGGTTAACCGACCAAACCAAACCGAGTTTGGTGACCTAAGTGAGTCTTTTGAGTTTTAATAAGTTAGTTCAGTTCAATCCTTCCTCAGTCAGACCTCAGTTCCTCTTCCTCCTAAGGTTCTTCCCCCAATCCCCACCATCACCAGACAGACCTCAGTTCTTCTTCCTCAGACAAACCTCAGTCATCGACAGACGACAGCCACTGCCACTGCGACGGTGCGAGTGCGAGTTCTACTGATTCTCTAATTTTGGTACTCTTTCTCTCTCTCTCTAGATTCGATACTGTCTCTCTCTAGTCTCTTCCCACCATTAAAGATTATATGATTTTGCTTCTTGAACCTAATTTTGAGTGTTGGGGTTGGGGGTTTGCTTTTGTTTGGATTTGTTGAGGGGTTGATTTTGATTGGAGAAAAAGGTGAATTCGGATATGAGTATGTTAGAGACTTAGAGTTGATACTTTGATTCATGTTACTTCTCCATATGTTAGAGTTGATACATTGAATGATTGAATTAGCTTCTGCTTCTGGGTTCAGATTTTTTGGGGGTTTATGTATTTTTTAGGGGTTTCTACTTTCTGTATTTTTTGGGGGATTCATATTATTTCTCTCAGACCTTCGTTTGATACTTTGATTCATCTGTATTTTCTGTATTTTTCTCTAATATAAGTTATTATATTATTTCTCAGTAATGGCAAGTTCTTCTGTGGATGAAGTGCAATAAATGAATATTAATGATGTGAATGATGTGATTCATGTGAATGAGAGCCAACCAGTTGAATCTTCGCAATCGACAAAGCGAAGTCGGAAAGAAAAAGTTACATCAGAGGTATGGGACCATTTTACTAAAGTAAAGGATAGTAAACCTCCTAAGGCAAAATGTAATTACTGCAATTTGTTGTTTGCAAGTGATTCATCTTATAACGGTACTTCTACCTTAAGAGGTCATTTATATCATCGATGTAAGAGTGCTAGTAATCCTTGTAGAGCACCACCCGCAGATGATAAGCAACAAACCCTTAGCTTTAAAAGAAAGAATGGAGGACAAGAACAAGATCTTGTGCCTATCTTATTTAGCCAAGATTCTTGTAAAAAAGCTCTTACCAAAATGATAATTATGGACGAGCTCCCGTTTAGATTTGTGGAAGGTGAGGGATTTCTGAATTTTTGTGATCTTCTTTGTCCAAGATTTAAGGTCCCTTCACATGTAACAATAGCTAGGAAGGCTATTGCTATATAATTGGAAGAAAAGAAGAAGTCGAGTAGTATTATAAAAGCTTACAAAATTTGCATTACTACTTGGACCTCCATTCAAAATATAAACTACATGTGTCTCACCGCACATTATATCGATAGTGAGTGGAGATTGAATAAAAGGATACTCAACTTTTGCGTGGTTTCGAACCATAAAGGTGAGACAGTCGGAAAAATGGTGGAGAACTACCTTCTAGAATGGAAAATATATAGTATATTAGCCGCCACATGTGATAACGCAAGCTCTAATAATTTGGCAATAGAATGGTTGAAGAAGAAGACAAAACATTGGAAAAATGTAGTTTTAGAACATGAGTTCATGCATGTTAGGTGCTCCGCACATATTTTAAATCTTATTGTGAAGGATGGGCTAAAACAATATAGCACAGCAATAGCTCGAGTGCGTGATGCGGTTAAATATGTGAGGTCGTCTCCATCTAGATGGTTGAAGTGGAAAAATTGTGTGAAAGAAACTAAAATTGAATGTAAGAAGAATGTATGTTTAGATGTGCAAACGAGGTGGAACTCTACATACATTATGTTGGCAACGACAATAATGTTTGAAGATGTATTTGCGAGATTGCAAGATGAGGATGATGGGTATATAAAACACTCTGTTGGGTAAGATGGTGTTGTTGGTGTGCCTCTAGGGAAAAATGATTGGGATAGAGCTAGATTATTTGTGCAGTTTTTGGGTGTTTACTACAATACAACCACCAAAAATTTTGGGTCCAAGTATGTTACATCTGACATTTTATTTAATGAGAGTAACTTGAAACAACAATCAAACCATATTAATCTTGGTTTAATGTCCATGGGTATGAGTATGATTGAAAAATATGAAAAATACTGGGACATTGAAAAGATTAACTCATTACTATTAGTTGTTATTGTTCTTGATCCTCGTTTCAAGTTGGAATATGTTGAATTTGGGTTGAGTGGATTGTATGAGAATGCCAAAATTGTTTTGATAATTGAGAAAGTAGAAAAAACACTTCAGAGTTTGTATGTGGTTTATGCTAGAAATAACCAAAAACCTAAATGCAACATCAAGTTCAGGTGTTAGTGAATCAATTGTGATAAATAATGTGATGAAGGACCCGGCTACGAAGTGGAAAAAATATAAACAAGGGAATTTGGGGAACACAATAGAAGTTGAGAAGTGCTTGAAGGCTACTCTTGAAGAAGATATTGAAGGAAAGCCATTTGATATTTTGTGTTGATGGAAAAATAATTCCACCAAGTATCCGATCATCTCTCTCATAACACGCGATGTATTAGCTATTCCTGTGGCTTCAGTTGCATCTGAGTCTGCTTCTATTTTAGAACAGGAGGAGATGTACTTGATCATTTTCGTAGTTCTTTGCGTCCTAACACAGTAGAAGCTCTCATATGCATACAAAATTGGCTCTGATCTAAAGTAAAACCAATTGATCTTCAAGCTTTAATGGAAGAGGTAGAACAATACGATGATATTGACGCAGGTAATAGTTTATTTGTTTTTATTTAAATTTTAATAGCTTAACATTGTTGTATTACATTAACTTAACTATATATGATAAATTATAACTTTTTTTTAATAATGTTTTAGAGTTGTTTGAGGGAGGGGTATCATCGATATCATTAGAAGACAATAACACTAGTTGAGAGCCTTGTCTTGTGGTATGCTTACTTGCTTAATAGTATATTATTGTTTGTTTATTCATTTGCATTATACAACTTAGCGGGGGGGGGGGGTTTATTGTGATAAATTTCTAATCTTATAATTTATTTCTTTTTAATACAGGAAAAGCAGTAATTCCATCTAGCGTTGTGGACTCGTGGTATGGTATTGGTATGTGACTATGTGGTTCTTTGGACTTTGAAGTGCTTTTTGTGGCGATATGGATATAGACGGACCTATGACTATGAGTTCTGTTATATTATTATGTTATACATTTTATGGCTTCGCCTTCGTTTATTGATGTTATATTATATTTTTGATATGGTGGGGGTATTCTTTTTATCCGAACCTCCAATAGGCTTTTGTGAATTTATGATGTTATGATTCTTATGAATTATGATGCTTTTTTTTGTTAGTGTTGTGAATTTATGATGTATAGAGTATAGACTGTCCATTTTGTTATGAGCTTGTCCATTTTGTTATGAGTCTGTCCATTTTGTCATTGAATCATTTATTGTGTATCATTTGTTGAAGAATATATGTTTATCAATTATCAGATTTATATAGTTCTTTGACAAGATATATATAGAGATGTAAAGTCTAAACTCTTTTCTTTCATTTTGCCTCTATGGTTCTTGCCATCTGCTTTTAGGCATAATAATGAGATAAAAGGAACTTATGACTGTTGTGTTATCCATTTGTTACAAGTAATCTAAACCCAGTTCTGATATTTAAATCCGAGTTCATTTTGTTACAAGTAATCTAGACCCAGTTCTGATATTTGAAAACCGAATTGAAAAATCGAACCGAAACCGGACCGACCGGTTCGGTTTCGGTTCCCTGCTATGAAAAACCGGGGGTATTCGGTTCGGTTCGCGGTTTAGGGCCAAAACCGGACCGAACCGGACCGTGTACAGCCCAGCATAATCAATTTCTAAGACATCATCATTTTTACAAACCTGAAGTCGTGGCCCCATGATGAAATGCAATGTACCTGAAAATAAAAACCACAAAAGGACACAAAATAAATTTATATGAAAATAGATGCGGAAATTGTTAAGAAATTGTTTGAAGATACACACCTCATCTACAGCAATTAAATTCAACAAGCCTCTATGATGAAGTTTTATTAGCTTTAACATAAATCCGGGTGTTGCAATCAATTCAGGTGTTACATAAAGCAACCTTAAAGTTGGCTTTCCAGAGGCAAGATCTTCGTGAATCTATCAAGTAAAAGCAGAAATGACGGATATAAGCAACAACATTCTAGCCTTAGATGAATAAGATTAAAAATGGTTGGCATGATACACACTCAGCATTGGGTTTAAACTTGAGATAGGTCGCACAATATCAATAGACAATGCAAATAACCTCAGGTTGACATTATATGTTTTCCCATTATCATATCTGGGTACAAAAACACTAAAGATAGTGGAAAGAAGGGTGAAACTACAGTCTCTAAAGTTTTTAACTGTGATGATGGTAAACCACAAATTATCCCATATCCCATGGGGAGATACTCCATAAAGTGGTGTTAAAATATCCTGACTTAATGACCCACAGAGTCATGGTTGCACTTATGTGAGTCAGCCAAGTGCACTAAGGCTGTACTTTTATTTAAAGGAATAAAATATTACGTTCTAGACCCTTTTTACTCTGGTGAGATATCTAAACATTAAGAGTAGGTTTATCGCAAATAGTCTTTTATTAAGAAAATTAAATATATTATATAAGCCCAAGCCCATAACTGTTACCTTTTCTCTAATCTTTGGCGATTGCGAGGACGATAGATATTCAGCCGCTATCCCTTTCTCCTTTAGAGCCATTACTTGGTTTTCCTATTTGAAAGACCAATCACCATAACCACCATGTCAAATTTGAAAGACAAGGTACTGAAAGTGAGAGAGTGAAGGGGATAAAGAAGATAATAGATGGGATGAGTGGCATACCATCAGTGCTATTTGGATAATTGAGGAAGCAATGAAAATGGTCAGAACTGTGTTCAACAAGCAAAACCACAGAGTTGTCCTTCTATAGCCTTAATTAAAAATGCAAGAAATACAGAAAACAAGTACTTCTCACCTATTAAAGGACATACAACAAGCACGATTCCTGATTTCGTTAATGCAGGGATTTGGTAGCACATTGACTTGCCTCCTCCAGTTGGCATGAGACAAAAACAATCTCTTCCTGTTAAAAAAAGATGATACAAAAACGATTACCATCCAAATCTTTTTTTAACAGGCAAACATTATCCCATTGTCCGCAAATCCAGGGCATATGTGTTCATTATACCATAATTATTTTGGTTTCTTTTAAAATGAGTATAGAAATAAAATAGGACCAAATGTTTACAGTTTAGGTACTAATCGGAAACGACACACGATCAAGAACTACAAACATCATTTGGATTTAAAGTCCGCATTTTCTTCTACTACTTTTTTTTCATTAGTTTTATGTTTAGGCATTCTACCTAAATTTTGAACTAACCAAAGGATTCCACCCTAGACCAACCAATTACCTGAAAATCGTGACTCCCCAAAATCCTATCTTTATCATTCCGCATTGTCAATTGCCAAAAAAAAATCGAATATTTACGCAATCATCATTACAATTCCAAATATCAAAGAATAGCAATACCTGACAGAATCGCTTCAATTGCCTCTAGTTGTTTCCCTCGGAACTCAGAGTGCCCAAAACTGTTTTTCAAAATCTCCAATAAACTTTCCCTTTCGCATAATTGTTTCTTAATACCTCCCGCATCTTTCACCGGCAAAAATGGCGATTTCTTCATCTCCAAACCTATAAATGAATTAATCAAGCACAACATTAGGTCGAAATTAAAATACTAATTTCATTTTGGTTACATGACATTTCTAACCTAATTATTAAATTATTTAGCGATCGAGCTAAAATTATATATTTAAAAATCGAAAATGAGAACCTGAGTTCGATAGAATAGATGAAGACGAGAGCGGGAAAGATTTCTTCTCTGGTATTTATAGTTTTTAAATTTTTACACGCAAAAGCTATATGTGGCGTGTTGTGGTCGGTAGGGCTGTACTCGTACTTGTACAGAGAAACCGTGAAACCGAATCGGGCCGAACCGATAATTTTTTTCGGTTTTTGACAGGGCCGGTTCGGTTTACGGTTCAAAAAATAGGAAACCGGGCTACCCCGGTTCGGTTACTGGGTACCCACCCTGTAATAGCATAATTCCATTAGCTCGAAATGGTTCAGAATTAGCTCTTACACCAACGTACCTGTGACAAAATCTAATGTAAAGCAAGAAATAGCACAAGTGTTTTACCGTGAAAAACTTTTGAATAGGTAAAAAACCACGAACTCGAGTTGAGGGTTTTAGTAATGGTAATTTTTATTGCTTGAGGCTGATATCTTATTACAAGTGATCTTTCGAACTAGAAATACTTGATCTTGTAAATAATAAGTTTTTCTTTGTAGTCTTTTTCTGGTTCTTTTTTTGGTTTCTGTCTCTTCTATAACTTTTTCTTTTTATAGGTCTCACCCGCAGCTTGTTATCGTGCTGAAGCACATTTTCTGAACAATGAGGTAAGTGGTGGTTTACTGAGTAACTGTTGAGTTCGTGGATGATATGGTTCTTTGACTTGTTAATATTCTTCTATTGTACTCGATCCACGTTCTTCATTAGTTTGCGAGCTAAGTGGCACTACTGACTATTCAATGTCACGTGTGAAATGCGTGAACCTGATATGGAGGTAGTTCGAATTGGAGGTAGGTCGAGGGATAGGTCCCTACAATCGCCCCCTCACAACTGAAGGCACGAGTGGTTTTAGTTGAGAAAGATCTTGTGTATTTGCGGTGTTGGAAGTTGAAAAGAAATGACGTATTTAATGTTGACTTGACTAGTATGGAAATGGGTATTTGTTTTTTATGGAGGATATATTTGCATTGAATGACGATGGGAAGTATTGACGTAATAGAAGCTTGGGGTTCCAATGATGGTTATGCTTTGAATGATGACTTCTTTGGAAATGTACCTGCGCATTAAATACGAGGGTTATATAAATAGTGCATGTATTGTGGCTTCTGGCAAAGTACGTTGTTGTTAAAAAATCCTCTAGAATTCTTAAGTAATAATGGTGAAGACCCGGAGAATGGTTTATGAAGAGAAAGTTTCTGCTGAGATGCAGAGATTCAAGTTGAGATACTTTGGGGATCAATCCTTGGAGATGCCCACCCTAATTCCCGTTCCACCGACGTATCACGGCATGTCGGAAGAAGAAGCGACTGAAGCTGAGGAAGACTATTACTGTATGTAGAGATTTCATTACGTTGTCTTGACAGGCGAGCAATATTGGAGGTGTCTCCACATCCTTGCGGAGGATAAGGTTGAGGAGACAGACGTAGAGGCCGGTATAACTGCGAGGCAGTATCGCCGGTATCTTGCGTAAGATTAGATTATAAGGTAGGACTTCCTTTCATCTCTACCAAGTTTTTGTTGGTGGGGATTACGGAGGGGGCGGCGATGGTGATGGAGTGGGGATACGGATATTGGAAATTTGCCCCTGCACAATCATCGTTTATTGGCGCTAAGAAAGCCTTATATTTGAAGAGTTGGTTCAAACACTGATGTTCTTGCTTCCATAGTTTCTATCTGAAGCTCGGCTCCATGTCTAAACTTCGACCAAACTTGGAAAAATGAGGATATTCTATGATTTCCAATGCCTTTTTTGCTTTAGAAGATTCTCAGAGTGAAACATCACTGAAAACTTATATAATTTTGAGAATGAACTGAAGGATTTTATCTCTGGAGTACCTAAAAGACTTGCTATCTGTAAAGTACCTGAAAAACTTGTTATTTGTAAAGTACCTATAACTGATATTCGAGCTTAATAAAAATATTTATTTAAACTTTGTGTTAGTAGATAGAATTAGCTCTTGTGATTGAAATCGAGCTATAAGAAATACTGATATGTCTGATTAGAGAATGAAATGCAATATTGAAGATCGAATTTGAAAGTATCTGCAGCAATCGAGCTATATAAGAAAATGTGCCTGCAAAAATAGATGATGTGTAAAAAATGTTTTCAAACTGAATAACTTAGAGTTATGGGGGGAGAATATTATAGAAGATGTAGAATTTACAGGAATTAGAAATTCAAGCTCTGAGAAATCTCTCAAGAAATATTGTATTGGGGGGCAGATAAGTTCGAAATAAGATATGACGAATCCAAAAAGGTCGATATTAATAGATGTAGGGACCTATCCCTCGATCTAACCCAATTTAAGCTATTTCCAATGCGAACTACCTCCATATCAGACTCACACATTTTTACACGTGACATGAACAGTCAACAGTGTCTCCTAGCCGACGAACTGATAAAGAACGTGGATCGAACACAAATAGAAAACCATGAACAAGTTAAAGACACTTGTCTCTCACAAACTCAACAGTTACTCAGTCAACCACTACTTCCCACATTGTTCGGAGAACGTGCTTCAGCACGATAACGAACTGCGTGTAAGGCTTATATAAGAGAAAAGTTCCAGAAGAGACAATGACCAATTTTTTTTTTTTGAGAGCTTCTTTATTAATCTACAGGCTTTCCTTGACTTCTTCAACAATTCTAAACAGTCCCAAATCATGTTTTCCTTTACTTATTCCATTATTCTGCAATGTTATTAGTAGATCATAGACTTTTGAAAAAGTTAGATGTATACCTTACTGAGATGCATGTACATAAAAAGTGTAATCAAATTGCATAAGCTCTTATAAAGTTTTCCCCTCATCTAAGATCTTTTCCCAACAAAGCTGTTATATCCATCACTTGACATTCATCCTGCAAATCACTTGTCATCTAAGTTTTTTATCTCCCTAATTTTTGTATGCTATAAAGAATCTAAGATCCACATAGTACTAAATCATTCCTAATAAGTATTAAAATCCAACAAGGATCTTTAAAATTTGAGATTGGAGACTTTCTGCCCTAAGACAACGAAATTGGAAGAAACTAATTTACCTTTTAACCTCTAATGTCAACAAAATTACACATAAGCAAAATCCATAATTCAAATAAAACCCCGCGAAACCCTAAATTGAAAAATAGATTCCAAAAACCAATAAGAAAATAGGGTACCTTCCCAGAGTAATGAAGAGCTTGCCTCGGGTAAAATTTTAAGTTGCAACATCAGTCACTAGAATCCAATTTTGGATCCGGTACAAAGAATCACACACAAACTTCCCAGTAAATTTGTATCTTAGGATAGAAATAGACCTCACAAATGGACATTGGAAGATGTAGGAGTCGATATGAAGTAGAGATGCTCTTAGGAGTGGAAGAAAATTGGAGATTCACGGTTAGGGTAGAGAAAGAACGGGTTAGAGTCGTGGAAGGAGTAGTTTCCACTTTTGGAGTATTAGTTCACTCGCGATGTTTTTCTTTAACAATAGGTATGCTAGCTGTAATGGTCTAATTTCGTGAGCTCGAAGTGGCCTGGAATTAGCTCTTACACAAATGTACCTCTAATAAAATCTAATTGAAAACAAGAAATGACACAGGTGTTTAGTGTAGAAAACCTATGAATAGGTTAAAAACCACGACCTCGGGTTGAAAATTTTTATAATAGTGACGTTTATTTCTTAAGTTGATATCTTATTACAGGCGATCTCTAGACTTAGAAATGCTTAATCTTGTGGATAAGAAGTTTAAAGTTTTGGAGAATCTAGAAAATATAGTTTTCTTGGTAATTTTACCTGTAATTTTCTGGTCTTTGTCTCTTCTAGAACTTTTTTTTTATATAGGTCTTTCCCGCAGTTCTTTATCGTGCTAGAGCACGTTCTCCGAATAATATGGTTAGTGGCGATTGACTGAGTAACTGCTGAGTTTAAGAGAGACATGCGGCTTTGACTTGTTCATGTTTTTCGATTTAAGCTCAACCCACATTTTCTTATCAATTTGTGGAGTATGTGGCAATGTTGACTGGAGAAGTCATATGGAGAATGCGTGAGTCTGATATGGAGGTAGTTCGAACTGGAGATAGTTTGATTTAGGTAAGATCGAGGGGTAGGCCCCTACAATCGCCCCCTCACAATCGAAGTCACGAGTGGCTTGGGTTGAGAAAGATTTTTTGGGTATACGGGTTATAAATTTGAATGAGGGAGGAAGTAATGATGGTGTTTGGTTGCATGAAATTTGTGCGTGTTAAGGGGGAAGTATGTGCATTGAATGTTGATGGGAATATTAATGTATGTGACGGTTAGGGTTTGAAGAGTCTCATCTATATTGAATGACGATGCTTGGGAAAATGTACCCGCACAATAAATGTAGGGTTATATAAATAGTACCAGTACCGAGGTTAGTGGCCAAGTACGTTTGTTTTGCTGATTTGTTCTTTGAAGATGGTGATGACCCGTAGGATGGCTCTTGACGAGAGAATTGTTTATGAAATACAGAGGTTAAAGTTGAAGTATTTCGGAGATCAGTCCTTAGAAAATTCATTTCCTGTTCCTGTTCTTCTAACGTATCAAGGAATGTTGAAAAATGAAGTGGCTGAAGCTGAGGAGGAGTTTTACTGTAGATGGAGGTTTCACCACTTTCTCTTAACAGGAGAACAACGTTGGGTTTATCTCTGCTTCCTTGCGGAAGACAAGGTTGGGAAGACAAATACAGGGATTGCGTAACTACGGTTTAGTTGCGCTGATGTCTTGCATCGCAATGGATTATAAGGTCGAGGCCTCTTCATCTCAACCAACTCTGAGGGGGGGGGGGGGGGTTATAGGAGAGTTGGTGATGGCAGTAGAGGAGGAAGACGGAGAATGGAAGTTTGCTTCTGTAATTTCATCGCTACTCTGCACTGAGAAGACCTTCACTTTTAAGGGTTGGTTTAAGCACTGAGTCTCTTGTTCCCATAGTTTCCTTTGGAAGTTCGTCTAGACTTCGACCAAACTCATGGGAGGGAGGATTCTAGTTGTTTCCAATGTCTACTTTGCATCAGGGTGAAAGATCACTGAAGTAGAACGAACTGAAGGATTTAATGTTTTGGAGTGCCTGAAAGACTTGTTAGCTATAAAAGTATTTGAAAAACATGGAACTTTAAAGTACCTGATGTTGAGTTCTTGAAAGACTTGCTATCTGTAAAAGTACTTGTAATATGTTTCGAGATGAAGAAAATATGTTATCTAAATTTTGTACTGATATAGAAATAAAATAACTATAGAAATCGAGCTATATGACTCGAAGACTGTCGAATATTGTATGAAATGAAATGTATGAAGGCAGAAAGTAAAATAATATAATATTCGAACTGTTATACAATTGATTAGAAAAATGTATGAAATGTGTGCAACTCAGGCCTCGTTAAACGTGGTTCATCATGTGTGCTTGAAATGTGGGAGAGAAAGAAAAAATGTAGGTGTTTTAGAATGAAGAATCAATCTCGTAGAGGTCGTTTTGGAAAATTAGATCTGGAAATAATAAGTTCGATCTGTAACAGTCTGGAATTATTGAGCTCGATAAGAAGATATAATTTCAAATAATTTCTCTTAAGATATGAGATTTCTGTTACGAGATAAATAGATAATATCATGAGTTGTGGGGAATTGGTAGTAAAAATGTATAAATAAGGGCAGAATAAATTCTGAATCTGGGGGAAGAAATAAGAATAGTGTGGACTCGATCTGAGAGAATCTGTTATGCCGCGGCAGGAAAATTGACATTAAAGATCGCTGAAGTGCAGGAGAGAATTTTTGGACTGTTGGATTATGATACTGAGTTGTCAGTGAGGGAGTGTTAGTTCTAAGGTTTAGATTCAATGGGCAGGGAACTTGAGTATGCACATTTTTTCTATGAGGGGTTTTTTCGTGAACTGGTACAGGATCTTTCAGATCGAGAAGAGGTGGTGGGATTTATTGCCGAAGAAGAGATTGAATTTAAAGATGTGAGGATCGTTGTAGGTCTACTTATATTGGATGTGATTCCCCAGGTCATCAAGGCTATTTTAGATGTAACTATTTGTGAGGCGAACGGAGCGGATGTCAAAATAGGGGTGACAGAATGCATGTAACTGTTTGATTTTGAATAATTTTGAAAGAAATTATTGTTGAATTGATCCTCTATTTTTGTGAATGTTGTTTGTGACTGCTGTGAAAAACGAATTTGAAAATCGCCATTTAAAAATTTGTTATGGGAGTTTTGGAAATGACGTCATTGCTGCTATATAAGAGTAGAAGAAGCACGTACCGAAATAGCAGGGAGTTTCTAATTTTGTCCCTTGTGCAAAAGTTGTGAAAACCCGATTGCGTGTAAGTGTAAGTGTAAGTCATCATGAGTATGGTGAGGTCAGAGGGAAATTTGGAAAATAGAGATAAAAATAGATTAAAATATAAGGGAAAGGGCAATGATGGGAAGACGTTTTTACCTGAAAGGTGCAAGACGTCTGACATGGATAGTGAAAGGGATGCCTCGGCTCCAAAATTGTGGATGGCTCATGCGAGGCTCAGTGACTTCCAGCAGCTAGAAAGAGAAAATATAAATACTGCTTCATCTTCGTCAATCAAACGTTTTTTAACTTTTGAAAACTTGAAGAGCAACGAGAGAGGAAGGAAAAAGAGAGGCCAAAATAACACAGAAACTCATATAGATTTAAGTAAGTGGAACCATCAGTCAAAGCGTAAGAGAGTCGCTGAAACTGAGTTGCGAAGGTGGTTGTACAGTAGAGTGGTGAGGGAAGGATTCGACGCTGCCTCGGATTCATACTCTGACATAGAAGGTTAGTAGAGGACTTTGTAATGTGTGTATGTGTTTTTCAATATCATTTTGTATTGCTAGGAAAAGTAATAAATTACTATTTATAGTAATCTATGAAAATCTGCTTGTTATATGATATATGAAAAATATTTGAATATGGTTGACGTATATTAAAAGATAATAATAAATTCTTGGACCTGTGTGTAGGTTGAACATGAGGAGTGTTGTATAGGATAAAATCATTTCCTGTAGTTAATATGTGGAGTTCCCCTGTAAGTGAGGCATTGTCCTCTGGTCGGTCGGTTGAGTCTGAGATTAGAACATCTGGAAGTGTGGAAGAAGTAGGTGTTGATTAATTTCCAGGTTTCCCTGGAAGATTGGTATCAGGGCTTCTCTAGGTGATAGATGAGGTAACTGTATAGATTATACTGGTAGGCAATTTAGGAGTTGTACTGTAGCAACGAGAGAGGATGAGGAATATTTTTATTTTGAGTTTCATGTCAAATTGCAGTTTTGGCATCCACCGAAATGCTGTGGTAGAATATGGACTCGAGCAAAGTTGTTGGCGAAGAGGGAAGATGAAGTTGCAGCTAGGGGTTTATGAAGTTGTAATGTTCGATGGGGTAGGTCTTTGTTAAGGTTAATGACATGTAATAAAAAAGTTGTATAGGATGTGTTGTCGAGTGAAGCAAGGTTTTGTTTAATTCTCAAATTGAATATGCACTTGTTAAAATTTTGGCAATGGAAAATTGTTTTAAGTAAGTTTCTGGTAGAATGTCGAATATAATGATATTGTAGATGTTGTCGAATGTGGACCCAAAAATATAAGAATATGTAGGTAAAGTAGAAGTGGGGGAACTATCAAGAATAATGATTGTGGCCAGATGTGCTCCTGTAGGGGAGAGTATGAAATATAAGGAAGATGATGTTAATCGTCTTTGTGACAATATAGGTTATGCATTGTTGCACGTGAATGTACCTGAAGAAGTTCTTCGAGATATGGAAGGATTAGAGTGGGAGTATAAGCCTTTGTTGGCTCTGAGAAGGCAAAGTATCGAAGAAGCTGAGACGAGAAGTAGAAGGCGTTACGTTCGTGGAATTGAACGGTTACGAAGTGGTGCAATGAACAGTCACGTGGGGTCTATAAATACCTCTGAAGTGGGCGACTGTTCACTCTTTTCAAACACAATTTTTTTTTTCTTTGGTGCGAATTTCTTTTGCTCGTCGTTGGATTGGTTGTCTACGTTTGTGATGGAGGAAATTAACATTCTGATTGAAAGAGCCAAGCAAGCAAATGAGATGGATATAGAAGCAGCGCGTAAACAAGGTTAGTAATTCTGGCTTTGATTGTTTGCTGTTTTGATTGATTAAGTTATAAATGAATGCAATTAAGTAAAGTGAATGTTTATGTATGTTGAATTGAATCGAAAGTGAATAATTTGTAAGATAACAGTGTTATGGTTTAATAGAGTAGTTTTAGGAAATTCTGGTTTAGGTGTGATTCGTTGGGTGTCAATGTGAAAGAAATGGAGTCGTAGGGGCTTTATGGATGGTTTATAATGTGGGTGGTGCGATAAATGGGTGGAGATGAGTGGAGAGGGTGATTGGTTTCTGGCGCTGGTGTTGCGGTGTGATTGTTGAGATTAGTGGAAATGTCATTTTGATACGGCGAGATTATCGGGGACGTTATTTTTGTGTTGGGATTTGGCCGAATTTTGTACCGGAGAAGGGTAATTATAAATTTTTGAATAATAGTATTTTTGGCGGGAAGCAGGTGAAGTGTGTTCGAGAAGCTGTTGAGTTTCGTATAATTCGACAAAAAGTAAACCAGATTAACAAGTTATCGATGTTATTTATTAAAAATTGAAAATGCATCGAGAATTGAGCAGTTGTGTCACTTTAATGAAAGATAGGAATATGAATTAAATTAAATGAACTATATCGAGAACTGCGGTAATAAGTATAAATGTAAAATGATTGTAGCAGATAGTAAAGCGAATGATGTGTTGGAGAGTAATCTCGACAACGATATCTTTATGAGTATATGAATTTATGAACATATATATGTATCACATATGATAAATTTTAACTATGTAAAAATTATTGAATCTGTTGTACATGTTCGTTTTAAAATGGCTGAACCAATTTAAAATGATGAAAAAGACATATACGGGAGTCTGGAAGACATAATGCCTCTAATGATTGATGTGAGGACTTGTGTATAACAATTGGGAGGGAAATATAGGGTATGGTCGAGTAGTGCAAATTTAAGTAGCATGGAACAGTTTTGGGTGGCACCTAGTATTGTCGAACATGCCGAGAAGGAGGACACGAGTCTAATGTAGATCACGAGCCTCAAGCAAGTGATAGAGAAGTTAGTGGGGATGGGGAAGAAGATGCGGTGGAAGGCGAGGAGGCATGTTATAGAGAGGGTCCAAAGGCCAAAGAGATATTGAGCTTCAAGAAGAAGTATGGTATTCCTGGGGATATAAGGTTAGAGGAGTACCAGTATGAAATGATTGACAAGGAAATACCCTTGAATGGTATTCTGGTGCATCAAGAACAAATAAAGATGGGATTGAAGCTTCACCTCAGAGCGAACCAAAAGAAATTAATGAACTTCTTTGATGTGGCACCGGGGCAGTTCAATCCGAATTTGTGTGATCTGTTCAGGGTTTGTGGGACAATAAATGATCAACTTAAGGCCAGGGGGAGGAGTTAATAACTGTTGATGATTTATGTGTGTACTACACACTCAAGATAAACTTGCAGAAGCTAGGTTGCCGATACTTGGCGAGGTTCCTGAAAAGACCATTATTTTATGATAAGGTGTTAACTGGGGGGCGATACACCGATAAGCGCTTACATGTCTTCAGAAATTACGAGTTCGATAAAAAAGATCCCGGGGAACCTTTAATGAGAAAAACTTTTCACTTAGATGTGCAGTTAGGTAATTGTAAATCTTGATGTTCAAATTGTGTGAATGAGATGTAAGTGTTTTTAACTTATTAATGTTGTTTGCAGCGTTGAAAGAGGTCGACAAGAAGTCAGAAGTAAGGGAAAAGTTGTATATGGTGAGGAAAGATTTCTTCGGTAGGATCAATAACTTAGTTATCGATCAAGATCTTGTGAACACGCTATTCTAAGAGGCTAGTTTAAAGAGGTCGAGGGTAAAAGGTTCGAAAGTGCCTGTTATCGACAGAAAAATGTCGGCGAGGAATAAGAGAGCCGCAGGCGCTAGCTTACCACTTGAAAGTCGCTCCTTGGCTGGGTACAACACTGATACAGAGATTAATGCTATGCTAGGAGAGTTTCTGGGAAGGAATAAAAAGAAAAGGGCAGCGAGTTCTGTTGTTCCTCTATTGCGTTCTTATAAGAGGCTAACTCGACAATCGACAATGGAGGAGGTGGCTAGTGCAGTTAGATCAGTAGTTGTTGTGGATATGCATCCCCCACGGGGTTCTGGGAGTGTCATCTCAAAGAAGGCCAGTGGCGAGATGTCGAAGAGAAAATATGTCAAAGAGTCTGAGATGGAAGTTTTGAAGATTATGGATACTTATACGTCTGGGATGGAGGAGCTGAAGACGAAGCAGGAGGATTGCTTATTGGGGATTGATAGCTTAAATACATTTTTTAGCGAGGGTCAGAGGAATTTGAAGAAGGTGACAAATTTAATGCTTTTCTACGAATGAAAAAATTGGCAGGTCACTCAAATATTCATTATATGACTTTAATGCAGATTAAGAAGTTGGTAGCTGAAGCTATGGGTCGCATTGTGGGCAGTGAAGAGCTGGCAAGCCAGATTATTGCCTACAAAAATATAGAGATGGATTCGATCGTGGAGAAGGCTGAATTGAATGCAACATTGAATAGGTATAAGCTCGATGCCAAGAAGGCGAGGGATGCTACGCTGGGTGAAGCGAAGAAAGTGGCAAAGAGCGAGAAAAAGGAGGCATTGGCATTGCAGAAGACCACCTATGAAAAATATTTAAGAGATCAAGTTGCCAATGCTCGTAAAGCAATAGAACAAGAGCAAGGCATGCTGCTTGATGAGGTGAGGACGAAGATGAATGAGGAGAACCTGGCAAAATGTATGGAAGTGAGGATGCATTTTCAAGAACAATATGACGAGTAAGATGAGAGGAAAAAATTCTACAAGGGACTTGCAAAACCTGGTGGTGCTATTTTTGATGATAACTCGGATGACGATGTACCCCATGCTCCTGATGTACGTGGGGTAATCGATATTATCAAAGATGATGTGATGTGGAGGCTGACGGTGCTCATTCCGGTGAGGTAGCAGATGTTCAAGTTCCCGAAGGTACCCTAAATTTGAATGAAGAAAAATCTCCCTCTAAAATCTTAAACCTCGTGTAGACTGTGTTTGTTAAGAAAGGATGTAAAAATGGTCAGTGGGACCGAAACAATTTAACTTGTAGTATTGTGGTGAAACAATTTTATGTTGTTGAATTTTTATTTTATTTGTGAAATTATTATGTGCACTTGTTTTGTTAATAGTTCTAAGTAGCCGATTTTATAAAGTGATTTTGATCGAATACGACTATAGATCGAGCAGATAATTGAAGAACGCTTGTTTGCGTGATATGTGAAAGATGGCCATGAAATGGCAAGTAATGAGAATGAGTACCAGATGTATATCCTTAGATGGATATCTTGATTTAGAATTGAGAAGAACAAGAGTTCTCTTAGAGGTTGTTCGATAAGTATAGAGCGTGAAGTAGAATATCCTGTAATTGGATATTGTTCTCGTAAAATTGGAGTGATAGTATTTAGGTATACTTGTTAAGTTGTGACCAAAAACAAATCAAGATGGTAAAGAGTTTGTTTGTCTGATGCATACTTATCAAGTATGGGTCGAGATCAAATCAAATAGTAAGGATGTCGTTTGTCTGATGTATACTTGAGAAGTATAGATCGAAGATATTGTTTGCCTGATGTACACTTTACAAGTATAGATCAAGATCAAATCAAATAGTAAAGATATTGCTTGTCTGATGTATACTTGACAAGTATAGATTGAGATCAAATCAAATAGTAAAGATATTGTTTGTCTGATGTATACTTGACAAGTGCAGATTGTGATCAAATCAAATAGTAAAGATATTGTTTGTCTGATATATACTCGACAAGTATAGATCGAGATTAAATCAAATAGTAAGGATCAAATTGATAACAATAGATGTTTATTTGAATCGATCAAAATGTTTACAGTGTCTCATCTGTAAAACAGTTTCAGTTGAGCCGTGTTTCATAGATATTCAAGGTGTATTTCATCTTCAGTCATCAGCCAATAAGTCCCACTATCTATTTTGTTGCTGACAATGTATGGCCCTTCTCAGTTTTCTGACAATTTTCCAGAATTTTTAGGCCGAGTACTATCTTGGATTCGTCGTAAGACAATGTCTCCAATACCAAATTTTTATTTTCAAACTTTCTTGTTGTATGCTTTTTTCAATGTATCATGGTATCATCCTAAATTTACAATGGCCTTGTCTTTGGTTTCCTCTATCCAATTATGGTTACAAAGGAGACTGGGTTCATTATCTTCGTCTGGAATTTTTTGTCGAGTACTGGGTAGATCGAGGTCTGAAGGTATGACTGCTTCAGTACCAAAGGTCATCATGAATGGAGGTGCAACCTGTTGAGACTCGAGGTGTGGTGCGGTAGGCCCAGAGAACACTGAGCAATTCATCCACCCATCACTCTTTCTTATCGTCGAGACTTGCGTAATCATAATTTGATGCTTCTGTTTATGGCTTTGGCTTGTCCATTGCCTTGAGGATAATATGGTGTGGATGTTGTGAGCTGCATTTTGTATTTATGGAGGAAAGCAAGTACTTTGGCGCTGATGAACTGTTTGCCATTATCGGAGCGTATCATATACGGACAACCAAACCTGGTAATGATGTGCTCCCAAAGAAACTTGATAACTTTATTTTCATCAGTATGGCAGAGAGGAACTGCTTCAATCTATTTTGTGAAGTAATTATTGGCAACCAGAATGACGCTTCGGTTTCCCAATGCTAGATGGAAATGCCCAATGATGTCGATTCCCCATCATTTGAACCGCCAAAGAACATTGCTGATATGCAAGTCTAAGGCTGAGCTTTTGATGTCTTGGGTATGAATTTGACATTTGTAGCATTTTTGAACAAAGTCTTCGCAGTCCCGTCTCATCTTGGGCCAATATAACCCATGTGTACGTTGGGCTAACGATCTTCTTGAAACATGTGCTCCAAAGATACCTTCGTGAAGTTCTTAGATTTTAATTTGAGCTTATTTCTGAGAAATGCATTCGATAAGTGATCCCCCTCCTGTAATTTAATATAAGATGTGACCTTGAATAGTGAATCTGGGGCACTTGGCCAGAAGTGATCAAGCTTCTTCTTTGTTACTGAGGAGGATGCTGAAGTTGAGGTATGTATAGAATGGACTTTTCCAGTCTTCAGGATCGTCGTATTCAGCAATGGTGATCTAGAGTGTTGATAGTATATCGAGAATGGAATGCTCGATGATTTCAATTTCTAAAAATCTTTTTTCAATGTTTCCCAACATTGTAGCGATGTAAGCTAAAGCATCGGCATGCCAATTTTCCTATCAGGGTAAGTAAGAAATTGTTGCATGGTTGAATTTCTGCATTTTTCTTTTACTAGAGCTACAAACCATTTTTTCCGGTGTTTTGAAAATTTTGTTGTAATGATTTGCCACGAGTAACGAGTCGACGTAGACTGCTAATTCTTCTTCTCCGAGAGTAAGTACGAGATCGAGACCTTGTAAGATTCCTTCTTATTTGGTCTCATTGTTGGTGGCACAGAAGTTTAGTTTGGTAGCCTTTTCGATTTGATGATTGGAATGCGTGACGAGGACGATGCCAATCCCCGATCCTTGCCAACCTGAGCTTTTGGACCATGTGTCTGGTTCTGCTATTGAGTCATCTGTGAAGATTTCTTCGAGTTCTTCCCAATCGGGGTCTTCGACAGGTAAATCTGCCAAAAAGTCGGCCACTGCTTGTCCCTTGACTGATATTTGGGGTTCAAAAGAAATGTCGTATTCTCTAAGGAAAACATACTATTGCTGGATTCTTCTAGATTTTTCTTTTTTGGAGAGTTCTAGTTTGAGGGGGTATTTGCTGATGACTTTGATGGGGTAAGCTTGTAAGTAGGGACAAAATTTTTAACAACTGTAAACCAGAGCGAGTAGCTATTTTTCTATTATCGTGTACCTTTTTTCAGTAGGCATAAGTATTTTGCTGATGAAATAGATTAGTTTTTCCACGCCGCCATCTTCTCGAATAAAGACTGAACTGTTTGAATATTCGATTGTGGATAAGTACATTGTAAGAGATTCACCATCAATTGGAGTATTCATTATAGGAAGACGCCCCAAGTATCATTTAAGATCTTGGAAAACCATCTCACAGTCAGGAGTCCAAATGACTCCCTTTTGCTATTTATTTGAAAGAGGAGTGGGGTTGCCACGAAGAAAGAGATAATAGAGTTTGCATCAATCAGATGACTTTGAGATGAATCTGTAAAGAACAACGATTTTGTCTACAAATTTTTGAACATCTTTTTTTGTTTGAGGGGATGGCATTGCCATGAGTGTTTTGATTTGTACGGGATCGACCAGATGTCCCAAGAATTTACCAGATGCTACTCCAAATTGACATTTTACTGGGTTGAGTTTCATCTGGTACTTGAGAAGGATATCAAAAATGGTTTGGAGGTTGCTGGAGTGATCTTCTTGTTCCAAGCTTTTGCAGATCATATCATCGATGTAAACTTCCATAATTGTGAAGAGATGATCTTTGAACATTTTAGTTACAAGTCTTTGGTAAGTAGCATCTGCATTTTTAAACCAAAATGCATTACCGTGTAACAGTTGAGACCTCTGTTGGTGACAAAGGTTATTTTTTCCTGATCTTCTTCGGCTAGTAGAACCTGGTTATAACCAGAGGCTGCATCCATCATAAAAAGAAGTTCGTGTCCTGCAACTGAGTCAAGAAGTTGGGGAATTAGTGGTAGCGGAAAGCTGTCCTTAGGTGTGAACTTGTTGGGTTCTGTGAAGTCAACAAAAACCCTGATTTTGCCATTTTTCTTTGGTACCGCCGTGATATTAGAAACCCACTTCGGATATTTAGCTTCCCGAATAAATCCAACCTGAAGGAGTTTATTAATTTCTTCATTTACTGCATCGCGGATTCAGGGGGCTAGATTATGTCATTTTTGAATGATAGCTTTGCTGTCTGGAAAGAGGTTGAGTCGGTGACAAACGATTGAAGGATCGATGCCAGGCATTTCTTGGAAAGTCTAGGCAAAAATATCGATGTTCTTCTTAAGTAGCTGTATTATGGCCTCATTTTCGTCGGTTGATAATTTGGAGCTGATGAAGGTTGTGCCCCCTGGGCCATAGAGTTCAACTGATTGGACTATCTCGGTGTCATGATGTTTAAATATTGTTAATTGCTCTTACTGTAGTTGCTATGCTTTGAGTAGTTTGGTTATATGAGGGTTGGTTATGGTATTTTTGTACATTTGTGTAACTGCTTGGCTGCCTTTAATTTTGTAAATTCTATGATTTGTTGGAAAACACAGCACTAGATGATAAGTAGAAGGCACTGCTTTGATTGATTGTAACCAACTTCATCCTAAAATATCTAAATATTTTGACTCTGCATCGATGATGGTGAATTTTACGAATGTATTTTCGAAACCTGCCTGAACTAGTATAGTGATATCTCCTGTGGCTAATTCCTTCGAACCATTAAAGCCTGTGATTGCTGTTGTCGATGGTTTGACCGAATCTGTGAGGCCTAGGACTTCAATTGCTATTCTGAACAATACATTTGTTGTGCTTCCAGTATCAATGAGAAGTGTATGTAAATAGTTCTGTTTGACTTTGAGCATAATGAAAAGTGGGTCATCATGAGGGTATTTGACGAGGCTTGTGTCACAGTCTTCGAAGGTGATTTGGTAAGGACGCTTAAATTTACTTGTGCTGGGAAGAAGTTTTGCTAATTTTTTTGAGGAGGTCATTTTGTAGCAAGATGTAATCCGATCATCTTGTTTTCTTTTCATTTCTTTCTCAATCTTAATCATATACAGGTGGCGAGCTTGCCCTTGGGCCTGATTTTGCTCCACTTCTTTATTTTTTGCCTCATTCTCTAGGAATTTTGAGATGTTGATGACATAATTGTGGAGTCTTCCAGCTCATAGGATACGATGTAAGATTCGTATGAGGGAGTAACAGGTGTCAGTCTCATGGCTATGCACATTGTGATACTGATATAGTGGCTAGTTGGGAAGATCAGGAATTGTCTGTGGTGAGCGATAATACTCATCTACCTTTATCGTCAGTAAGATAGTGGAGAGAGTTGTTGCCATTGGCCGCAGAACTGGGACAGGTCTGTCTAGTTTTCTGTCCCTTCTTCTATTGTTGTAGGTGTTTCTGTCGCATTGTTTGGGCACTTCAGTAGTGACTGTTCGCTGAGTTGGGGTCGAAGATGTTTCTCGAGAATGGATTATAGATGAGTTTTTTATCTTATCTTTCTTTGATCGCTCCAGTGCGATGTAGTTATTAACCACATCAATCATCTCAGTGATTGTACGTGGCTTATGTTGAGTAAGTTCTTCTCGAGCTTTTGAGTCAATGTGCAGGGCAGAGGTGAATGCTGGAACAAGGATTTTAGGGCTTGAGTTCCCTATTTTCCTTGTTTCCTATAGGAAGTGTTTATAAAAGTTTGTCAAGGTCTCTTTCGCGCCTTGCTCAAAGTAAAACAAAGAGTCGATAGTAATCTCTCGCTCTCTGGCATGAGCGTAATTGGATTCAAAAAGATGCTGTAACTGGCTGAACGTGATGATGGAGGCCTCTTAAATAGTGTGGATCCAACGGAGTGGTTCTTCCTTCAGGCTCATGTTGAGGAGTCTACATAACATGTGGTTGAGTTTGGAATATAAGCCGACTGCAGCTTTGAAGTTTTAAACATGTGTAAGCGGGTCAGTCAAGTGTGCATACTGAATAATTTTGGGCATATGGAAATTATCCTGAATGGGCATAACTTCGAGATGAGGGGAAATGGGATTTGTCTTGATTCTATCAAGCATGGATCATTGGCCTGGAATGCCAGAATTTATGGCCTAGATTCTCTTGTTGAGGTCGTCCAAGGTGATGAATTATTGCGGGGGAAATGGTAAGGTTACACACTGAGGAACAAAATCTCTCTGTCCTTCTGGTCCCAACCAATCCCTGATTGGTCTCCTTTCGGGCAGGGGAGTTTGATGTCGAGTGCGTCGACTTCCTTAAGTTGTCGATGCTAAGGATGTTAAACCAAAATTTTAAGAGGCTTTGTTTGGGTTTTCAGATCTGGATCGAGAAACACGGAGCTCGTCTTCCCTTGGTGGATTATCACGTTAAATTACTCATGATCTATGCTCGCTTCGAGCGAGTGGAGGGGACGTTTGTCGATTAGTAAGTCGATCTTGCGTTCTCTTTAGTAGTTCCTTTTCTTTCTGATGTATTTAACTCTGTTGATCTTAGGCTTTCTGCCGTTTGTCTCTCTCCGTTTGAAGAGCTTGAGCGTAGACACACTGATCTTCCATTCTTTGGGCTTTTTCTGCGGCCATTTGTTGCTGTAGCTCGAGTACAACACCGTAGAAATCAACAGTTCTTGGTATTTCCTGATCTCTGACAGTATTGGAATGGCTTCTCAGGTTCATGTTAGTTATCAGATGGTGCTTATATCAGCGATGTTAAAAAAGTGTGGTAATTCCCATAGACGACTCCAATTATAGTGGCGTATTTTCCGGAAGGAGAATCTTCACCAACACTTATATGTAAAGGGAATGCAATAAAACTAGATAAACAAGATTTTACGTGGAAAACTCAGTAAAGGCTGAGAAAAACCGCGACCTCGAGGAGGATTTTTAAGTAAAATTTAGCAAGATGCTAGTTATTACACATTTTATAGTAATGTTGGGTTTTATAAGTAAGAATAGTAAAAGATTGCTGTCCTGTAGAATCTATTCTCTGCCATTATTTATAGTCATATAGGCAGTTTTATAGAAAAGAAGAAATAATCCCCTATTCCGAGGGAGTAGGCAAACTTTGTGGATCTCTAACAGTTCTTTCTTGACCAGGCTTCAACGGCTACTTTTGGAAAGTCAAGAAATTTTAGTAACTTCTTGAATGATGGTCTTCGATCATGTGTGGCTATCTTAAACTACACTTTGCTGACTTACTCTTGCAAATCTGGGGTATATGCTACTACAGTCGCTCTTACCAGGGAGAGAAAGTTAGTGAGTCTTATCAGATCGAAGGAGATTATGATAAGGGACAAAGTGGAATTATTAAAGAATATGCCAGATGTGGACGAACTGAATAAGGATATCGAGACACTTCGTGCGCAAGTTGTCGAATTGGAGGTGACTGATCGAGCTGAGTCAGCCAAAGTTGACAAAAAATCTGCAGAGAACATTGCCTTTATAGATTGGGTAGATAGAGAAATGAAGAGTCAAAAAGCTAAGTACAAAAGGTTAGGAGATCACCATCAGAGGGCAAGGACGTCTTGGTCTTACTCAGTTGTAACTCAGGCCTTACATTCAGACTTGCTAAGGTCTGTGATTGCTTATTTTGTATGTCAAAAATGGAATGTTTCTACAATGTTAATATAGATTGAGGAGATTGCACTAGCTCCATGGGAACAGATCTAGGCCCTCGAACTTCTGAATTGATTGAGGATAGCAGGACTATTACGATTGCCTGAGCTCAAGAATTCGTGACTAGTCGGCCTTCTGTTGCAGGGGTAAGCAAAGCTGACATCCCCACATAAGAAAAAACTTATTGTAGCGGTTATATATAAACCTGAAAAAGAAATAATATGTGTCGCAGACATGTAGAGAAATGAAAGCTAGTTTTACCTTTGCTTTATCTTATCTCTGGTTGATCTCTTCGATTAAAAACTAGTATCATCTTTGTTTTAATTTAGGAGTCGAGTAGAGTCAGTCGATCAAGTGTAACCTTGACCAAACCGATAAAATGTTCTAGACATATTGAATGAGATAAAAGCTAGTTTTGCCTTTGTTTATCTTATGTCTGGTAGAGTCCTTTGAGTGAAAACAAGTTCTACCTTGTTCTAACCGCAGGAGATTTAGTAGAGTCAACCAAACCAAGTGTATTCTTGATTTAACTGGTATGATGTTGCAGACATATTGAAAGAGATGAAAGCTAGTATTACCTTTGCTTTATCTTATGTCTGGTAGAGTCTGTTGATTGAAAACAAGTTCTACCTTATTCTAACAGTAGAAGATTTAATAGAGTCAGCCAAACTAAGTGTATTATTGATTTAAATGGTATAATGTCGGTTGAAAGCAAGTATTATCTATGCTTTAATCTATGTATCGTCTACAAAGTAGAGAGATATATGTAAAAAACTTGTAAGTTTCATTGATTTCAAAAAAAAAGATGTACATTGGATGGAGATAGAAATCCCACTTTTGGAATGAAGAAATGAGAAACTGAAATGGAGTAGTGAGGGACCTAACAATTATATTATTTATGTCGCCTAGTGTTCCAAGGACTCGAGATGTGGACGCCCTCTTCTGTCATGAGGTAATATGATCCCCAGGCCTGAGAGACCTATGATAAGGAATGGACCCTCCCAATTATCTGCTAGTTTTACAACATGAAACTCTTTGCAGTGTTGAGGTATTTCTCTGAGGATGAGATCATTGATTTGGAAAGTACGGCCTCTGACTCATTTGTTGTATGAACTGGATAGGATATGGTGATATCGACCTAGGTTAATGATGACGCGTTCCCTGGTTTCATCGATCCAATTGAGGTTGCAGGCCAATTCGAACTCATTTTCCTTGTCAGTTAGCTCGTGATCTATGACCGGGTGATGATATTCAGAAGGAATGATGACCTCTGTACCATAGGTAAGGAGGAATGGAGTGCAACTTGTCGACTATCGTGGAGTGGTACGATATGCCCAAAAGACATGAAAAAATCCCCTTTTTTTTAAGAGTGTAGCCTTTTTTTGAACACATCTACGATGGTTTTGTTGGTGAATTTAGCTTGGTCATTGCCTTGAGGGTAGTAGGGATTGGATGGTAAGTGAATGATGTTGTGTGGGTTAAGGAAAGCTATAACCTTTTTCCAATAAATTGGGGCCCATTATCAATATGAATTAGGTGGGGGCACCCAAACCGAGTGATAATATGTTCCTAGATAAGAAAGATGACCTTATCTTCTCTGGTTTGACAGAGTAGAACTGCTTCTGCCCATTTTGTATAATAATCGGTAGCTTCGAGGAGGTGGCGGCGGTTACCTGGAGAATTAGGAAATTTGCTGACAAGATCGAGTGCCCATCTTTTGAATGGCCAGAACACCTTGCTTGCATGAAGTTCGAGCGTAGGGGCGCGTATCATATTTCCATGTTGTTAACATGTATTTTATTTGTGTGAGTATTCTTCTGCTTATTTGCGCATGCCAGGCTAGAATACTCCTTGTGTAATGGCCCGATTTGCTAGTAATTGACCTGCGGTATGAGAGCCACAAGTCCCTTCATGTAAATTGCGGAGCATCTCGTCCACTTTATGTTTGGAGAAGCACTTACGGTAAGGTCCCTGACTGAACAGCGGTACAAAGTACAATTTTGATTGGTTTAGCGCTTCGAGTTGTCTAGCAGCTCTCGGCGCTTCTTCGAATCAGCTGGAAGTGATCCTTCACATTTGTTGTTAATACCGAGATAAACTAAGAAAGGCTTTTGCCAATCGTTGTCTCCCCCTTTATCGCCCCTAATGTTGATCGTGTATATAAAAATGTGAACAATGCTGTGGGTTGAAATCACTTCAATCTGGGGATATCGAGCTTTTTTACCCAAAACCCCGGCTAGATATGCCAAGGAATTGACATGTCTGTTTTCGCCTTGAAAATGATAATCAAGAGTTGCTTGCGCAAACTTGCTCATCTTATCTGCTTCGAGGGCTGCGTATTTGATCATCTTGCCATTCTTCTTGTATTGTTCATAGTAATGGTAGACGATAAATAGTGAATCTGTATAAATGGAGAGTTTGGGGACGCCAAGCTCGAGGGTAAGGTCGAGTCTATGAATGAGAGCTTCGTACTCGGTGACATTATTTGAGGCCTCAAAATCTAGGCGAGTTGATTTCTCAATTCTGTCATTGGAAGGAGAAATCAGTACTATTCCAATTCCTGACCCTGCGGGTCTTGCTGATCCATCTCTAAGAAGTCTTTACCCCTTCCTTGTAATTCATTCAGCTCGCTCGTTAAATACTTTAGGGGGCGGCTCTTCTGTAACTTCCTCTGAAAGGTAAGAATCGTGCTTCTCCTACTCGGGATCTTCTACAGGAAAATTTATGAGGAAATCGGCCACGACCTGCCTTTTTTCAGAATGACATTGTTTGAACTTGATATCTTGTTCTTCCAAGCTGACTGACCATTATTTTACTCTTCTTGATTTTTCTTTCTTGGATAGAACTTCCCGAAGCGTGTAGTTTATCATGACTTTGACTGAATGAGCTTGGAAGTAGTATTTTAGTTTTTGTGACGTATAAACAAGAGTAAGAAGAAGTTTCTCGATTTTAGAGTATCTTGTTTCTGCTGGAGTGAGGGCTTTACTGATAAAGTAGATTGGCTTCTCTATTTTTCCTTCAAGTCGAATGAGAATCGAGATGAGTGAAGTATCTGTAATTGCGAGGTAGATAATCAATTTCTCATTATCTATTGGGGTGTTCATGATGGGAGACTTTCCCAAATAGGTTTTGAGATCTTGAAAAGCTACCTTGTATTTTGATATCCATTAAACCTCTGCATTTGGCTAAACTTTTCCTTGCATGGTACGACCACAAAGTAATAGGAACAGCCAATGACAATGGTTTGAAGATTTTGAAATGAAATGGCTGATATCGACAATCTTGCCAACAACTTTTTGAACGTCTTTTGTTGTTTTTGGAGATGGCATGTCTAGAAGAGCCCGAATCTGATCTAGATCTGCCTCAATCCCCTTCTTGCTGATGAGGTGGCCACGAAATTGACCTGAATGTACTCTGAATTGAGACTTATCTAGATTGAGTCGCATCATGTAAGATCGAAGTATGTTGAATATTGTGTTGAGATCTGAAATGTGATTGATAGACTGTACGCTCTTACACAAGAGATTGTCAATGTAGACTTCCACGACTTTCTCGAGATGTGCTTTGAACATAGTAGTCATCAATCCTTGATAAGTTACACCTACGTTCTTGAGTCTGAAGGGCATGACTTTATAGCAATAAAGTTCTCTTTCAGTGATGAAAGTGGTCTTTTCTTGATCTTTATCCAAGAGTAGAATCTGATTATATTCTGAAGTAGCGTCCATTATATATAGGAGTTCATGACCTGCTATGGAATCAAGGATCTGATGAATGTTGGGAAGAGGAAAACTGCCATTCAGAGTATGTTTGTTGAGATCGGTAAAATCTACACAAACGTGGACCTTTCCGTTCTTCTTTGAGACAACAACGATATTGGATATCCAATCTGGATAGTTGGCTTCTCGAATGAATCCCACTTTGATCAATTTCTCGATCTCTATGTTAACTTCATCTCGAAGTCATGGTGATAGGCGTCGCTATATTTGTTTGACTGCGGTGGCATGGATGTTGATTGCCAATTTGTGACGTGCCTTGACCGGATCGACCCCAGGTTTTTTTTTGAAATACCATGCAAAAACGTCTCTATTTAGTCGTAAGAATTGAACGAGAGCTTCTATTTTGTTTTGAACTAGCTTAATACCGATGAAAGTATCTCTGCTTGGTCCATCGATGTTGATATATTCGGTGGGCTTCTCCATGAAAGGCTGATCATCAGAGTGATTAGCTTGCTGTAATTGTTATGCAACAAATTATTCAAAGGTATCTAGAATTGCAGAGACGATATTTTAGCAAACTTGAGAAAGCTTTTGACTACCCCTAATTTCATAGATACCATAGTCGTGTTTGAAGCAGAGTGCTTGATGATAGGTAAAATCGATTACTTATATATTATGAATCTAATAATGGCCCATAATCCTGAGATAACAAGATTTGACGTTGATCACATAGAAGACGACGTCGATGGCGGCAAGTCCTGCGGCAGTAGGTAAGATGATCTTCCCTTCTCGCTCTTCTTTAGAACCATTGAATCCATTAATATCGGTGTCGCTTTAAATAACTTGATCGGCCAATCTCATTTGGTCAATAGTGCTCTAAAAGAGGATCTCAATACTGCTGCCAGTATCGATCATCATTGTGTGCATGACAAACTTTTTCATCATGAGCATTATGACTAACGCATCATGATGTAGAAATTTAACATGGCTAGTATCGCAATCTTCAAATGATATTCCGAACTGGCGATTGCTAGACTCAGGCAGAAGTTTGACTTCTTTATCTTAAGGTGTGAGATCACAGCATTCTGACAATCTCTTACGGTTGTATATGTTAGAGTTGGTGATCTGATTGATCTCGATCATGTTGCTGTCGTGCATATGGTAATGATGCTTCTCCTCAGCTTGATCTTTGACCTGAATAACTTCAAGCTGCTTCTTATAGCTGCCATCCTTGTATGATTCTAGGTCGATAATATATTTGAGCATCTGTCCCTCCTTGAAAATGTATTTGAGCAACCTCTATAAAGCATAGTAGTTGTCAGTAGAATGATGGTTTACCTTATGGTGCATGTAGTACAATCGGCTCTCAATTGGTTCCAATGGTTGGGGGCGACGATAGAGCTTAACCTTTGTGAGGATTGGAAAAATTATGGAGATTCGAACATTCATCTTTGGGAGGATCAGTTTGACTTGTGATCCACATTTTTGTGGGTTGCCAGTATTTCCCTTGGTGCATTTTTGGCCACCCTGGTTCTTCTTATGTTATGCGTTTTAATATGTAGAGGGACTTTTTGTGGTAAGGACGAATTAAGTAGATTTATGCCTTTCAGACATCATCCTTTCCAGATCGAGGTAACAATTAACCTTGGTGATTATATCCTCCAAGGTCGCAGGTTTGCAGCGGAAGAGGTACTCCTTGGCTTTACCGTCCGGCTGGAGTGCATTGGTAAAAGCAGTTATAACAGTCTAGTAAATATGAAATGACACAGGTATTTAGCGTAGAAAACCTATGAATCGGTTAAAAACCACAACCTCATGTTAAGAGTTTTGTTTGATCTTGTGAATAAGAAGTTTTTTGTCAGTTTTGCAGAGGTTCAATGGACATCAGAAAAATTATAGAGATTCGAACATTCATCTTTGGGAGGACCAGCTTGACTTGTGATTCACCTTTCTGAGGGTTTCTAGTGCTTCTCTTGGCACATTTTTGGTTACCCTGGTCCTCCTTAGGTTCTGTGTTTCGATCTGTAGAGGGACCTTTCGTGGTAAGGACGGATTTAGTAGATTTATGTCTTTCAGACATCATCCTTTCTAGGTCAACATAACTATTGACCTTGGTGATCATATCCTCCAAGGTAACAAGTTGGTTGAGGAAGAGGTACTCCTTGGCTATGCAGTCTAGCTTGAGTGCGTTGGTGAAAGCAGTAACAACGGTTTTCTGATCAAGGTTGTCCACTTTATGCGCAAGCTCCAAGAACATTTTTGCGAATGCCTCGAGCTTCTCTCCGTTGGATTTTTTGAGACTGATAAGAGAATAAAAATTATCTTCTTTGTCTCTATTGTGAGCATATGTCTTGATAAATTGTTAATGCAGCTGGTCGAATGTATATATGGAGTCTTCAAGCAGATAATGTTGTTAAGATTAGAGTACAGCCCCAATGAATCACTGTATTGTTGAATGTGCTCCTTGGGGTTGGTACCTTTGTATTTACAAATTTTTGGAGTATGGAAACCTTTCGGAATATCCATATCGAATAGTTCTTTGGCAATTGGACTTCCTTGTAACTTGGTAAGGTCGTCGGTAGTACCCATAAATTTTTCTTTGATCAACTCCTTAATACGCTGGTCCATATGCTCTAGTATGACATAATGACAGATCGATTGAGCGGCTTAACGAGGAGGTTGCAGATTATGAGTATCAGTACCTTCACTCAAACGATCTCGCGCTAGAACTTGAGGCGAAGGTCTTTGTTCTTCCTTTTGACGGATGAAACATCGGTGACCTCGACTGATTTCAGATTAAATCTCCCCCCCCCAAATTAATGGAAGGTTGAGGTTAATTTCGAATATGTCTAGAAATAGCCTTGCTGGTGACAGCTTGAGGTCCCAATCTTTCTCGCACAAAAATTTGGTAGGCTTCTGGCACCTGATCACGATGTCATATTAGAGAAGCCTGCTGAATGTTTTACAGAGCTTGTAAGGTAGTCTGTATTATTGTCATTTGGCCTTCATGTTGTTTAAGTGCTGTCAAACGGGCTTGTCATTCGACCTCGAGCTCTTTCTCACAGAGCTCTCGGTCTCGGGTTAATTGTTGTTCGAGCTTGTTGTGCTTATCCGTTTCAGTGTTGAGATTTGCTCAGAGCTTTAAAAGTTATTCTGGCTCGATTGAGAGGTCGAGCTGAACTCTGATAGTTGGCCGCCTGGAGGTGACCATGGTTGAAATGTTGTAGTAGAGTGATTCAATGTCTTAGGATACCGTGGAAATAATTTTTTTCCCACAGACGGTGCCAAATGTAATGGCTTAATTCTGTGAGCTCAACGTGGCCTGGAATTAGTCCTTACACTAATGTACCTGTGGCTATTATCTAGCAAACAAGAAATAACACAGGTATTTAGCGTGAAAAACCTATGAATAGGTTAAAAACCACGACCTCGTGTTGAGGGTTTTGTAATAGTAACTTTTATTGCTTGAGGTTGATGATATCTTATTACAAGTTATTTCTAGACTTAGAAATGTATGATCTTGTGAATAAGAAGTTTGGAGTGTTGAGAAAATTAGAAAATATAGTCCTTCTAGTGATTTCCCATATGTTTTTCTGGTCCCTGTCTCTTCTGGAAGATTTTCTTTATATAAGCCTCTTTCGCAGTTCTTCATCGTACTGGAGCACGTTCTCCGTAAAATGTGGCTTAGTAGCTGCTGATTGAGTAACTATTGAGTTCATAAGAAATAAGTAAGTTTAACCTGCTCAGGTATTTTAGTTTAAGTTCAATCCATGCCCTTCACCAGTTCGTGGAGTATGTGGCAATGTTGACTAGAGAAGTCGTGTGGAGAATGCGTGAGCATGATATGGAGGTAATTCGAACTAGGGATAACTCAATTTTTTGTCAGATCGAGGGATAAACCCCTGCAATATAGAAATTTAACATGGCTGGTATCGTAATCTTTGAATAATATCCCGAGCCGGCGATTGCTTGACTCAGGCAGAAGTTTGGCTTCTTTGTCTTGAGGTATGAGATCGCAGCATTCAGACAGCCTCCTGCGCTTGAATATTTTAGAATTGGTGATCTGATTGATCTCGATCATGTTGTTATGGTGCATATGGTAGAGATTCTTCTCCTCGGCTTTATCTTCGACCTTGATTAGTTTAAGCTGCTTCCTATAGTTGCTATCCTTGTACGATTCCAGGTCGACAATATATTCAAACATCCGTCCCTCCTTGAAAATCTACTCGAGCAACCTCTATAAAGCATAATAATTGTCAGTAGAATGATGGTTTACCTTGTGATGTATACACTATGGTTGGCTCTCAATTGGCTCCAATGGTTGGGATAGACGGTAGAGCTTATCCTTTGAGAGGATTGGAAAAATTGTAGAGATTCAAACATTCATTTTTGGGAGGACAAGTTTAACTTGTGATCTGCCTTTCCGAGGGTTGCTGGTATTTCCCTTGGCGCGCTTCTGGTCGCCCTAACCCTCCTTTGGTTCAGTGTCTCAATCTTTAGATGGTCCTTTCGTGGCTAGGACGGATTTAATAGATTTATGTCTTTTAGACATCATTCTTTCCAGGTCGACGTAACTATTGACCTTGGTGATCATATCCTCCAAAGTCGCAGGTTTGTTGAGGAAAAGGTACTCTTTGGCTTTGCAGTTGAGTTAGAGCGCGTTAGTGAAAGCTGTAACAACTATTTTCTGATCGAGATTGCTCACTTTATGCGCTAGCTTTAAGAACTACTTTGCAAATGCCTCGAGCTTCTCTCCGTGCGACTGTTTGAGACTGATAAGAGAATATAAATTTTCTTTTTTGTCTCTGTTGTGAGAATACGTCTTGATGAATTATTTCTGCAACTGGTCGAATGTGTATTTGGAGTCATCGGGTAGAGAGTGAAACCATCAGAGCGGTTCTGCCTGCAAACTTGTGGTAAACAGACTACAACGAATGTGGTTGAGATTAGAGGATAACCCTAATGAATCACGGTATTGTTGAATGTGCCCATTTGGATCGGTACCCTTGTATTTATGAATTTTTGGAGTATGGAAACCTTGCGGAATATCCAGATTGAATAGTTCTTTGGCAATTGGACTTTCTTGTAACTTGGTAAGGTCGTCGGTAGTGCCTAAAACTTGTGCTTTGATCAGCTCCTTAATACGCTGATCCATATGCTATTGTGTGACATAATGACCGTTCGGTTGAGTGGCTGGATGAGGAGGCTGTGGATTATGAGTACCGGTACCTTCACTTAAACGATCTTGTATTGGAACTCGAGGCTGAGATCTTTGTTCTTCCTTTTAACATATGAAACATCGGTGACCTCGGCTGATCTCAGACCGAACCTCTACCCCAAATGAATAGAAGGTTGAGGTTCATTCTAAATTTTTTTGGAAATAGCTTTGCTGGTGGCTCCTTGAGCTCCCAATCTTTTCTGTTCAGAGACCCAAGAGGCTTTTGACACTTGATCACAATCTCGTATTGGTAGAGCCTGCTGAGTATTTTGCAGAGCTTACAAGCTAGTCTGAATTGTTGTCATTGATCTTTATATCGTTTGAGTGTTGTCAAGCGAGGTTGTCGTTCGGTGTCGAGCTCCTTCTCTCGGAGCTCTCGATCGGGAGTTAATTGTCGTTCGAGCTCGTTGCGTTTCTCTGTTTTAGTGTCGAGATTCGCTTGTAGATCTAAAAGTTGTTCTGACCCAACTGAGGGATTGAGCTTGATTTCTTTAGCTGGTCGCCTGGATGTGACCATGATTAAAATTTGTAGAAGAATGATTGAATGCCTTAGGATATCGTTGAAAGGATTTCTTTCCAACAGACGACGCCAAATGTAATGGCCTAATTCTGTGAGCTCGAAGTGGCCTGGAATTAGCTCTTACACCAATGTACCTGTAATAAAATCTAATTGAAAACAAGAAATGACATAGGTGTTTAGCGTGGAAAACCTATGAATAGGTTAAAAACCACGACCTCGGGTTGAAGATTTTTATAATAGTGACGTTTATTGCTTGAGACTGATATCTTATTATAAGTGATCTCCATACTTAGAAATGCTTGATCTTGTGAATAAGAAGTTTGAAGCTTTGGAGAATCTAGAAAATATAGTTTTCCTGGTGTTCTCTCCTATAATTTTCTGGTCTTCGTCTCTTCTGGAACCTTTTTATTATATAGGCCTTTCCTGCAGTTCTTCATTGTACTGGAGCACATTTTCTGAATAATGTGGCTAGTGGCGGTTGATTGAGTAACTGCTGAGTTTGAGAGAGACAGGTGGCTTTGAGTTATTCAGGTTTTACAATTTTAGCTCGACCCATATTTTCCTATCAGTTCGTGGAGTATGTGGCAATGTTGACTGGAGAAGTCAAGTGGAAAGTGTGTGAGTTTGACATGGAGGTAGTTCGAACTAGAGACAGCTCAATTTAGGTAAGATCGAGGGGTAGGTTCCAACACTAGCATTCCTCGCCGTGTTTCTATATTTTTATTATCACAAAGTCTCATATATGATAGCGTTGATTTAAAAAATGCCATAAATGCCAACTTATAATAGCTCACTAAAAATGCAATCCTTTAAGAGCTATCATATTTATCCTTTCTTGTAGATATATTATCCAAGGTACTCAATACTAGACTATGTCGCATCGAGACTTTCTTCAACTAACTGCGATACCTGACCTATCTCCTGGTATAATATAAAAAAATTAAGTTGAATTCACATATATTTCGTTCTATAGGGTCTGTCAATAATCCTGCTTAAATATATATATTATAAAGAAGTATATGTAAGTGGGGCATCAAACACATGGTGGTTAAAGAAGTTTAAGTTAGTTTAGACTCTAATTGAATTTAGGTTTGGTTTGGTTACATTCTAATATAAACTAAGGTGGTCTATCCTAGGTACGACACCTATTTGGCATACATCTAGAGATTCAATGAATCTAGACTCTCCACTCAAAGTCCATATTAAGTACTTTGAGTGATTTGTGTAATGGCCAAATTCCATAAGCTCAAAATGGCTTAGAATTCGCTATCACACCAATGAACCTGTAGCAATATTCTAATAGAAAGTAAGAAATGAAACATGTGATTTTAGTGTGGAAAACCTCTGAATAGGTAAAAAACCGTGACCTCGTGTGGAGAATTTTTATTAAAAGTATCTTTATTGCCTGAGGCAGATATCTTTTTACAAGTGATCTCTAAAAATAGAAATGCTTGAGTCTTGTAACTTAAGAAGTTTTGATGATTATCGAGATCTAGAGCAAGTAGTATCTAGGTGATCTCTTGTATAATTTATCTGGTCCATGTCTCTTTTCGAACTTTTTCTTTATATAAGCCTTTTCCCCAGCTCTTCATCATGCTAGAGTACGTTCTTTGAGCAATGTGGTTAGTGGCGATTGACTGGGTAACTAACGAGTTTGTGGGAGACAGGTGTCTTTGACTAGATAAGGTTTTTTGGATTAAGTTCGGTCCATGTTCTTGACCAGTTCGTGGGGTAGGTTGGAATATTGACTGGGGAAATATGTTAAAATAGTGTGAGTCTGAGATAGAGGTAATTCAAACTAGTTAAGCTCGACTTGGGTGAGATCGAGGGATAAGTCCCTACAATCACCCCCTCGCAACCAAAGTCACGAGTGGCTTTGGTTAAGAAAAGATCAACTTGTAATCTCGGTTGAATTTCTTGATAATTGAAATGGAATAATGATGGTAGTGACTGTGTGGAACATGCGCGCAATATGTGAAATGACGTATATTTAAACGAGGATGTTGATACTGATGTATGTGACGGCTATGATGCCAAAAGTTACGTCTATAATGAATGATGATGCTTGGTAAAATGTACATGCACATTAAATGTAGGGTTATATAAATGATACCTGCATCGGATTTTGAAAGCAGAGTATGCTTGTCCTTTGTGAAATTCCCTGAAAATTTTTAACAATGGTGAAGACTCGCAGTATGGTCCTTGAAGAGAGGATTAGATCTAAAATACAAAGGTTGAAGTTGAGACACTTCGGTGATCAATCCTTGGAGATGTCGATACCCGCTCCTATTCCTTCGACGTATCACGGAATGTTGGAAGACAAAGCGATTGAAGCTGGGAAAGAGTTCTACTGCAAGTGGAGGTTTAATGTCGTCATCTTGACATGCGAGGACCAGTGGGCCTGTCTCCGTATTCTTGCGGAAGACAGGGTTAGGGTTTCATATGAAGGGATTGGCATAACTGCGGGGCAGTTATGCTAATTTCTTGTATCATCATAAATTCTAAGGTCGGCCCCTCAACATCTCTACCAACTCTTCGGTGGTGGTGATTTCAGAGGAGTGGGTGATGGTAGTGGAGGAGGGAGACAACTAGTGGGAGTTTGCTTATGCATTTTTATCATGTTTTGGCGCTCAGAGGACCGTTAGTTCAAGAATTTGGTTCTAGCACTGAGTCTACTGCTTGCATAGTTTCCATTTGATGTTCGATTAGACTTCAACCAAACTTATGTGAGTGAAGCTCTTTGTTAGTTCCAATTTCTGCTTTGTATCAAGGTGAAAGATCACTGAAGCAAGAAGAACTGGAGGAGTTGATGCGTCAGCGCGCCTGAATGACTTGTGACTTTTAAAAACTATAAAAAAACTTGTTATCTGTAAAGTATTTGGAATTGGGTGCTGGACAAATAATGTTTTTGTTGTATATCTGAGATTGATATACTAAGAAACTTGTTATCTGTAAATTCGTAGGTAATGTTCTCGATATGAATGCAAAGTTGTCATTCAATTACTTGTGTCATTTAGATAGAAAATGACTCTTAGAATTGAACTGAATTATGTAGGATGTATGAAATGAATAGGAGTTATAAGTATGGAAAGCACTATTTTTGTGATGTTCGAACTGAGATAAATAGGTGTTGACATTGACGTTCTGATGTAAGTATGTTTATGTTGCATGTTTAAACATGTGGGGGAGAAAAGTTGTAGGAAATATGTAATGCAGAAATTTGAGTTACTAAAGGTCGATAGAAATACAACTCTTGGTAAAATAAGCTCGACTAGGATAAATAAAGTAATGTATCTACTGGAGTGAAGGGATAAGTTCAAATAGTCTATTTTAAGATTTTTAGGATTTAATGTTATAAGAATAAGGGGAAAATCACATTTTAAGGGGAAAGTGTGTGAAAAGTATATAAATAAGGGTAAGATGATTTGTGAAAATAAAGAAGAGATTAGGATGGTACGGACTTGATCTCAGAGGATTCATCATGCCGCAGAAGGATGGTTGGCTATAAAGACTGCTAAAGTATAGGAGAGGATTTTTAGTGTGCGTGGCTATGATGTCGGGTTGTCAATAAGGGAGTGTCAGCTCGAAGGATTAGATGTAAGGAGTAGGGAACTTGAGTATGCCCGTTATTTCTATGAGGTATGCTTTTGTGAATTGGTGAGGGATCCTATTGATCGAGATGAGATGGTTAGTTTGATTGCTGAGGTTGAGATCGAATTTGGAGATTGAAGAGCTGACGAATAATGTGATCAGATGTTGTCGTTCAGGTTATATTAGGTTATTCTAGACATTGTGTAAAGTATTTATCATAAGTAAAAATAAGTTTGTTGAATTTAACCGAAAAGATTTAAATCAATTGGATCCTCAATAGTTGCAAATGCTGTTTTGAGGCTGTTCTGGCAAATAATTTTGAATAATTTTGAAAATTTTATCATCTTTGAAAATGAAGCCATTATCACTATAACTATGATAAATAAGGACAGAGAAACAAAATAAGGATATGCAAAACCTTCTAGTTTTGTTTTATATGTAAAGCTACATAAATTTGATATCGTATAGGGTGAGTCATCATGAGTGTGGGAAGGTCAGAAAAGGATATGGAAATAGGAAAGAAAAATAGGTTAAAACAAGAGGGGAGGGGTAATGATGGAAAGACAATTTTATTGAAAAAGTACAAGACGTCTGACATGGATAGTGGAAAGGACACCTCAGTTCCTAAACTGAGGATGGGTTGTGTGAGGTACAATAACTGCTAGCCACTAGAGAGAGAAAGGATAAATAATTCTTCTTCCTTATCATTCAAACGTTCTTCAACTTCTGAAAATTTGGAGAGCACAGAGAGAGCGACGCATAAAGATTGCAAGCGATTTGATAAAGAGTTATCTGAAGGTGATCAGCGGTCAAAGAAAGCGAAAGGCACTGGATCACGCAGGTAGATATACAGTAGTATCGTGAGGGAAGGATTTGGTGCTACTGTAAATTCTAACTCATACATTGAAGGTTAGTAGAAATATATGCAGTGTATATGTGTTTGTGCAAATCGTAATCATATTTTAAGTAAATCTTAAAAATTACTATTTATGGCAATCTATGTAATTTTGAAATATACACAGAATATATTAAAGTTAATGTTATACGTAAATGATCGATGTATGCGAAATAATGATAGATACCTGAACCTGTATGTAGGTCAAGCGTGAGAGGCAATTGTGTACGGTTGAAAACTTGCCCGTAGAAATTGTTATTGAGATGGATAGTTCACCTGTTAATGTGGTATCGACCTCTGGTCGGACGATTGCGTCTGATAGTGAGGTTAAAGTAGGATTGGAACAATTTCTAAGTTTTCCTAGTCAATTAATATCCTATCCTTCTAGTTCTGATGCCTTCAGAGAATTTTGTAAGGCTAAGGCGACTGTACGAGGGACGTGGGGTAACTATTTAGAATACGCCGGTAGGCAGTTTAGGGGTTGTACGGTAGCGGCGGGGGAAGAGTACCTTTATCTGTTGGTTGACTTGGAAGTGGAAAAATGAGATAGAGGTATAAATGAATCGATCTCGTTTAAATATTTTGATGGGGGTATTTAGAGTAACCTCCCAGAGGGTTTTTTGTGTTACCTGTCTCAATTGGAGTATAGCTTGTGTCTTCCCCTTACCAATTTGGCGAAGTGGATTATGAATACGATTGGGGCATATTCTGTTCAATTGAACGGGAATATGTGGGTGGTAATAACTGTTTGTAATTATCTGAATGAAAAATGGGAAAGAGAGGGGAAAGTGAGGAGGATAACCCCTGAGGACGTTTTACAGTTTTATGGGGCAAAAAATTATAAGGCCAGTGGTGGGACATATTTTTGTGCGTGCACAACTCGGCGTCGCTTCTTCGATCTAAATTCAACAGGTCGAACTTGAAATGACAACGTCATATGGGTGAAGGGTAATTGCCTTCAGAGAGATGACGAATAACCTTATGACCTTTAATTTAGAATTGTAAAACAAAGTAAGTATAGCCATGCATAGATAATATTATTGCTTTATTTGAACTGATGCCTGTAGTTGATAATAAAAATGTTGTGCATGGCAGGTGTGAAGTCCCCCGTGGAGAGGAAAGAGTCATTGTTGGGCGAAGTTGCAGAGGAGGAGGTTGAGCTTGAATTTGTGTTGGAAGGACTTGGTCTTAGTAGAAAAAGAGGGTTGATAGTAGGTCAAAGAAATCAAAAAGCTCTGTCGACCAGGTTGATGGCGGGTACTGATGAAGGGAAGAAGCAAATATCTGGTAGGGAAGGTCGAACCAACTCGACCAAGACCCATGGGATAGATTGCTCGGTTCAGCCGGAGCCCATTACGTCGAGCAAAATTGCTCAAAAATATCCGAAAAAATTGATGTTAAAGACTCTGCCGGTATCTGGTACCACTGGGAGTGGTGAGGTTTTGAAAGAGAAAAGGAGAAGGATTGAAACTTCAGGGAGGTCAGGGGAATAGGTCACTGAAGAGCGACCTTCTACTGAGGATGACCTCAAAGCAGAGGAGGAAAAGGCTAGGCTGGCTATTCTTCAAGGTGAAGAGGACGAGAGCAAGATGGTAAGTTGTTTATGCTTTATCATGTGAAAGATGTTTATGTCTTGCATTCTGAGCTCACGCTGAGGTCGAATTGTGTTTTGTAAGTTGCTTGTTTGATGAGGGGCATTTGGCTCAGAATTGAAGAAGAGAAATCTGAGCTGAAAAAGGATAAAATTGAGCTTGAAAATAATTTAACTCACTCGAAGGCGGATGTTCTTAAGGTAACGATGAAACTGGAGTCCCTGAAGGCTTCTCATGCAGTAGCGATTGGTCATCTTCAATCGGAGGTCAGGGTAACTCTTGAGGAGGTGGAGGCAGAGCGCAAATGGTTGGGGTGCCACCTGATGTCGAAGGGGTATTACGAGGAAGAGGTGGATGCCATTAAGGCAGACACTTATGTCGAGGAGGAAGATGATGAAGAAGTAGAAGAAGTAGCGGTGGGGGTCGTTGATGGTCTGGACGGTGTCTTCCGTCAGACGGTGCTTGAAAATCAAGGGGATGACGCCGACCTCCCATAGGGTGATAATGAGATGGTAGGGTAGAAATGTGCTTTTGTATGAATATTTGTAAACTGTTGGATTGTGTGTATGGAGGAGACTTTTGTAGGTTGATTTTTCTTTTTGTTATAAACCTCTAGTAGGCACTTAGAGAAATGAATCTCAAAATAAAAGATCTAGAGATCGGGCTTGTCAGGGAAAGATAGACCTCTACAGCCTTGTTGTCTTTGCGAGCGGAACTACATGTTAGATCAGAATAGGTCTTTTGACTAGTATGTTATTTCGACCTAAAGCTACCAAGTAAATAGGATGTAGATGCAGATTGAAAATTTGTGCTGTTTGCTTTAGGAAAATAACACTAATATAGTGCATAGAAAAATTTAATGCTCTATATATAAAGTAGCATATCAAAAGCGTATACCTTAGACTTTGTAATATACCTCATGGAGCATTTATCTGATAATGTACCCGACCTTTTAGTCTAAAAGTATTTGCACACCGCAGATGTTAGAAATCATATATAATTTTAGAAATGAGATATATATATATATATATATATATATATATTGATGGTGTTTTGAATCAAACTGTATTAATATTTTTATATCGTATAGGTTGAATTAGATTCAGCTCGCTCGCGTGGGGATGATGTACTCAAATGTAACCAGGAATATGCAGAGGAGTTTGATGGGATAAGGGAGGCGAATGAGAACAAAGAAGATTAACACGTAAAGGTAAATTTTAAACTTGTGGAGGCAACCATGGCTGTTTCTGACCTCACTCATAAGGTCGAAGAGAAAGACGCCGCAAGGGGCTAAAAAAGCTAGCAGAGATAATAGAACACGCCGCGAAGCTTCAAAGTTAGGCTGAAATGGCTCAATACTGTATTTAGGCACTAGAAAGACCGAAGGGATAATTTCAATCGGATCTTTAGAATTGTAGAAACGAGCTGGAGCGACTGAAACAAAAAATGGTTGAAAAAGACATCGAACTGAGAGTAGTTCGGGAAAATCTATCAACTTCGGAAGTCGCGACTGAACACTTGCATATAGCCCTACCTGCCAAGAATAAGGAGTTTTGGGAAATACAATGAAGGTGTAACGATTTAAATGAGAGGGTAGCATGATTAAAGACCGAACTGGCCCAAGCTATCGCGGTGCCAAGAAAGCCGAGGTTAGAGAGCGCTCAAGGGGAAGTAGAAATGAGGTTAAGGCTCCTCTAGTCCAAGGTGATGTAGTTAGTCTCTCAGGTTAAATTAGAGAGTTGGAGAGTAATGTGTCTCGCATTCAGGGGCATGTTTAGATAAGAAATACGAACTTAAGGGAATGCCAGCCGAAGTTAGATGTTGTTCTTATCAGGGAGAAGGTCTTAGATGGGGAAATCAGGGCAAAGGAAATTTTTATGAAGAGGAAAGAAAAATTATTAAAGGATATTCTGGCTAGGGAAGAGTTGACTACAGAAATCAAGACACTTTGTGCCCAGGTAGTGGACCTCGAGGCCATGAACCTGGCTGAATTAGCTAAATATATAAAAACATTAGAAGAGAATGTAGCTCATGATGCTAAAGTCGATATAAAAATGACTCATCAGAAGAATTTGTATGCTAGATTGGAGTCATGCCACAAGATGGTGAAAGCAAAATTTACAATGATGGTCGTACCTGATGCGTCACACTCAGACCTACTAAAGTCGATTGTTACGTATTTTGTAAAGGAAGTAAAAAGACTTGAGTTAGAATGAGATACCTTGTTCCAAAGTCTGTCGGATAAGGGATGCATTTGTGGACTTAACATAGATCGAGGGAACTATATGGCCTCTATGGAAACCGATTTAGGCCCTCGACCTGCTAACCTGATAGAGAGGGGTAGAGTTGCTATAATCTGCGAACTGAATGTTCAACCTCTTGCTGTAGGGGAAAGCACGGCTGACATCCCATTAGTTGGAAAAAATTCCTTGCAATATGCATTTGACCTAAAAAATAAATAGTATCTGTCGCAAACACATTGAAATAGATGAAAGCTAGTATGACCTTTGCCTTATCATGTGTCTGGTGGGGTCTTTGATATAAAACATGTTTTTACATTTGTTTCAATTGCAAAAATGGGTTGAGTTAAACCAAGTTGAAACTTGATTGAATTATATAAATGTTATAAACATATTAAAAGAGATGAAGGCTAGTATGATCTTTGCTTTATCTTATGTCTGATAAAGTCACTGATATGAAACAAGTTTTTATACTTGCTACAATCGCTGAGATTTAGTAGACTCAGTTGAACCAAGTGTTATCCTTTATCTAGCCATTATAAAAGGTGATTGCCTTTAGAGAGAAGATAAAGAACCCATGGAACTTCTTTATAGAACTGTAAAGAAAAGTAAGTGTAAAAGTGTAGAATATCAAACTGCTATTATTAAATGTTATTCTGTTGTTGATAATGTATTGTGTTTGGTGTACAGGTCCTCAGTGGAAGGTGAAGAAGAAGGAATCCCTGTTAGATACTATTGCTCAAGAAGGGGCTGAGTTAGAAGGAGTATTGAAGGACCTCGGTATTAATAGGAATAAACGAGTTAATATCAGGTCCAAGAAGTTTTAAAAGTCTCAAGCGATGAGACTGATGACGGGAGTTGAAGCCTATAAGAAAGAGGGGCTGATGGAGAGAGGCGAGTGGCTTTGCCGATGGCTACCGTATTGGAGTTTGTAGATGTTTGGTCTACTACTTCTTGCAAGTTAACTTAGAAGTTTCTAAAGAAGAAGATTTTGAAGCGTGGCTCGGCCTCTGGAATCACGGGGAGTAGTAAGGTTGAGGGAGAGACGAAGAAGAGAAGGGTAGGTCCTCCTGCCAGAGTGATTGGGGGGAAGGTCATGGAAAATTGACTTGTGGAAGAAGACGATTTGGGGGCTGTGGAGGATAGGGCAAGGCTTGCAGCTTGCAAGGGTGTTGAGGAGATGAACGAAGTGGTAAGTTTTGGTGATTTATATTTTGCTGAATTCTGTATTGTGATTTGAGCTGAAAATATGTTCAATTTTTTGTAGGCTACTCATTTGATGAAGGGGATGTGCCTCAGGATTGAGGATGAAAAAGCTGAGCTTGAAAATGGGAAGGTAGAACTCGAGAAGAAGGTGGCTAGATTAAAGTCTGACCTAGTTTGGGAGGGCAAGCGACTAGATTCTGTGAAGGCTATGTAGGAGGTGAAGAATAATGAGCTGATAAAAGAGGCACAAAAGAACCTGGATGAGGTGGTAGTTCAGCGTGACAGACTCAGGCGCCAACTTTTCAAAGCGGGGTATTCTAAAACTGAGGTTACAACCATCATGGAGGGTGCCTACGTCGAAGAGGACGAAGTGGAAAATAAAGGTATTAGAGTGGTAGGATGGTTAGATGGTGTCTCTCCCAAAACTGAACTAGAGATCCAAGGGGATGACAATGAAAACCCAGAGAATGATAACGAGAAGGTATTATAGGGGCCTAACTTCGTACGGAGGGGAAGTCGGCTCTTACACCACGAGATTTATCCTTAATCAAAGGGGACAAGTATATGATCAATAATATGACTAAGCTATTAGTAATATACTTACGTGGAGGCCTAGAATGGGCCACTCCACGACCTCTGATGAGGATTTTTAAGAGTATTGATATTATTGTCGAGTAGTCGAAGGTTCGAGTACTTGGTAATTTACAGAGAGATCGAAGGTAAACTACAAGGGTTCTGGGGAGAGATTTCGTAACCCTCCCTTGGTTCCCCTTCCCTCCTATTTATAGAACATAGGTAGGGCTGAGTCACCTTGGGAGGTCACATTACAAGTATACCCTCCGGGTATTAGGCGGGTATCCCAGCGTGACATGCTGATGATGGGTGATCGACTAAGGTATGTTTTAAGTTTGAGGAAGGCCTTTTCACAGTCGGGTGTTCAGTTGATCCCAGGGTTATTTTTCTTTTTGGCTTTGTAGGCCCCTTGGTCGCGTAAGAGAGAGAAGAGCCAAGCACAACGGCCTAAGGATTTAGAAATAAAATGGTTAAGGGCCGCTATCTTGCCAGCCACCTTTTGGACATCTTTCTCAATTTGGGGTGAAGACATGTCGATGAGGGATCGGATATGGTTAGGTTCAATCTCAATACCTTGTTTGCTGATATGATGGCCTAAAAATTTTCCAGACGAAGCACCAAACCGGCATTTGTCTGGGTTAAGTTTCATGTCGTATGCTCCAAGTATCAAAAAAACTTCGGTTAGTTCTTGGATGTGGGTCTGTTTTTGGAGGCTCATGCATAACATGCCGTCGATGTAAACTTCGACTGACTTTCCAAGTAAGGGTTTAAACATGGTTATGGCGAGGCGTAGGTAGGTGGACCCCACATTTTTAAGGCTGAAGGGCATGGCGTTACAATAGTAAAGGCCTCGTTCAGTGATAAAAAAGTTTTAAGTTGATCTTCGGGGAGGAGGGGTACCTGATTATAACCCAAAGCCCGTCCATCGTAGACAGACGTTCATGTCCAGTAGTAGCATCAAGGAGTATTGAAATGATATGGAGGGGGAAACTGTCCTTCGGTGTGTGCTTGTTGAGGTTGGTAAAGTCGACGTAGATTCTGATCTTGCCATTCTTTTTAGGAACTAGCATAATATGTGATATCCAATCAACATACTTGACTTCTCAGATGAAACCTGCGGCTATGAGTTTATCAACTTTGAGGTTTACAGCTTCTCAAAGTCATGGTTCCAAGGTACGCTTCTTCTGCTTTACTGCTGTAGAGTGGGGGATGTGGTCGATGCGGTAACATGCTAAACTGAGGTCAACACCGAGCTTCTCCTGGAACATCCATGCGAAGACGTCTTTGCTTGCTCGAAGGAAGTCTGCATGTTCGAGGCGCTCTACCTCGTCTAGAAAGGTTCCAATGAACGTACCTCAGTCAGGATCGTCGAGTTCAATATAAACAGTGGGTTTGATGGGTGAGATTATGGATATCAAGGGTATGGAGGTAGAAGGAGACAGTGATTTCTATGGGAGTCTGACCAGTTTCTGAGTCTGATCAATCTCTGGATGCTCACATGAACGGGAGAGGCATTAAGAGCCTTTTATATTCTATGTACCACAGGGGGTAGTGAAACGAAGGGTCTGATGATAGGTCGAAGGTATGGCGTGCATGGCATGGAGCCAGTCGCACCCGAGGATACCAAGGAATTCAAACTTCTTATCAATGACAAGAAAGCTGGTTTGAAGTGTGACTGGGCCGGTGGTAACTGGAAAGCTAATTCGACCAATAGCAACTTTGGTGTCCCCATAAAAGCCTTTTAGTTCGACATTGGTGGCAGTGATGAGGTCATTATTATCCATGGCTTGGACGGTTTGAAGGAAAAGTATATCGGCTGCACTTCCTGTATCGATAAGCATGGTGTGGAGAACGAGGTGTTCGACCATAATCATGATGACTAAAGGGTCGGAATGGGGAAAACGAACATGCGAGGTGTCGCAGTCGATGAAAGAAATGCCCTTGGGTCAAGGGCATTGACTTGATTCTGGCGAGAGGGCAGGAAACTTCTCCTGGTAAGTGAGTTTGTAGCATTCTTTAACACGCTTATGCTTGCTCTTAGAAGGGACGCTGTCGATATTATTTACCTTGATGAGGTAATGTTGGTAGATGTGTACCTTAGCTGGGTCGATAGCAGGGACGGGTTAAGGTTTTAGGTACGACCCGTTGAGATAACCAGGGAGGTCGGTGATGTACTAATGTAGACGACTTTCTTTGAGGATTATTTTAAGAGAGTGCTACAAGGCGAAACATTTATTGGTGTGGTGGCAGTTACACTTGTGGTTCGTGCAGTAAGGTTTGCCTTGTTTGACTTCGATGGGGAAAAAAGTGTGCCATATGGGGTCTGCCTGGATCTGTTGTAGAAGAGTACTAAGAGGGGTGGTAAGCTTGGGTAAGACCGGCTTCGGTCGTTTCTTGCGAGCTTCAGCATTGCTGTCAGTATGAGGGTATTTGCCGCTCTCAGACTCCTGTGAGACGGGAGCGATCATGGGTACAGGAGTAGAGGGTGGGACTTGTTGAGGATTATTTATATTAGTGTTTGAAGGTTGCCCCTATTAATTTGATTCGCAGAGGTGCTCAAGGTCGATATACCCATTGACTTTTGAGAGCATCTCCTCGAGGGTTCGTAGTTTATGGAGTACCTGGAATTCTTTGACACGGCTGTTATCTGGCAAAACATTCAAATACGCGAGTACGGCGTTTGTGCAGTCGAGGTTTTCGACTTTGTGCGACTCGTCGAAGAACCTCTTGGTGAAGGCCCCGAGGGTTTCACTAGGGCATTTTCTGAAATTGAAGATTACATCGACTCTGACCTCGCGGTCCTTGTTGACGGAGAATTAAGCTATAATGAGGCTAGATAATTGCTCGAAGCTTCAAATCTAGCCATTTGGAAGGTTATGATACCAACGAAGAGGGCTATCTGTGATACTAGTGGGGAAAATTTGACACACCAGATGGTCAGCCGTGGAGTAAAGGCTTAGAGCATTTTAAAATTCTAGAATGTGGGATTGAGGATCGGTGTTGTAATATTTACTGATTTTTGGGGTTTGGAAATTTGGAGGCACCTCAATAATGAGGAGCTTGGGACAGTGGGGGTTATTTAACCAACTCTATGAGTTTGGTGTTGGGCTCGCGCTGACGCGGATGACAGGGTAGATTTTATAGTTAAAGTTCTGCTGTGCGTAATAGGCAGGATGAGGGGGGAAGGGGGATCGATAGGTTCGAGGTTGATGTGGCCGAGTGTTCAGTATGTGTTTGGCGCTGTACTCCCCGAGATGTTCTCGAGTAGGATGGCATTTGGGGTGTCTGGAGGATCGAAGGGTGGAGTCAGAGGAATCCTCCATGAGGTGGATGCCAAGGTGGATGGAGCCAGTTGGGGCAATACCCTAAATACCAAGATGGACAGGGGGTACTTGGTGATGTTGTAGGGGCCCAATCAGTCTCAAGCAGAGACGTGTGACGGGGCGGGTGCTCGGGACGGTTGAGGAGCGTCTAAAGGCTGTAGTTGTTGCAACTCGCAGACTGTATTTTATAGATCATCGATTACACGGTTTTGTCTGTCGACTTCATCCAAACCGTGATGTCATTCAGTTTCAAACTATTGCCGGTGTTCTCCGTGCTCCTGTTGCATTTGTGTTCGGTGTCGTTCCTCAGCTTGAGCCAATTGCTGGGAAAGTAGGGTGAGCTGGGCGGCCACTCCTTCAGCAGAGTTGCCGGGATGGGTGGAGGTGGAGCAAAGGGTGGGTGCCATTGGAAATAATTTGTATGAGTTTAAAAAGGAAAAATATGAGGCAGGGGAGATTTATCCTTAATCAAAGGGGACAAATATATGATCACTAATATGACTAATCTATTGGAAATATACTTGCGTGGAGTCCTTGAATGGGCCCCTCCACAACCTCTGATGAGGATTTTTAATTGCATTGATATTACTGTTGAGTAGTCGAAGGTTTGAGTACTGGGTAATTTACAGAGAGATTGAAGGTAATCTGTAAGGATTCTGGGGAGAGATTTCATAACCCTCCCTGGGTTCCCATTCCCTCCTATTTATAGAACATAGGTAGGGCTGAGCCATCGTGGGAGGTCATATTACAAGTATACCCTCAGGGTATCAGGCGGGTATCCCGGAGTTGGTGTTGACGCTGAAAATGTCGGGCCCGGTACTATGCTCTGACACTGTAGCTATTGTTGGTTCTGTCACTATAGTTATAAGGACCAACAATGCCGCCGTTCTTGTCTAGTGAGTTGGCTGTCTGACATGTCTACCTTCGACCATGTATAAATATGGTTGAAGTGTTTCTGATGCAAATTTGGAGTTCGTATGCTGACAGATCTGTCTTTATCTTCGAGGCTTGTTCATAGTCGAGGCTTCATCTTCGTGTAGTCTTGGAAGGCTTATTCACAGATTGAATTGGCTTCGAAGTATTCGTGTAGGCCTCGATGTAGCCTTCGAGTGTTTGACTGGAGCTAGGAGGCTGCGAGTAGGTTACTACAGGTAGAGTACAATTGTTGACTTTATGACTATGTGAATTGTAGGGTTTGAGAACTATAAATTTATGGGATATTGTTTTTTTTGATAAACTTCTGTAGGCTAAGAGATGCTTGTAAACCTTATTTGGAGGAACTTAAGGATATGCGCCTCAGAATAAATGAATTAGAGAGTGAGCTTGCTAAGGAGAATGATGCCTCATCGTCCCTGTTGACTTAACAGGAGGAGCTACAGGTTAGAGAAGAACAAGAAATATTCGACTTGTATGTTGTATTACTTTAGAGCTACCAAGTAAAAATTAGACTATAAAGATAAACAAAAAACGTGTTAACAGTTTAGGGGCGATGGTAATCAAATGTGTCCACATAATACTAAAATGTTGAGAAAGTTAGAACATAGAAAATGTGTACCTTGAAATTGGATGTACATGTTATTGTCATTGAACTGGAATTATACTTCGACCTTAACTCTGGAAGCAGTTTCATAACAGTAGATGTCAAAAAATAGAAATTTGTTAGAAATAAGATTTTGGTATCATGATTGAATGTATTGGTTGAGTGTTCTTGAATTAAACTTGATGTATTGTATCCGTGATGTAGGTCGAACTGGAGACAGCTCGCTTGAGTGAACAAGAGACGCTCCAATGTAATTAAGAGTTAACAACAGATTTTGATAAGATGTGAGAGGTAAATTTAGATAGGGAGGATCAAAAAATTAAGGTAAATTTCAAATTTATCAAGGCAACACAAACTATTGATGGCCTTACTCAGAAGATTGAGGGGAAAGATGCTGAAATTAATAAGGGGCAAAATGAGCTCGTAGAGGCAAAAGAAGAGATAGCGAAGCTCAAAAGCTGGAATGATGCATTGATGGTAAAGAGTTAGGAGGCAGACATGGCTCGATACCGTATCCAGTCGTTAAAAATAGCAGACAGTGAGTTTCACTATTTTATGGCCAGTCTGAAGGACCAAATGATCAATAAAATGAACAAACAAGAGCAGACTTGAGCTGATTTAGTGAGTTCCAAAAGGAAATTGGAGCGATTAAAGAGTATAATGATTAAGAAAGATAGCGAGATGGAGAGAGCTTGAGATGACCTATTCAACTCTGAAATTGTAGTTATGTAGTTGAGTGCTGCTTTACCTGCTAAAGATATAGAGTTTCGGCTGGTGTAAAGACGATGTAATGAATTGAATAAGTGGGTAGCCCAATTAAAGGCCGATTTAGCTCTGGCCAGTTCGCGTGTCAAGATGGCCGAGGCTGGAGAGCGCTCGAGGAAGAATTATGGTGATGCCGGGGTTTTCATTGTTCAGGGGGATGTGGTTAGCCTATCAGCTCAGATTAGAGAGCTGGAGAAAGATGTAGCTTGCACTCAAGCTCATGTACAAAGAGGGAATGAACTCTTAAGGGAGTGCTAAGGTAAGTTGGATGTTGCTCTTATCAGGGAACGGGAGTTAGAACGGGTGATCAGGGGTAAGAAGCAATTGATAAGGAAGAAAGATGAATTTCTAAAGAAGTCTCCCCCTGGGGAAAGTATAGGTAAAGATAGGGAGCTTGAGGAACTTCATGCTCAGGTGGTAGAGTTGAGGATGATGAACGAGGCTGAGCCAGATAAAGTAGCAGAAAAGTCAAAAGAGCATATCAATTTTATGGTTTGCACAGATAGTCACATGGAACGGTAAGATGCACGATATACAAAGTTGCAAGAGTATCATCAGAAAGTAAGAGATAACTTTTCCAAGGCAGTTATGCACAAGGTAACGCGCTAACAAATGCTAATGGCTATAATTGCCTGTTTTATGGAAGAAGTGAGAAGAAACGAGTTAGAGAGGGATACCTTGCATGACTGTTTGTCGGGTAGATGATGTATTTGTAAAGCCGATATAGATCGATAAAACTGTATGAATGCCATGGAAATTAAGTTAGGTTCTTGACCTACTGAATTGGTAGAGCAAGTCAGGATTACTATAGCTGTTCGAGCTCGAGAATTTATGGTTGATCGTCCTCCTATTGTAGGGGAAAGCGTAACTGACTTTCCACCATAAGAGAAGAATCCTTAGAAGTGGCTTGTAGGTGTAACCTGTAAAAGTATATGTCGCAGACATATTGAGCGATAAAAGCTAGTTTTACCTTTGTTTTATCTTATGTCTGGTAGAGATCTTTGATTGAAAACTAGTATTACCTTTGCTTTAATCGCAGATTATGTATAAATCTTTATTAAAGGCTAGTATTACCTATGCCTTATTCTATATATAGAGGTCAATTGGAAGCTTATATTACCTTCGTTTTAATCTATGTAATGTTGAGAGTAATGTGGGGAAAAACTTGGAAATTTTTATTAAATATAATAGAATGTATAATGTATGGAGATGAAATCTCACTTTTGGAATGGAAAAAACGAGAATTTTGAAGGGGAGAAGTGATGGACTTAACGATAATACCGTTTCAATCGCCTAGTGTTCCATGGTTTTGGTATTTGAACAATTTGCTCCATCATGAGATAATATGATCCTAGACCAGTTCGACCAATGATGAGGAATGGACATTCCCAATTTTCTGCCAGTTTCCCAGAATGAGCATCTTTTATGTGTTAAGGGATTCTCTAAGGACGAGATCGTCGATTTGGAATGTTCAACTTTAGACTCTTCTATTATACGAGCTGGCCAACATATGGTGATATCTACCTAGGTTGGTAATAGCGTATTCCTTAGTTTCATCAATCCAATTCTTATTACAGGCCAATTCAAACTTATTTTCTTCATCAGTAAGCTCATGATCTTTGACTGGATGGTGGTATTCTGTTGGAATGATGGCTTTTGTGCCATAGGCGAGGAGGAATGGGGTACCGCCAGTTGATTGATGTTGGGTAGTATGGTATGCCCATAATACACGAGGAATCTCTCGTATCCAATTTTTTTTTATGCAATTGACGCCTTTTCTTGAGTCCATCCACGATGGTTTTATTGATAATTTTGGCTTGGCCATTTCCTTGAGGGTAGTAGGGATTGGATGGTGAGTGGATGATGTTGTGTTTGTTGTGGAAGGCAATAACATTCTCACCAACGAACTGGGGCCCATTATCGATCCGAATCAGGTGGGGCTATCCAAACAGTGTGATTATGTGCTCCCAAATAAAAGAGATGACCTATTCTTCTCTAGTTCGACAGAGTGGAACTGCTTCCACCCATTTTGTAAACTAATATGTTGCTATGAGTAGGTATCGTCAGTTACCTAAAGTATTAGTAAATTTCCCAAAGAGATCGAGTGCCCACCGCTTGAATGGCCAGAACACCTTGCTTGCATGTAGTTCGAGCGCATGGGCGCGGATTATGTGTCCATGTCGTTGACATGTGTCGCATTTGAGTGAATACTCTTCTGCTTTCTTGCGCATGCCTAGCTAGAATACTCCTTGTATAATTACTCTGTTAGCGAGTGATCGACCTGCGGCATGGGAGCAACAAGTCCCTTCATTTAAATTTCTGGGCATTTTATCTGTTTTCTTTCTAAAAAGGTACTTGAGGTAAGTCCCCGTGACTGAATGGGAATATAAAAACCTATTTTAAACTGTATAGCACTTTGACCTCTCGATCAACTGTCGGCGCTCTTTTAGATTTGTTGGAATGGTCCCCCCGCATTCTTTCTTTAGGCCGAGGTAGGTAATAAAGGGCTTTTGCCAATCGTCGTCTTCCTCTTTATCGCCTCCAATGTTGGTCGTACATACAGAATGATGATCAATGTTGGGGGCTAATAGTACTTTGATCTGTTGATATCTGGCTTCTGTACCCAAGACACCGGCTAGATAAGCCAAGGAATCGGTGTGTCTTTTTTCACCTCGAGGTAGATTATCGAGAGTTGCTTTCACAAATCTTCTCATCCTGTCGGTAACGAGGGCTGTATACTTTATCGTCTTATCATTCTTCTTGTATTGCTCAGAGTAATGGTGGATGATGAGTAGAGAATCTCTGTAGGCTGAGAGCTCTGGGATGCGAAGCTCGTGAGCAAGGTCGAGTCTATGATTAAGAGCTTCTTATTTTGTGACGTTGTTGGAGGCTTCAAAATCTAAGCGGATTGACTTCTTAATTCTATCGTTGGAAGGGGTAATCAATAGGATTCGGATTCCTTACCCTACGGGTCCTGCTGAACAATCTATAAAAAGTCTCCACCCTTTCCTTGTAGCCCATTCTGCTCATTCATAAAATCCATTGGTGGGTGGATCATCTTTAATTTATTCTGTAAGGTCAGGATCATGCTTCTCCCACTCGGGATCTTCCACTGGAAAATCCGTTAAAAAATTGGCAATGGCCCGACCTTTTACTAAATGTTGTTCTTTGAACTTGATATTATGTTCTCCCAAACTGACTGACCATTGCTATACTCTTTTGGATTTTTCTTTTTTGGACAACACTTCCCGGAGTGGGTACTTTTTCATGACTTTGGCTGAATGAGTTTGGAAGTAGTGCTTAAGCTTCTATGAAGTATAAACAAGAGTTAGAAGGAGTCTATCGATTTTTGAATACCTCGTTTCTACTGGAGTAATGGTTTTGGTGATGAAATAGACTGCCTTTTTGATCTTCCCTTCAAGTTGAAATAGAACTGAGCTGATTGAAGTATATATAACTGCCAGGTAGATGATCAGTTCCTCATTATCTACCAGGGTGCTCATGATGGGAGACGTCCCTAAATAGGTTTTGAGTTCCTGTAAAACTACCTCGCATTCTGATGTCCATTGGATATGCTCATTGGGTAAACTTTTCCTCCTTTGGTATAAACTCAGAGTAGTAGGAACGATCAATGATAGCAATTTAAAGATTTAGAAATGAATCGGTAAGCAATAATCTTGCCTGCATAGTAGTCATCAACCGTTGATAAGCTGTGTATGCATTCTTAAGTCCGAAGGGAATGACTTTGTAGTAGTAAAGTCCTCTTTAAGTGATGAAAGTGGTCTTTTCTTGATCTTCTTACAAGAGAGGAATCTGATTGTATCCTGAAGTAGCGTCCATCATAGATAGGAGTTTCTGACCTGCCGTGGAATCAAGAATTTGATGGATGTTGGGAAGAGGAAAACTGTCCTTTGGAGTTTATTTGTTTAGACCTGTAAAAGGCTTTTCTATGGAAGGCTGATCATCGATGTGACCGGCTTTTTTGTAATTACTATCACGCATATCTGTATGAGGTATCTAAAATAAAAAATTGGTATTCTCGCAAGCTCGAGAAAGCTTTTGACTACCTTTAATTTCATAGATCCCATTATTATGTTTTAAGCAGAGTGCTTGATGATAAGAAGAAGCGGTTGCTTCCATATTGTAAATCCAGCAGTGCCCCATATTCTTGAGGTAACAAGATTTCACGTTGATGACGTAGAAGATGATGTTGACTGTGGCTGGTCCAGGCGGTGATAAGTAAGACGATCTTGCCTACTCGTTCATCTTTAGAACCATTAAATCTACTGATATCGGTGTCACTCAGAATGACTTGATCGACCAATCCCATCTGGTCGATTGTGCTTTGAAAGAGAATCTCAATACCTCTTCCAGTATCGATCATCATTGTATGCATGACAAACTTCCTCATCTTGAGCATTATGTCTAATGTATCATGATGTGGAAATTTTATGACTACTGTCACAATATTTAAATGAGATCCTAAGCCGGTGATTACTTGACTCAGGTAGAAGCTTGGCCTCTTTATCTTGAGGTATGTGGTCGCAATATTCTAATAGTCTCCTGCGCTTGAATCTCTAAGAGTTGTAGATCTGTGGATCTCAATCATGTTGTTGTGGTACATATGGTAGAGATGCTTCTCCTCAGCTTGATCTTCAACCTGGACAACTTTGAGCTGCTTCTTATTGCTGCCATCCTTGTATGATTCCAGGTTAATAATATATTCATACATCTGTCCCTCTTTGAAAATAGATTCCAACAACCTCTGTAAAGCTTAGCAATTGTCAGTAGCATAATGATTTACCTTGTGATGCATGAAGTACAGGTATCTTTCAACTGGGTCCAATGGTTGAGATGGACGGTATAGCTTATATCCTTTGACAGAATTAGAAAAATTATGGAGATTCGGACATTCATCTTGGGAAGGACCGGTTTGGGTAATGTACCTTGGAACGCTTGCAATGCTTTTGATCACCCTGATCCTCCTTCGGATCAATGCTTTATTTTGTAGGTAGACCTTTGGTGGTTAGGATAGATTTACTAGATTTAGGCCTTTCAGACATCATCCTTTCTAGGTTGACATACCCATTGACCTTGGTGATCATATCCTCTAAGGTGATAGGTTTGGTGAGGAAGTGGTGCTCTTTGGCCTTGCAGTCGAGTTGGAGCACGTTAGTGAAAATAGTAACAACTATTTTTTGATCAAGATTATCTACTTTTTGCGCAAGCTCCATAAACTTGGCAAATACCCTGAGCTTCTCTCCTTGTGATTTCTTAAGACTAATAAGAGAATATAAATTCTCCTCCTTGTCTTTGTTGTAAGCATGTCTTGATGAATTGCTTCTATAGCTGATCGAATGTGAGGATGAAATCTTTAGGTAGAGAGTAGAACCACCGGAGCATTTCCCTCTATAGACTTGTTGCGAACAGACGACATAAAATGTGGTTAAGATTGGAATACAATCCTAATGAATCACAGTATTGCTGAATGTACCCCTTTGGATCGTTGCCCTTGTATTTGCTTATCTTTGGAGTGTGGAAACCTTGTAGTACTTCCATATCAAATAAGTCTTTGGAAATCGTACTACCTTAATACTTGGTAAGGTCATCTTTATGGCCTTGAGTTTGAGATTCACTTAACTCCTTGATATGCTGATCCATATGCTCTTGTATGACGTATTGACATATGGCTTAAGTGGCTTGGCGAGGTGGTTGAGGATTATGAGTGTCGGTGCCCTCACTCAAGCGATTATGTGCTGAAATTCTAGGTTGAGGTCGTTGTTCTTCCTCCTGACGTTTAGAAGGTCAACGACCTCTACTGATATCACATGAAACTTTATCACCCAAATGAATGGGAGGTTGAGGTTCATGCTGAACATTTCTAGAAATAGCTTTTGCCGATGGCTCCTCGAGGTCCTAATCTTTCCCGCGTTGAAACCCGGGAGGTCTCTAGCATCTGATCGCGATCTCTGGTTTGAAGAGCATGTTGAGTATCCTGCAGAGCCTGTAACGCAGTTTGTATGGTTACCATCTAGACTTTATGTCACTTGAACACTGTCAAACGAGCTTGTCGTTCGAATTCAAGCTCCATCTCACAAAGCTCTCGGTCAGGAGTTACCTGATACTCGAGCTCATTATGTTTCTCAGTTTTGGTGTGGAGATTCGTCTGTAGTTCTGTAAGCTATTCCTGCTCAACTTAAAGATTGACCTGGATTCTGGTTGCTGGTCGTCTGAAAGTGACCATGATTGGAAATTGATAGTTGAATGAATGTATGCCTTCGAATATTATGGAAATGTCTTCTTTCTTACAGATGGTGCAAAATGTAATAACCAAATTCCCTTAGCTCGAAATGGCTCAAAATTAACTTTTACACCAATGAACCTATGATAAAATCTAATGTAAAGCAAGAAATAATGCAGGTGATTTAGCGTAAAAAAAACTTTTGAATAGGTAAAAACTATGACCTCTAGTTGAGGGTTTTAGTAACAGTAGCTTTTATTGCTTGAGGCTGATATCTTATTATAAGTGATCTCTCGAACTAGAAATACTTGATCTTGTAAATAAGAAGTTTTTCTTTGTGGTATTTTTTTTTTAGTTTTTGTCTCTTTTGGAACTTTTTCTTTATATAAGTCTCACCCACAACTCGTTATCATGATGAAGTACGTTCTCCGAACAATGAGGTAAGTGGTAGTTGACTGAGTAACTGTTGAGTTCATGGGAGATAGGTGTCTTTGACTTGTTCATATTCTTCTGTTGTGCTCAATCCACGTTCTTTATTAGTTTGTGGGCTAGGTGGTACCATTAACTATTCAATATCATGTGTGAAATGCGTGAGCCTGATATGGAGGTAGTTCGAATTGGGTTAGGTCGAGGAATGGGTCCCTACAGACCCCGGTTAACTAACCAAACTGAGCCGGGGGTATTACAACTTAACTTAATTAATAATATAGGAAGACTTGTAGTCTTAGACTAATCTCTCTCTCATAAAGAATTAGGCTTTAGGCATATTGATCTACCACTACAATTCCATATGTCCTTCCACCACAATTCTACTGCAGTTCAACAGTTCCACAAAGAAGTAGGCTTGTAGTCTCAGACTCAGTCTGGCCTCTTTCTCTAGTCTGATGACTCTGGTATCTAATTCTTTAGAATCTCTACCACAGTTCCATCATAGTTCCAACCACAGTTTCACCATATTGATATCTAATTCTCTACTATAGTTCTAGACTTCCAGCCACAGGCCCACAGGTAATCTCTCTCTCTTTCTCTCTCTCTATCTCAATTACTAATTTAAACAAATATTTGGAGATTTTTTAATTTGGGGGTTTCTGATTTGGGGATTTTTTTGATTTGGGGGTTTCTAATTTATGGATTTTTTAATTTGGGGATTTTTTAATTTTTTGATTTGGGGGTTTATGATTTGGGGATTTTTTGATTTTTTGATTTGGGGGTTTATGATTTGGGGAACTTAAAAATTGTAGGTCTGTTAAGTACAAATTGGGATATCATTGCTTACAGGGGTGTACCTTTTTAGTGTTTAGGCCATCAAGACTGGGTTAGAACTGGATGAAGTACACAAAAAGATTAGATTGAACTATGATTGTAAGTGGGGATGGATTTATGATGATGCAGGTTGAAGGTCTTAAGGGAAGCAGTTGGTGCTAGTGTAACCTTGGTTTGCTGGGGAGTCAATGTGATGGATGCCTTATCTCTTATGCTCTAGTGCTGATGTGCTTGGTGGGCGCTACTGGTGGTCTTTTAGGAGTAATGCTTGGTATAGCTCATTTCCTTGTTGAGGATTGGCTGAATAGAGGTTATTATTTGTGGTTTTTTAGTCCTTGTCTCTGCCTGAGGTTGTTGTTGTAGTTGGTTTTCTTGGTATTAGGTCTTTCTCTTCCTTCTTTGTATTTAGTTTTCTTTCTTCCTTTTCATTGTTGCAAACATCAGGTTTTAATGTCAACCTGATCTTAATCGCTGTTATAGGATCAGGTGCTAAAATACATACCTCATGTTGTTCAACAACCCTATATATTACATCAAGTGGTTAAACTGATTTGTTGTTTTTCAAATACTTCTTAATAATATAGTAAGACACATCATGTTCTTTAACCATATTTTTAAAAATTGAATAGAGAAACTAAACCGAAACTGGACCGACCGGTTCTGTAGGGGACTACCCCTTGACCTTACCCAAATTGAGCTGTCTCCAGCTCAAACTACTTCAATATCTGACTCACACATTCTCCACATGACTTCTCCAGTAAACATTGCCACCTACTCCGCGAACTGATAATAAATGTGGGTTGAGTTCCAACAGAAAAACTTGACCAAGTCAGAGCCACCTGTCTCTCACGAGCTTAGTAGTTACTCAGTCAACCGCCACTAACCACATTATTTGGCGTACGTGCTTCGGTACAATAAAGAACTACGGAGAAGGCCTATATGAAGAAAAAGTTCCAGAAGAGACAAAGACCAAAAAATTACAGGAGAAATCACCAAGAAAACTATATTTTCTTGATTCTCAAAATTTTGAACTTCTTATTCACAAGATTAAGTATTTCTAAGTCAAAAGATCACTTGTAATATGGTATCAGTCTCAACCAATAAATGTCAGTATTACAAAAATCTTCAACCCGAGGTCATGATTTTTTTACCTATTCTTAGGTGTTCCACGGTAAATCACCTGTATCATTTCTTGCATTCTATTAGATTTTTGTCATAGGTACATTGGTGTAAGAGTTAATTCTAAGCCACTTCGAGCTTACGAAATTAGGACAATACATTTGGTGCCGTCTGTGGGAAAGAAATCATTTCCACGATATCCTAAGGCATTCATTCACTCTATTATAAATTTTAATGATGCTCACATCCAGGCGACCAGCAACCAAAATCCAGCTCGATCTTTCAGTTGTGCTGGAACAACTTACAGAGCTACTGACGAATCTCAACACTGTGATAGAGAAACATAACGAGCTCGAACATCAATTAACTCTTGACCGAGAGCTCCATGAGAAGGAGCTCGACACCGAACGATAAACTCGTTTGATAGTGCCCAAACGACTTGAAGATCAAATGACAACAATGTAGACTGCCTTGCAAGCTCAGCAGAATACTCAGCAGGCTCCTCCAACACAAGATCGCGATCATTTGCCAGAAGCCTCCCAAGTTTCAGTGTGGGAGAGATTTGGACCTTGAGGAGCCACCAGCAAAGCTATTTTTAGAAAATATTTAGTACGAATCCCAACCTTCCATTCATTTTGATGGTGAAGTTCAGTCTGAGATCATTCGAGCTCACCGAAGTTTCATACGTCAAGAAGAAGAACAGTGAACTCAACCTCGAGTTCTAGTACGAGATTGTTTAAGTGAAGGTACCGGTACTCACAATCTACAACCTCCTCGTCAAACCACTCAATCGATTCGTCATTATGTCATGCAAGAACATATGGACCAACGTATAAAGGTGCTGATTGGAGCACAAGTTCTGGGCACTACCGACAACCTTACCAAGTTACAAAGAAATCCAATTGCCAAAGAACTATTCAATATGGAAATATCGTAAGGTTTCCATACTCCAAAAATTCACAAATACAAGGGTACCGATTCAAAGGAGCACATTTAGCAATATCGTGATTCATTGGGGTTGTACTCAAATCTTAACCACATTCTCTGTCGTCTGTTCGCCATAAGTCTGCAAGAGGAACTGCTCCGATGGTTTCACTATCTACCTGAAGACTCCATATACACATTCAACTAGTTGTAGAAACAATTCATCAGGACATGCTCATAACAAAGACAAAGAAGAAAATTTATATTCTCCAATCAGTCTCAAATAGTCATTTGAAGAGAAGTTCAAGGCTTTTGCGATGAAGTTTTTGGAGCTCGCGCGTAAAGTAGACAATCGCGATCACAAAATAGCTCTTACTTCTTTCACCAATGTGCTCTAGCTCGACTACAAAGCAAAAGAACACCTCTTTCTCAGCAAACCTGCGACCTTGGAGGATATGATTACCAAGGTCAATAGTTATGTCAACCTAGAAAGGATAATGTCCAAATGGCATAAATCTACTTAATTTATCCTTACCACAAAAGGTCAATTTACAGATAGAAACACTAAACCAAAGGAAGAACAGGGTGACCAAAATTACTGTAAGGGAAACACTGGCAACCCTCGAAAAGGTGGTTCACAAGTCAAACCAGTCCTCCTAAAGATGAATGTTCAGATCTCCATAATTTTTCCAATCCTCTTAAAGGATAAGCTCTACCATTTTTCCCAACCATTGGAACTAACCGAGAACCGGCCATGCTGCATGCATCATAATGTAAACCATCATTCTACTGATAATTAAAATGCTTTACAGAGACTGCTTAAATATATTTTCAAGGAGGGACGGATGTTCGAATTTATTGTCGACCAAGAATCATATAGGGATGGCAGCTATAAAAACAGATGAAGTTGTCTAGGTTGAAGATCAAGTTGAGGACATCTCTACCATATGCGCTACAACAACATGATCGAAATTAATTAGATCACCAACTCTAACAGATTCAAGTGTGGGAGACTGTCAGAATACAACGATCTCACACCTCAAGACAATGAAGCCAAACTTCTGCCTGATTTGTGCAATCGCCGGTTCGGGATCTCATTCAAAGATTGTGATACTAGCCATGTCAAATATCCATATCATGATATATTAGTCATAATGCTCTAGATGAAGAAGTTTGTCATGCACACAATGATGATCGATACTGCCAGCAGTATTGAGATTCTCTTTTAGAGCACCATCGACAAAGTGGGATTGGCCGATCAAGTTATTCAAGGCGACACTTATATCAGTAGATTCAATGATTCAAAATAAGAGCGAGTAGGCAAGATCATCTTACCTATTACCACTGGACCAGCCACAATCAACGTCATCTTTCATATGATCAATGCCAAATCTCGTTATCTCAGGATTATGGGCCATTGCTAGATTTATAACATGGAAGCAATCGCTTCCACCTATCATCAAGCACTCCACTTCAAATACGACGATGGTATCTATGAGATCAGGGGTTGTCAAAAGCTTTCTCGAGCTTGAAAAAATATCGTCTCTACTATTCTTGATACCTCTGATAGATATGTTGCATAACAATTACAGATAACTGATCACCCCGACGATCAACCTTCCACAGAGAAGCCCACAAAATAAATCAACAATGATGGACCTAGTAGAGGTACTTTCATCGGTACTAAGCTGGTTCAGCATGAAGAAGACGAGCTCATTCAGTTTTTATGCCTAAATCATGATATTTTTACGTGGTCTTTCGAAGAGATGCCTGGTGTTGATCCAGCCAAGGCATGCCACAAATTAGCCATCAATATCAATATCATAGTGCTCAAACAGAAATAACGACAATTATCACCGTGACTTCAAGATAAATTCAACATGGAGATCGAGAAATTGATCAAAGTAGATTTATTCGAGAAGCCAAATATCTAGATTGGGTATCCAACATCGTCGCTATCCCAAAGAAGAATGGAAAAGTTCGAGTTTGTGTAGATTGCGCCAATCTAAACAAACATACTCCAAAGGAAATTTTCCCTTTTCCCAATATTTATCAAATCCTTGATTACACAGCAGGTCACAAACTCCAACTAATGATAAACGCTCTTCTGGATGCAATCAGATTCCACTCTTGGATGAAGATCAAGAAAAAATTACTTTCATCAATGAAAGAGGATTTTATTGCTATAAAGTCATGCCTTTTGGACTAAATAATGTAGGTACAACTTATCAGTGGTTGATGACTACTATGTTCAAAGAACATCTTAGGAAAGTTGTGGAAGTCTACATTGACGATCTCTTGTGCAAGAGCATACATTTTACCAACCACATTTCAAATCACAACACAATATTCAACATTCTTCGATCTTATAGGATGCGTCTTAATCTTGATAAGTGTTAATTCAGAGTATATTCAGGTCAATTTCTAGGCCACCTCATCAGCAAGAAGGGGATTGAGGCCGATCAAGATCAGATTTGGGCTCTCCTTAACATGCCATCTCCAAAAATGACAAAAGACATTCAGAAACTTTCTAGCTAGATTGCCGCTATCAACTGATTCATTTCAAAATCTTCAGACCCTGTCGTTGGCTATTCTTATTACTTTATGGTTGTACCAAACAAGGAAAAGTTCAGCCAAATACAAAGGTTCAATGGACATCAGAATGCGAAGTAGCTTTTAAGGATCTAAAAACCTATTTGGGGAAATCTCTAATCATGAACACCCCAATAAATAATGTGGAACTGATTATCTACCTAGCCCTAGCAGTTACAGATATTTCACTCAACTCTGTTCTCATTCGACTTGAAGGGAAATTGAGAAACTAGTCTACTTCATCAGCAAAACCCTTACTCCAGCGGAAATGAGGCACTATAAAATTGAGAAACTTCTTCTCACTCTTGTTTATACTTCATAGAAACTCAATCATTACTTCCAAGCTCATTCAGTCAAAGTCATGATGAACTACCCACTTTTGGAGGTTCTGTCCAAAAAAGAAAAATTAAGGACGATGATACAATATTCAGTCAGTTTGGGAGAACCTAATATCAAATTCGAGCAACATCATTCCAAAAAAGGTCAGGCCATTGCTAATTATCTCGCAGATTTTCCAGTAGAAGATCCCGAGTGGGAGGAATGCGATTTTGACCTTGCAGAGGAAGTTGCAGAGGATCCATCCCCTAAAGTATTTGATGAGCGAGCTGAATAGATTACAAGAAATGGGTGGAGACTTCTTACAAGTTGATCAGCAGGACCCGAAGGGTCAGGAATTAGAATCGTATTGATTACCCTTCCAACGACAGAATTGAGAAATCGATCCGTTTGAATTTTAAGGCCTCATACAATGTCACCGTGTACGAAGCTTTCATTCATGGATTCGACCTCGCTCTTGCGCTTGGTGTCCCAGAATACTCAGTTTACATAGATTTACTACTCATCATTCATCATTGATCTGAGCAATACAAGAAAAATAGAAAGATGATCAAATATGCAGCCCTCGTTGTAGATTGGATGAGTAAATTCGCGTAAGCAACTCTCGATTATCTTCCTCTAGGAGAAAATAGATACACCGATTCTTTGGCATATCTAGCCGGGGTCTTGGGCACAGAAGGCCGATATTTCAAGATCGAAGTAATTTCAACCCCCAGTATTAATCGTATTTTTGTATGTACGATCAACACTAGGGGCGATAAAGGGGGAGACGATGATTGGCAAAAGCCTTTGTTAGTTTATCTCAGTATCGAAAACAAATGCGAAGGACCACTTCTAGCAGATCTGAAGGAGTGCCGACAGCTGATAGACAACTCAAAGCGCTACACTAATCAAAATAGAACCTTATACTACCGTTCAATCATGGGGCCTTACCTCAAGTGCCTCTTCATGCAGAAGGCAGATGAAATGTTCTATGATTTACATGAAGGGACTTGTGGTTCCCATGTCGCAGGTTGATCACTGTCAAACAGAGCCATTACGCATGGAGTATTTTGGTTCAGTATACGTAAGCAAGTAGAAGAGTACTCACACATATGTGACGTATGCAAACGATATGGACAGATGATCTGCGCCCCTGCGCTCGAACTCCATGCAAGCATGGTGTTTTGGCCATTCAAAGGATGGGCACTCGATCTTGTCGGCAAATTTCCTAATTCTCTAGGTAACCACCGATACCTTCTCGTAGATACTAATTATTTAACAAAATGGGTTGAAGCAGTTTCACACTATCAAGCCAAAGAAAAAGAGGTCATCTTTTTTATCTGGGAACACATCTTCACTCGGTTTGGGTTCCCCCACCTAATTTATATCGATAACGGGCCCCAATTTGTTGGAGAAAAAGTCGTAGCTTTCCTCAATCAACATAATATCATCCACTCACCATCCAATCCCTCAATCAGCATAATATCATCCACTCACCATCCAATCCCTACAACCCTTAAGGTAATGGTCAAGCCAAAATTACCAACAAAACTATTATGGACGGACTCAAAAAAAGGCTACACTCAGAGAAAAAAGGGAATTAGATTCGAGAACTTCCTCATGTCTTATGGGCATATCATACTACTCCATATCAGTCGATAGGCTGCACTCTGTCCTCCTTTCCTTTGGCACCGAGGTTATCATTCCTTCTGAATACCATCATCCAGTCAAAGATTTTGAGCTAACTGGCGAGGAAAATGAGTTCGAATTGGTTTGTAACCTCAATTGGATCGATAAAACCACAGAACACGCCATCGCTAACCTAGGTCGATATCACCATATGCTAGCCAATTCGTACAATAAACGATTTAGAAGTCGTACCTTCCATATCGACGATCTCGTCTTCAAAGAAATACCTCAACACTACAAAGGGCCTTATGCTGGGAAACTAACAGATAATTGGGAGGGTCCTTTCCTTATCACAGGTCTCTCAGGTCTGGGATCATATTACCTCAAGACAGAAGAAGGAGTTCACATTTCAAATCCTTGGAATACTAGTTAACTGAAACGGTACTATCGTTAAGTCCCTTACTACTTCATTTCAATTTCTCACTTTTTCCATTCCAAAAGTGAGATTTTCATCTCCATCCAATGTACATCCTTTTCTATTCAATGGAACTTATAATTTTTTCTCCCATACATCTTTCTACTTCGTAGACAATACATAGATTAAAGCATAGATAATACTAGCTTTCAATCAACCTCTATACCAGTTAAATCAAGGATAACACTTGGTTTGGCTGACTCTACTAAATCTCTGCGATTAAGACTAAGGTAATACTTGTTTTACATCAAAGAATCTACCAGACATAACATAAAGTAAAGGTAAAACTAGCTTTCATCTACCTCAATATGGTTACGACATCATACCAGTTAAATCAAGGATAACACTTAGTTTGGCTAACTCTACTAAATCTCTGCGATTAAAATAAAGGTAATACTAGTTTTCAATTAAAGACTCTTCCAGACAGGATAAAGCAAAGGTAAAACTAGCTTTCATCTCTAAACTTGTCTGCAACAGCTACTTTTTATTTCAGGTTACATATACAACCTCTATAATGGATTCTTTTCTACTGTTGGGATGTCAGCTACGCTTTCCCCTACAACAGGAGGTCCATCGGCCATAAATTCTCGAGCTCGAGCAGTCACAACACTCCTGCCATGCTCTATCAATTCAGCAGGTTGAGGGCCTAAATCCATTTCCATGGATTACATTCAATTTCCTCGATCTATATCAGCTCTGCAAATACATCCCCTGTCTGACAAACTGTTGAACAAGGTATCTCTTTCTGACTCAAGTCTTTTTACCTCTTCTACAAAATAGGCAATCACCCCCCTCAACAATTCTGAGTGCAATGCCTAAGTTATAACTGACTTTGAGAAATTTGCTCTCGCCTTCTAAAGGCATTCTTCTGAACTCGCATGCCATAATTTTAGCCATATTATTTCTCTATCTAATCGATATGTGAAAGCAATGCTCTCTTCCAAATTTTTGTTAGCTTTAGCTGATTCAGCTTAATTAATCGCCTCCAAATCCGCCACCTGAGTACGAAGTGCTTTAATCTCCCTGCTCAAATCTTTCGTAGCCAGAATTTTTTATAATAACTCATCTTTCTGCTATATCAAAATCTCTTTCCCTTTGGTAGCCCGCTCTAGCCCTTGCTCCATAGAAAGAGCGGCATCTAGCTTCATATCGCACTCCCTTAGCCGCTCAACTCCTTTCCACACATGACCTTAAATTTGAGCGACATCCCCCTCTACCCCTCTTATTCAAGCGGATTGGCTGACTACATCTCCTTGGACAAGGGAAACCTTGGCATCATTTTTATTCTTCCTCGAACGCTCTCCAGCCTTAGCATGTCTGGCACGTGAATTGGCCTGCGCCAATTCGGTCTTCAATTGTGTTACACCGTCCAAAATTCCATATCTTTGATAGGTAAAGCTGTATATAATTGTTCAACTGCAACTTCTGAGCAGATAGAGCATCTCGAGCTCACTTCAACTCATTATCTTTATCAACCAATTTCTTCTTTAATCGCTCCAGCTCTCTCCTGTAATTTGCGAGATCAGTTCAAATTTTCTCCTTATTGTTCATTTTCTTGATCAAATCATTCTTAAAACCTGCCACCGAACGATTTAATCCTTCCTCCAATTTTTCTAGCTCCTATATACGGTAATGGGCCATGTCAGCCTCCATACTCATTGCTATCAACGCCCTATTCTGGCTTTTGAGCATTGCTGTATGTTCTTTTAACCCCGCGAGCTCTTTTTGCCCTTTCCCAATTTTGACATCCTTCTCTTCGATCGGCCGTGCAAGGTCGACAACAGCCTGTGCTGCCTCAACAAGCTTGAAGTACACTTTTACATGTTAATCATCCCTGCCTTTATTCGCCTCTCTCATCCTATCAAACTCATCTTCAAATTCTTGGTTACATTGGCATGCATCATCTTCGCACAATTCGACCTGCACATTATAGATACACTATATCAAGTTTGATTCAGAACACTCATTCAGCACATATACCTCATTTCTAACAAGATATCTATTTTTTGACATCTATTATGTAAAACTACTTCTAAGCTTAAGGTCCAAGTACAATCTCAGATGGAAGCTCGTTGCCATCCCTTTTGTTATCTCTTATCATTTGAGGAGAAACACCATCCAGGCCATCTACAACACCAACAACAATATCCTCAATCTCTTCATCTTCCTCCTCCTCTACATAGGTGTCTACCCTAATAACATCTACCTCATCTTCAGAATATCCCTTTGATATAAGGTGGCGCCTGAGTCTATCGCGCTCAGCAACCACCTCCTCAAGTTCGCTCTCCCTTCCGCATATAGATTGTTAATCTCCACCACTTGTGAAGTTTTCAGGGCCTCCATCCGTTTTCCCTCCTTGAGCAAATCAATTTTTAATTAAGCTACGTTCCTTTTGAGCATGACCTTCTTCCTCTTCAGTTCAGCTATCTCCTCCTCGACCCCGAGGTATATTCTCTTTATCAGACGAGTAGCCTACAAAACAAACAAAATCGACCTTATTATTAGTTTGAGTCGCAATACAAAATTTCATCATGTATTATGGAATATGAACCAACCATTTTGCTCATCTCCTCTTCCCCGTGAAGAGCTGCCAACCTGGCTTTTTCCTTCGCCTCTTTCAAATAGTCCTCCACAACAGGTCGATCTTCTACAACCTTCACCCCCAACATTTTAGAATTTTCCACCCTTCTATTTTTTGACTTTTCTACGGCCTCACCACTTCCCGTGGTTCCAGAGGTCGAAGGGCGCTTCAGCATTTGCATCTTGGGAAAGGTTCAGGCTATCTTGCTCGATGTAGTGGTCTCCGGTAAACCCGTGCAATCCACTCTAAAGGCCTTGGGCAAGTTCCCTTGCCTTAAAACAACCTTGATGACCTAGGGTACCACATATGATCAAATATCCTCTAATAATTCCCACATCTTCCAATTCGATCTCCTCTACAGCAAGCTCTCACACATAAACTTTTAGAACTGTAAGACCTAACACAATTTCTTAAAACATCTCTTCATTGAATCGATGATCATACTCGCATTCTCTCCCAATCCCATCTAAACCTTCAAGTTGAGCCTCCCACACTTGTAGCTCAGAATCATAATCCAACAATCAAAATATTTTCTCCCGTACTTTGGCTATTTTTATCGTCAACCGCTCCTCAGTAGCATACCAAATTCTCACAGATCGAGTATGGAAACCTTTCGATAATCTAAATATATAATCCTTTGGATCGTTTTCCTTGTATTTACATATCTTTAGAGTGTGAAAACCTTTTGGTACTTCCATATCGAATAAATCTTTGGCAATCATACTACTTTACAACTTGGTAAAATTGTCTTTATGGCCTTGAATCTGAGCTTCAAAGAACTCCTTGAAATGCTGATCCATATGCTCTTCTATAACGTATTGACGTGTGGCTTGAGTGGCTTGACGAGGTGGTTGAGGATTATGAGTGCCGGTACCCTCACTCAAGCGATCACGTACTAGAATTCGAGGTTGAGGTCGTTGTTCTTCCTCTTGTCATTTAGAAGGTCGGAGACCTCTACTGATATCAGATGGAACTTTACCGCCCAAATAAATACAAGGTTAAGGTTCGTGCTAAACATTTATGGAAATACCTTTTGTCGGTGGCTCCTCTAGGTCCTAATCTTTCTGGTGTACAAACCTAGGAGGTCTCTGGCATCTGATCGCGATATCTGGTTTGGGAGCCATTTAAGTATCCTGCAGAGCCTGTTATATAGTTTGTATGGTTGCCATCTGGTCTTCATGTCATTTGATCACTTTCAAACGAGCTTGTTGCTCAACTTTGAGCTCCTTCTCTTGGAGCTCTTGGTCAAGAGTTAACTGACGTTCAAGCTTATTACGTTTCTCAGTTTCAGTGTTGAAATTCGCTCGTAGTTCTATAAGCTATTCCTGCCCAAATGAAAGAGTGACCATGATTGGAGATTGATAGTAGAATGAATGTGTACCTTAGGATATCATGGAAATATCTTCTTTCTTACAGACGACGCCAAATGAAATGACCAAATTTCGTTTGCTAGAAATGGCTTAGAATTAACTCTTATACTAATGAACCTGTGACAAAATCTAATGTAAAACAAGAAATAGTACAGGTCATTTAGCATGGAAAACTTTTGAATAGGTAAAAAACTATGACCTCGAGTTGAGGGTTTTAGTAACAGTAGTTTTTATTGCTTGAGGCTGATATCTTATTACAAGTGATCTCTCGAACTAGAAATACTTAATCTTGTAAATAAGAAATTTTTCTTTGTGGTCTTTTTGTGTTTCTTTATATAAGTCTCACCCGCTATTGCTTAGAGTAATGGTGGACAATGAGTAGTGAATTTGTGTAAACCAAAAGTTCAGGGACATCGAGCTCAAAAGTGAGGTCGAGTCCATGAATGAGAGCTTCGTATTCAGTGACATTATTTGAGGCCTCAAAATCCATGCGGATTGATTTTTTAATTCTGTCATTGGAAGGGGTAATTAATACGATTCCGATTCCTGATCTTGCTAGTCCCGCTGATCCATCCGTGAGAAGTCTCCACCCTTTTACTGCAATCCATTCAGCTCGCTAGTCAAATGGTTTGGGGGGGGGGGGTGGATCTTTGGGAGTTTCTTTTATAAGTTCAGGGTCGTACTCCTCCCCCTCGATCTTCCACTAGAAAATCTGTGAGAAAATTGGCAACGCCATGACCCTTTTCGGAATGATGTTGTTCGAACTTGATATCATGTTTTCCTAAACTAACTGACCACTGCTGCATTCTCTTTGATTTTTCTTTCTTGGATTGAACTTCCCGAAGTGGGTAGTTGGTCATGACATTGACTGAATGAGCTTGGATGTAGTGTTTGAGTTTCTGTGAAATGTAAACAAGAGTAAGAAGAAGTTTCTTAATTTTAGAGTACCTTGTTTTTACTGGAGTGAGGGTTTTGCTAATGAAGTAGACTGGTTTCTCGATTTTCCCTTCAAGGTGGATAAGAACTAAGCTGAGTAAAGTATCTGTGACTACTAGGTAGATAATCAGTTCCTCATTATTTACTGGGGTGTTCATTATGGGAGACCTTCCCAAATAGGTTTTGAGATCCTGAAAAGCTGCTTCGCATTCAGGTAACCATGTGACCTCTGCATTTGGCTAAACTTTTCCTCGCTTGGTACAATCACGTAGTAATAGGAAAAGCTAACGACAACGGTCTAAATATTTTGAAACGAAACGGTCTAGAGATTGATCAAACCTGATAACTTGTCAAACCATAACAATCAATGTCTCTCTCTCCCCATACCTTCGATCCCATTTGCCACACCCATCGAACCTACGTTGTATATCGAATTCAACGGTCCTCCTCAAGGTACATTCATTGGTACCTTTCTAGATGAGGCCAAAGGCCTCTAACTCACCAATTATCTACGGGCAAATAAAGGCGTCTTCGCCTAGACATTCCATGAGATGTCCGATATTGATCCCATGTTAGCCTGCCATCGACTTGACCTTATCCCTCACTCTACCTCTGTGAAGTAGAAAAATATAGTTTGCCCTCGCGGCTTCGAGAAGCTATAAACCTCAAGATCGACAAAATCCTTGCCACTGATTTCATTAGAGAAGCCAGGTACGCCGACTGGATCTCGAACATTGCTGCCGTCCCCAAGAAGAATGGTAAGATCAAAATCTGCGTCGACTTCACAAACCTTAACAAATAGACACCGAAGGACAGTTTTCCTCCCCTGATTATTTCAGTACTCCTGGATGCCACAGCCAGTCATGAACGACTATCGATGATGAACGCGGCTTCGGGTTACAATCAGATACCCCTCCTTCCTGAGGACCAGCTAAAAACTTCGTTTATTACTGAACAAGGACTTTACTACTTTTACGTCATGCCATTCGGCCTTAAAAAAATGTGGGTGCCACTTACCAACGACTTGCTACCACCATGTTTAAACCTTTGCTTGGCAAGTCGGTCGAAGTATATATTGACGACATGTTATGCAAAAGCCTCCAAAAATAGACCTATATCCAAGACCTCTCTGAGGTATTTGCCATACTTCATTCTTATAACATGAAACTTAACCCAGACAAGTGTTAGTTTGGTATTTCATCCGGAAAATTCTTAGGCCACCTCATCAGCAAATGAGGCATCGAGATCGATCCCACTCATATCCGCGCCCTCATCGATATGCCTTCCCCTCAAACTAAGAAAGTTGTATAAAAGGTTACTGGCAAGATAGCCACCCTCAACCATTTTATCTTTAAATTCTCTGACTGATGCACTTGGCTTTTCTCCCTCTTACGCGACCAAGGCGTCTATAAGGCCAAAAAGAAAAACAACCCCGAAATAAATTGCACGCCCGATTATAAACATTCCTTCCTCGAACTCAAAATATACCTTGGTCGACCACCCATCATCAGCACCCCCATCGAAGGTGAAATACTTTCTTTATACCTTACTGTTACCGATACTTCTATTAGTTCGGTCCTTATTCGACTTGAATCCAGCATAAAAAAAGCCGCATACTTTATCAGCAAAACTTTGACACTTGCAGAGACTTGATATACTAAGCTTGAGCGATTGCTCCTTACACTCGTTTATACTGCTCAAAAGCTCAAACCATACTTTTAAGCCCACCCTATACGGGTCATCACCAGCTACCCCCTTCGAGAGATCCACAGTAAGAAAGATAAATCAAGGCGGGTACAACAATGGTCTATTTATCTACGTAAACACGACATCACTTTCAAGAAACAAATATCTCAAAAAGGCCAAGCCATCACTGATTTTCTTGCCGACTTCCCGGTCGAAGATATCGACTGGGAGGAATACAAAGATGATCTACCCGAAGACCATCCTGAACAGCACGACCCTTGAACCCTAACACGGGTTGGTGCCTCTTTACAGATGGACCTGCTGGACCTAATGGTTTGGGGATCGGTGTTGTTCCAGTTACCCCCTCCAATGAAAAATTCGAAAAGGCTATTAAGTTAAATTTCAAATATTCTAATAATGATGCCGAGTATGAAGCTCTGATACATGGCCTCAATCTTGCCCTAAAAATTAGTGTGCCCAAACTTGTAGTATTTACCAATTCCCAACTTATTCAGAGATAGTACACTAGTGAAATTCGGGCAAACGGTTGCATGGCTGAGTATGTTGCCCTTGTCCGCCAGCACATGGATCGTCTCCTTGAAAAATCATCTATTACGCATTTCCCACAAGGTGAAGTCAGACATGCCGATGCTCTCACCTACATAATAGCCATGTTAGACCAGTCCGAATATCGAACACTCCATATCGAAGTACTCGAATGCCCAAGTATCAACCAGATGGAAGTCAATGCCATCAATACTGGAGAGAGAGTCTCGATCCAGGTGACTGGTGAGCACTTTTTCTTGCTTATTTCAATAGTTCTACTCTCCCAGAAGATCCCAAAGCCAAATGTTCATTACTAGAAATCTGCCATAGAAACACCATTCTCAAAGGTGGATTACAACGCAAAACCCTGAATGGAGTACACCTCCGGTGCATCTTCCAAATTGAAGCTACTACCATACTCACCGAACTCCACGAAGGTACCTACGGTGCTCACACTCCTAGTCGATCTATGGCCCTTCGTGCCGTAATACAAGGTTTATTCTGGCCTAATATGAAGAAACAAGCTGAAGAGTATGCAAAACACAATGACAAATGCTAACATCATGCCCATGACATCCAAAGCCCTTCACAAGACCTCCATTATAGCCAAGTTTCTTTACCCTTTAAACTATGGACGATTAATCTAGTAGGCCCTTTTCCCAAAGCTTTAGGTAGACGAAAACATGTTCAAGTGGTCACAAATTACTTTACTAAATGGGTCGAAGCCTTGCCTTTGTGTCATACCAGAGAAGAAGAAGTCATCAAGTTCTTATGGGAAAGCATCATTACATATTTTGGCTGCCCTTACATGATTCGATACGAATATGTTCCACAGTTTGATAGATGTAAAGTCTGTAATTTCCTCAAGAAGTATAATATCATCCTCTCCCCTTCCACACCTTATTACCCTCAGGGGAATGGCCGGGTCAAAGCAATCAATAAAACTATAGTCGATGGCCATAAGAAGTGCGTCAACGAGAAGAAAGAATGATGGATTCAAGAATTACAGCATGTACTTTGGGCCTATCGCACCACCCTAATAAAGGCGACGGGTAGCACTCCCTTCTTCTAGGCTTCTGCTACCGAAGCCGCTGCCTACCCAGTTTAAAGTAGCAATGCACGATCCTGACCAACCCGATGAAGACAATGAGTTCGAACTTGGATGCAATATGTTATGGATCGACGAAATCAGAGATCGAGTCATTGTAAACCTCGGCCGTTACCCCCTCTCCCTCTAGAAATCATACAACAAAAGGGATCGACCACGCAGCTTCAATATTGGAGATTTGGTACTTCAACGAGTCACTCCATCTTCTAAGCCTCGAAACGCCGGTAAGCTCGCCGAGTCTTGGGAAGGACCTTATGTCGTATACGACAAAACTGACAAAGGATCCTATTATCTAATAACAGAAGTGGAGGAGCTTCTACCTTACCCATAGAACATATTATTGTTAGTCTCATATAACAGGCTGCAGCCACCACCTTGTTTAACTGATATAAATAAAGTATAATGAATAAACATATTTTTTTATCCTCTGAGCTTCATGTCATATCTTCAAGTAAACTTCATGGACAAACCTAAGTATCATGTTAACCCTATGACCTGACTGATACTTGGGGGTGTCCTCAAAGTTTTTTAAGCCTCCAATTCGAACAAACCCGAGGGGCATGAATGGTTGATAGACCGGACCTCGGGAATACATTGGGGGAGACCATATAATACTTCGCTCAGGCTTAGGCCTTCGAAGTCCAGTAAATTTTTTGATCTAACCTAAGTATCACGTCAACCCTTCAACCCGACTGATGCTTAGGGGAGACCTCAAAGATTTTCAAGTTTCTAATTTGCGCAAACCTAGGGGGTATGAATGATTTATAGACCGGACCCTCGGGAATGCATTGGGGGTGACCACATAATGCTTCGTTCAGGCTTAGGCCCTCGAAGTCCCGTGAATTTCTTGGTATAACCTAAGTATCATGTCAACCCTTCGACAAAACTGATACTTGGGGACGACCTCAAAGTTTTTTAAGTTTTCAATTCGAGCAAACTCGGGAGACATGAATGGTCGATAAATCGGACCCTCGGGAATGTATTGGGGGCGACCACATAATGCTTCCTTCAGGCTCAATCCCGTGGATAGACCCTGATAAGAGGTTTTTCTACGGCCCTACAAAATACCCGCTCAAAATAAGGTTGTCGAATTGTAGCACGGATGAACGGGATCAAATCCACAGGGAGGTTTGGGAAAATAAATACTTTCGAAGCCGAATTACAGTTTTATTAACGATAAATCTAAGAAGAAGAAGTAAAAACTAATTATAAAACTTAATGAAAGAGAGCTAATGTTCGGACTTGGCCTCTTCCTTTCAAAACACTAATCAATATTCAACAAGATCCTAATATCCCCACCCAGCATATGTTCGTGTTAAGACACATACGATGTAGTAAAATAAACCACTAAATCTATGGTCAATCATTTAGTGGCTATACTTTTAAGTGATGGTGAAGAGTGTCTTAGCGAATTATCAACTCTACCACGGCTAGGCTTGTGTGAGTTCTCTAGTGTTTTCTCTTGGTTAGATCTCCAAATAAAGTCTACGGTTAGTAGAACTTGTTTGTATCCAAAGTTTTCGTACACCAAACCAAAGCTATGGTCAAGCCTTCGATATGATGGACTAACTTATCAATCATGAAGTACTAAGAGAATACTAATTAGAACCTAATTAAAACCAACTATTGCTCATCCAAGAAGAGGCCTCATCCTAGCCTTAACTAAGAGATTAGCCGCTCATCTCGGACTTCATCGCATTAACAACTAATTATTTACAAAAAAAATAAAAGAGAGAGAAGGCAATTAAATAAAACTAAGACTTTATTTCTTCTAAACTTGCTCCAATATGAGATGCCCAATTACAATGGGGGGAGGGTTCCTTTTATAGGAGAAGGAACCTAAATTTACCAACTATACATTAAATTGTAAAAAATATTTTCACAATAATATCTTCTTATTTTACAACCAATCTCCTAAGATTCTTGCATATAATTCTCTTAAGTGATGTAAAGATCTTTCTTCATGGAAACTCTTACATATATCTTCAATATAAAATATCTTCAAGGATCTTGGATGCAATATATTCTTTGATCTTATTCTCCAAGAATATTTATGTATATATTTATTCAATCTTAAGATCAAATATATTGTGTCTTTGACTTTTTGTGCTATGAACTACTGGAGACACTTTTACTTGACTTTAAGAGCTTGGTTTCAAATATCCATCTTCAATAACAGCAATCAAACAAACGCACATAAGTACCTTCAATTAAATATAATGAATGACTAAAATACATGTTCGGGTATATTAAAATTGTCATAATTACGTGCTCATCAAACCCGGGGGCAACCTTCAGGGTTCAGTACACTTCTCGACTTGATCAAATCTAAGTATCATGTCAACCCTTCGACTTGACTGATACTCGGGGACGACCTCAAAGCTCTTCGAGGTTCCAGCTCAAACCCTGACACAAGCATTCTATACTTTGAATCACACACACGAATACAATCATACAAACATACAAGATATTCAAGTTTAATACACACAAGTAATTCAAATCAACTACATACAATCAAGCAACTCAAATGCAAATACATTACACATTATTTGAGAGCCTATCCAGTACATTTAATTTAAATTCTACATCAGTCAAATTTAAACAACACAACAAGATAAGAGGAGAAAGTTTGTTCTAGTAAACATACGACAAAGACATACCTTCTACCAGTAATATACTCATATAGGAGTAGCCGCACTAACTCCTCCTACAGGTTCTTCAACAGCAGCACCTCCAGTACCCTCAACAATAGGGTTTAGTCTTATAGTGTCTACACCACCATCGACACCAACCCCTCCTACAATTGCACAAGTACCGACACCATCCACTTCGACCACAAGAGCCACTACACCATCTCCAACACCTCCACCAGCAGGATCTACTTCCATTCCCACTGACTGCGCCACATCCTCAACAACTGACTCTTGGGTTGAAGGAAAGTGCTTAAAGGTCTCAGGATTATACCCCAGACTAACTATGAAGTTCGTTAAAGACGTGATCGTATCACACTCGTTATCATATTATGCCGTGAAAGCTGTTCTTTGTTCCTTCAATTCAACCTCTTTTATAGCCAGCTTCGACTCCAACATTTTTTGAATTCGATTACCGCTGGCAACCACAGTCTCGAGTTCCCTCGCACACTCGGCTCTAATATACAACTTCTCTTATTTTAATACATTAACCTCGGTCTCAAACGACATCATGGTCCTCCGAGCGAGCTCCAGACTGTCCCTCGCCTCTTTTAGCTATCTACTTGTTACCCACTGAGCTTTTCCAAAAGCTTGGGCCCAAGTATGCACCTGCTAGAATACTTGACACATCAGTACTTCTTGAAGCATAGTTATTTATTCATAAATTTAGAATCTCAGGAAAAAGTTACATGATGTAGAGCTTATTCATCTGCTTTCCTACCTCATCTGGGTCATTTCCATAGAGGGTCGCCATCGACATGACAGTTACTCAAGCCTGCTTTTCTAGTTTGGCTTCACGTTGTACTTCGTCCGCATCATCAATATCATCAGCCACCTGTTTACGAGACATCTTATGCAGAGTAGTCTTTATCTGCTATACTGTCGAGGCTTCGGCAATAGCCTTGCCCTTACCTTTGCTAGCCTGCCTCGACTCGACACCTCGGGAGCAACCTTGGGTACACTCTGTTGTAATGTCCCCCCCCCATCGTTCCCTTGGTACATAGTTCATTTTTTGAGTCAACCTTCCCTTCTCCATCTCTTTGGCCCATATTGAAGCACCTTCTTCTCTTCTCATCTTCGTTGGTCTAACAACAACAGGTACGCTTCGAAGCAACATATCTATTCTCTTCCGCCTTTTCCTCACAATACCCAATTTACCCACACCTCGTCGTGGTCGATCCGTTTATCAATATACCTCTTCGGATTCGTCAATGCTCTGCTGCTGGGTTCTGGAATACAACGAAAATAAGTTTAAACAACCTACACAATCAACATAATAAATAGCCTTCGAATATTAACTTACTCGGATTATACACTTTGTGCTGCAGCTTATATTCTTCTTCCCCCCCTACATTCTCATAATTACCCTTACCACCCCTAAATCCTTATCCCATCCCTGCCCCGTTGATCACAGATCGAATAGCCACGGTTTGTTTGCATGATACTTAATATGATAATTATCTGCGTTCTTAATTGCTTTCCTCAAGTAGAATGATACAATATCGAACCACTCGATCAAACCCCTCTTCTCACGTTTCACTCTGCATTCATCCCCTCGATGATCCTCATCATCTCATAAAAATTGCCATTCATGTAGCATGGAGCAACATCCCAGTAGCTCAATACCTCTTTTACCTGCTTTCAAAGGGGCAGTTGCATCCCTAATCGAATTTGGCCTCTGAAAGCCATGAAACCCTCCCGAGGAATATCCTTTAACATGAATTTTTGCCCCTACTGGCATCAACTCAACAACCACCTATGAAAACTCATGGTTTTCCATGAATTGATCCAGTCTCGTCTTTTCCTGAGTCGAGACTGGCCGGTGCTCTCCTTGAATCATACGAACTATTACTATTATCGCTCTGCTCTCCTTCCCCTTCCTCCCTCTCATCCCTCAAAGGCTTGACACTACCTTTGTTTCCCCTTCCCTTTCCATCCTCAATCTCCTCTTTGTCACTCTCCCCGACTACTCGAACCCTCTGACGGCTCCTACTCGAAGCTCCAACTTCTGGTACTAACATAGCTAAGGGGATGTATGTTGTAATTTCCAACTCTTCTACCTCGCTACTTTCGTTCACTTGACCTCAACCAGATTTACTAGCCTCATTCATTTCTTCCTCTTCATCTATCAGCCTCATCCTTGAAGGTTGACGGGTATGCATTATGCCCTACTGAAGAAGAGGTACGCAATTAGATCAAATATTTGACTATCACATTTCGATATCATATTTTGTTCTACCCTCTCCAACTCGCCCAACCCAGAGTCAAATGTTCCACTATAACCCTGATCACCCCCTCACTATCCTCAATTTACCACTCAGTCGTACCCCCAACCATATGGATTACCCCCTTCCTCGGTTAGGCCATTAACCAACAAAAACACTAGCAACACCTACCCCATAATACAAATAATATACAAGCACAGAAGATAAGACGACAAAGAAGAATCCCAAATCACCTATTTGCGAAGGAAATCAGAAGACATAGCTGTTTGAATGGTTTAGATCTCTAGGCAACAACGAAGTGTCTTACTCTCCTCTCTAACAAGAGCTACGGTAATAATGGAGTATGTATTTCCTCTCTTTCTCATCTATTTTCTTTACGTTTGAGTGATTGGGAACAGAAAATTTCTTCCCTCACCTCTTTAAATACCACCTCAAAAAAATAAAACTGCCTTGATTTCCCCACTCACCATCATTACCATTCCTCCAATCCCCCTTATTTTTCAATTGAGACGTGTATTTACAATTTTTCCCTCACTTCTTTTCACATGCATATCACACGTTCACATCAAATAATTTTTAACCCTCTCAAATCTTCTGGCACTCTGCCCAAAGCTGCCATCTCAATCCTACGTGGTACTTCCACCCATTTTCCCATAGCCCGAGGGAACATCGTGATGACCTGCAGGGTATTTTGTCCTAGGAATAGTACCGCTTCTGACATGATAGCTATTACGGCTGTCAGGTCCTCCAGTTAAAGCACATATGCCTTCGACAACAAAATTTTCCAAACCCTCCCATGATTTCATTTGCGAACTATTGTCTACATTCTACTTCGTTTCATAGTCCATACAAATTCAGTACTCGAACCTTTGGTCAGTATTTTTCGATTTTATGGCTTTAACTCAAGTTTCTTACCATTCTTAATCGCGTTCATTACTTATGTGCGAAGTTTGACAATAATTATTGAGCCTACATTATCATGCCTACCAAACCTAGCACAGTCCTATTTCTTCATTTCGAAACAACAAACCCATCGGGCATACAAAAAACAACACAAAATAAACAGCAAAATAAAACACAAAGGCAAAAATCTTAACAACCCACCACCATCATCATCACAACTTGTCAGGGAACCCCCCTATTTGCATAGGGAACAGTTCTTATAGAGCCCTACCTCCTCATCTTTGACTCGGTCTTCTGCATCTACCTGGTCCTCGGCCAGGCACTTCATAAATAAGTACCGATTGCTTGCACTCGGGTTCCTTCATTACAACATCCTCTACTAATGTGCGTACGACATCCCATAGATTGGCTCCTCTAGCTCTAGCTCGACTAAATCTGGCATCACCCAGTCCAGACCGTGATCACCGAAGATTTTTTCCTTCAACACATCCATCTTCTACTCTATCCGACGTTCTTGTGCTTCCATCCTTTTTTGGTACCTTGTATTTGGTGTAGTTTTCATGGTTTGGGTTATGCAAAGAAGAAGATGGAGATAGCCTAAAACTCCCCCTAATACCCCCTATTTACCTCTTAATTACCTCTTAATCAATACTTATCTTAATTACCTTCCGTAATTACTCCCCTCAAAATTCGTCACGTTCAACCAGTCAACTCATAACTTCCCATGCCCAACCGCTTTCTCAGTACGCGCAATCTACACCAATTTTTGAGGCCCCTACTGAGAGGGGGCGAATGTAGTAGCCTACTCGCAGCCTTCTAACACAAGTTGAATAATCAAAGGCTACATTAAAGTCTACCTAGAGACTCAAAGCCGAATAAGATAGTAACTAAGTCCACGAAGCCTTCCGAGACTAATCGAACACTCAAAGGAATTATAGAAGCTAACTGCCTTAGTCGAAGATAGATGAGCAACGCCAAAACTCAGTATCAGTACCAAAAATACTTCGACCATGGGCGTACATAGTTGATGGAAGACACGTCTAACAGTCGGCTCACTAGACAGAATAGTGAAACAAGCCCCTCAATAGCTACAGTGCCAAAACTAACAGCTATAGTATCAGAACTGACTCTGGGTACAAGTCAGCTGTCCCCAAAGGATATACATATAAATTGACCTCCCATGGCAACTCAGCCCTTTCTATATCCTATAAATAGGAGGGAAGAAGTACTATATTGGAGTTAGAAAATCTTTCCCGCTAAGCCTTACAAGATTACCTTCGAATACCCTGTAATAATCTACTCCTCGATCCCTCGACTAACTCGATATATATATATCATTTTTCTTTAAAATCCTTACTAGAGGTCATGTTGTAACCCATTTTAGGCCTCCATGCAAGTGCATTGTTTCAGTAGTATCTCTAATTATTATTATTATTATTGTTTATATGCTTGTAACCCCTAGTCGAAGATTAACCCCTCAGTGTAAGAGCCAGTTTTCCCTCATACGAAACTTGGCCCCTATACATGGAACTGTAAAGTACCTAATATTGAGTTGTAGAAAGACTTGTTATCTGTAAAAGCACTTATAATATGTTTCGAGATGAATAAAATTTGTTAAATTTCGTGCTGATATAGAAATAGAATAACTCTAGAAATCGAGCTATATGATCTAAAGACTGTCGAATATTGTATGAAATGAAATTTATGAAGGCACAAAGTAAAATAATATAATATTCAAACTATTATACAATTGATTAGAAAAATGTATGAAATGTGTGTAAATCAGGCCTTGTTAAACATGATTTATCCTGTGTGCTTCAAATGTGGGAGAAAAAGAAAAAAAATGTTAGAGTTTTAGAATGAAGAATTGATCTCGTAAAGATCGCTTTAGAAAATTAGAACTATAAATAATAAGTTCGATCTGTAACAGTCTGGAATTACTGAGCTCGATAGGAAGATATATGTTTAAATAATTTCTCTTAAGATATGGGATTTGCGTTACGAGATAAAAGGATAATATTAGGAGTTACAGGGAATTGGTAGTAAAAATGTATAAATAAGGGGATAATGAATTCTGAATCTGGGGGAAGAGATAAGAATGGTACAGACTCGTTCCGAGAGAATCTGTTATGCCGCGGCAAGACGATTGGCGTTAAAGATCGCTAAAGTGCAGAAGAGAATTTTTAAACTGTTGGATTATGATGCTGAGTTGCCAGTGAGGGAGTCTCATTTTGAAGGTTTAGATTCAATGGGATGGAAACTTGAGTATGCACATTTTTTCTATGAAGGGCTTTTTCGTGAACTGGTGGTGGATCTTTCATATCGAGAAGAGGTGTTGGAATTGATTGCCGAATAAGACATCAAATTTGAGGATGCAAGGATCGTTGTAGTTTTACTTATTAGATGTGGTTCCCAGGTCATCAAGGCTGTTTTAAATGTAACTATATGTGAGGCGAATGGAACGGATGTAAAAATAGGGGTGACAGAATCACTACAACAAATAAGGGTATTTACGTCACTAAAAAAGTAACGCAAAAAAGAAATAACGTCACTTTTGCAAGCGACGTTGACCAAGGCGACTTGGTTAGTACTATGCATATACGTCACTTTTGCAATGACGTTTTTATGTTAAAAAAGTGACGTCAAAGGTGTTATTTCATTAATAATTTATATTTATTCACGTCATTTAAAAGTGACGTAATAGGTACATTTTTACGACAGCTAAGAAATGACGTAATATAGGTATCCTTGTCATGTTAAAAGTGATGTAATTGATGAATAAACATCATATAAAAAATGATATAGATACATAAAACAAAGAAATCTACATCACCGTAAAAGCGATGTTAATGGTTTGAAATTTTAAAAAATAATAATAATAAATTACCCTACAGCTCTTGTATCTCATGCTATGCATATGAGGCACTTCAGCTGTAAGGTAGCCACCTGCCTACATTTATACAAGATTTGTAACTATACTCAAGTAATAGAAATACCTAAAAATAAATTAATGTGCAGTACTTTTCAAAAAATAAAAACATATATTAATATTATAATGTCATACATGTTGATTTCAAGTGCAATAACAATCACGCTTACAACCGAATCTTTATGTATTTGTAATAAAATTAAAACCAAGGAATCTAGAAACACTAAGTGACACTAGCATAGAGCCATAAACCACCCTGGAAAAAAAGAAGAAATGAAATGAAGATTCACCTACATTTATTTATCCGCTTAAACTACAAAGGAAACAAACATGGCTCGCTAATGTTGGTCATTGATGCAACAACCTACCAAGACTTGGACATCATTTTCATCTTCATGTGAGACATGATCTTTAGTTGATCTACATAGAGAAGATGAAAAACAATTAAATACATGATCATCCAGAGAAAATAAAGATTCATATATCAAAAGTAAAATAGATAGGACATTAAGAATATAAAACTTACAATTTTTATTTCTTAGAGTTGTTCTTCATGATTACTTAAGACCATATCCATGGTTATTTTCTGGTATTCCTTTGTTAGAGAATGCACATCTATCTAAGGTGGGAATTTAACTGAATCCACTTGGGTCAGAATTTAAGAGTTTCACCTCTTAGTCCATATCAGATGGTTTATTTAGGTTCACCCTCTTAAAATTTGAATCTACCTGAGAAGAATTTTCACTTGACACCGTTGGTAACTCGTCGCTTTTATAGCTCAAGCATGAGACATCTAACACCTCTATTGGGTTCTGGGGCACAGATTGAACTGCCACACTTCTTTGAAGCTCATAAATAAGTTCAAGACACTTGAAAACTCTCTCCTACATATCCAAAATAAATTTCCCATTTAATCAATATACAAACACTTCAAAGATAATAATAAAAAGATGAGCAAATGCATTAGTTTGATTGAGTAGTTCACCTTTTGTACATTTCTTATGAAGTAAGGTTCATAATTGTCAAGGTTGGTTTCCCTTATTACAAATATTGACACCGCTACAGCAACCTCAGAAGGCTTGAATTCCAAGTATTCAATTCCTGTATTGATTTCCCACACAACATTGATTAAGCTTTTGCTCCAATATACTTTGTTTTATATCAAAAGAGTGAAGATTTTGGAAAAAAAAAGACAAAAAATACCTCTAGTTAGCCATAAAATGAGCTCAACTAATCGAGATATCTGTGAGCTTGGTGGAGGTAGATCATCATTGTTCTTACGAAAGAAGTAGTCAATGAAAGTGAAAGGTGTCATAACTCTCATTCTCCACTTCAATGTGCTCAACACTAGAAGCTCCATTCTCTGTATAGTTTTAGCTTCGAAGATGAACTTGCATTCCTCAACCTTCATGTAAACATATAACAATTCAGGAATATACACATGACTAACAATGTAAAAAAAATCTCAAACAAGTCTATTTGTTTTTAAACCTGCAAATCTACAGATAGTGGTACTTCTATCTCCTCCATTTTGGCTGCTAGGAATAAACAAGCTACATCTAACAACTGCATTATCCAAGCTTTCCCTCTCTACGTAAGCATACAAACAATGAACACAATCATCATCTGAAACTAGTAAACTAAATTAGCTAATGAAGAATACACATCTGAAACTACTAGATATGTCTATATGCTATCATTATGCGAAGAGTATTGCCCAACAAAATTTAAGATAATTAAGTAGCAAGTCCATAGTATATAGTCATATAATAGAAGATTCTTCCTTTTGGACCTTTTTTTACTTGTTATCAAAAATATCGGTTGGGCCAAACATGCTATTGGTTCGTATCTGCAAGAAAAATTAGTTTTGATAAAGAACATCCAAATCTTCTTATTGATGTCTTTGTTAGTTGACAACTATAGAAGAATTGATTTACATTCTTTTTCAGTGCATCGTATATAGTTTTAACTTCCTCCATGTTTGATAGATTATCTTCCATTTGGTAGTAAAATTAATATTAATTTCCAGATAATGCATGGTTTCAATTTATTTATTTATTTCTTGCGAAAGGTAAGAAAATATATTAAGATATATTAAGAGAAGTAAAAGAACTTGCAGACAGTCCTTGTAAAGCGCAAATAAAAAGGCAGTAAATATGCCTACTTAGGTAACAAAGTTAAAATGCATGATCATCTGTTAATAAATTTAGTCAAATCTGTAGTACTCCGCATAAGGGGCTTCCAACTTTTTGAAAAAAGAGGGATTGCCATCATACCATTCTTTGGTAAGAAGATGTAATCTTGCAGCTCTATTGGCACTGTTATTTGCACTTAAGTTACACTCTCTCTAGGAGTCTGTGCTTGAATCTTATCTGCATTTGAGATGAAATGAACTCCATGGGGCTTGGAGTTTCCAAGGAGCATTGTTATGGTGAAAAGCTTTGATTGCTGTCTATGAATCAGAAACTAGATAGATCTTAGTCCATCCATGCTCATGAATAGAAAAGAGAGAAGATAGAATATTGTTTCACTCATCACTGTATTAAATCTGAACCCCAATATTCTTAGTCAGAACATCAATAACCTCCCCAGTGTAAACCCTAAACACTGCCCCAGAGTCGGCCATGCATGGATTACTAGGACTACAACCATAACAGTTGATCTTAACTTCTTCATACCAAGGGAGTTCCCAAACACAAGATCTAATCCTTGGAGGTCTCATGTACTTGATAGGAACTTCGAGTTTATGCTGCATATCCATCTCTGCATGAATGTTTTTTATGTAACCCTTAGAATTTGTAGCAGCTTCATGGATTGCGGAGTGCATATTAGCCATAACTAACCTAATAGTTGGAGCACACTCATCATGAGCTATCTTATTTCTGCACATCCGTATAGCATTAATACAGGCAAGTACACCATTAACCCAAATGTTCTCCACATAGTAACTGAAGGAACTAACAAGCTTTAAGATATGTATAAGATACCAATTTGAGATACAGAGAATGAACTGAGAGCTTAACCAACTCCATATGTATTTAGAGAATAGGCAGTGGATAGATAGATGTTGAACATTAAGGCAAGTACACCATTAACCCAAATGTCCTTCACATAGAAACTGAAGGAACTAGCAAGCATGAAGATATGTATAAGAGACCAATTTGAGATACAGGGAATGAATTGAGAGCTTAACCAACTCTGGATATATTTAAAGAATGGGCAGTGGATAAAAAGATGCTGAACATTCTCCATCTCTTGCTTACAGACTCTACACTGAGGCTAGAGAGATGCCTCTTGTCTACACTTTAACATCGATAACTCTCCATGCAAGATTGGAGTGCATGGGAGAGCAGTTAGATCTCCACAAATACTTACTCCACCAGTAAATTTTAAACTTCTTTTTAATTTGTTCATGAGCTGACTCGGTTGAGAAGTTTCCCTTAAAAATCAGGCTTGTATATACACTTATCAGTCCCAACATGATTAACAAAGATATCTGCAAGGTTAACTCTTATTTAAGATAGAAGATGAGAGGCGTTCTGATTTGGACTCCAACCACTACTCGTGAAATTACTCATGAAGGAAAGGTCTCAATCATCTAAGGGACAGGAAAATTGGAGTAATATCATCCCGAAGCCAATCTCACCTGTCTCCAAAACTAACCTAGAAAGAGACTGCTCAAAAATTTATCCTTAATAGTAAAAGTTCCTTTCTATTATCAGGGGAATCAAGATTAGCATTATCTCAGTAGCAATCATTTTCATACACCTTGCGGATACTCTCATCTACCAAATACCAAACCACTCAGCCACACTTTCCCCATTAAAGTAATGCATGTGAGCATTCTCTTTATCATGTCAAAGAAATCCCCCAGTCTAAGATCTGGATATACTATTAGTAATTTGAAATGAAACTGTGAAGTGCTTTACATCACTGACATAAACAACCGTGCTTTCAATACTAAGCCACTAACACAAAGTAATTCTTTTACCAAATTGAAATTAAAGCAATTTTTCAGCAAAGAAAAAAGACTAATGTAAGCTAAAATACAAACTCGCCGCTACGCACTTTACATCGATACACAATCCAATCGCCTCTAACTGTGCTGCGGTTTGAATTACAAGTTCCCTATATATAATACATCAAAACTTAGGAATTTAACATCAAAAAGAACATATTTTACTTTCATAGAAATAAAGTGGTTACTTAATTTACCTTGTAAAAGAGATGGCACAAGCGATAAAAGGCTTGGGAAATGTACGTGGGCGGTGAGAATGGGAAAGTAAAAGCTCTAATTTGTGTTAGCCAAATCTAGTGTTTTACATAAACCCATAACACAAATATGGGTGATGATGACGCCAATGGTGGCGATAATAGGGATCTGATTTGGCATCTACACCATGAATCCCCAATCAAATTGACTTGAAGTACCTAATAATCAAATCTAACAAAATGGGTGCCATGAATCAAAATCAAATTGTAAAGAAAAATTAAAGTAATGAAAATCGTAGACGATGAGAATTGTAGAGAAAAATTAAGATGTGACCTAGATTGTAGTGAGAAATCGGGACTACGGTTTAGTTCATAAAGTCACGCTTAAAATCCCTCGATTCTTTACAATTAACAACTTCTAATTCCTTGTAGTTACAAGATTTTATGAATCACCACAAAAATCTTCTCTAAAAACACCACAAAAATCAAATAGAAATCACGTCAGTGTGGAGTAAAACGACAAAATTGTGGTGGATACCATGTAATAGAGAAACATTCATACTATTCTATTTAGTCCATAGCATGAAAGTTTTGTAGATGCCTGTACAATCTGATAAGGAACTGAGACTAGGCGATGATCCTCAGCCTGTGAAATAACCAAATAATAATCACAGTTCTGACATTGTTTTATATTATGCTACAAGAGACAACAGACACTAAAATGTGTACGCCTATTTACATATATTATGTATAAACCAAGAGATCAAATAAGGGAAGGTCACCATTTAAAGGGTAAGTGGGTGTCATATTTGTAACTATAGCTTTGGTTGGTTTGTGGAATTTGACGGAAAATATTTAGATAAAAATTTTATTTACAGAATCTCGGGAGAGAAAATTTAATGGTGGGATAGATTTGAGTACCCCTTTTTTTACAAATTTCTTATCTGTTGCAACAAATTATAGTTTATAATTGTTTCCTTCAAGTCTGCGTGTCCAACTAAATAAAGCAAGATAGAAATCCATTACTAGTTTTCGTGGAAATGCCATTTCATCGATTTTTTATTTATTTTCTTACACGCCATCAAATTTATAGTGCCAGTAAACAGTTAAGGAAATGAATCCAGAAGGTTCCATGAAGGAAAGATACCTTAGATAAGCTTTCCAAAAGCATTTCAAAGATCAAATCAATGCCTACATTTCCAACATCGCCAGTCTGTTGCTCACTCAAATTATTCCCAAACCCTCTTATACCCATATCTTTCTCCGCAAGTTGGAAACCTTGACCAAGTTTGTGACATTCTTCAAGAGCTGTGAGCCTTTCCTACAAATTTACAACTCTAATAGTTATTGAACCTAAACTACAAATTAACGATAAGATAATAAGCTATAAATCATATTGAGGACAACCCAGATGAAAATGATCAATGATAATCTAGTGGGGGTAACAAAGATTACATACCAATGCTTGATCAGACAGTAGTGACTTATCAGGGTAAAATAAGTGTGCATGAGCTTCTTTATCTGCACGACCCACCCTTCCATGCAGCTATGGCATAATAAAAGTTCAAATACTACGGTTAATAATCATTTTCCAATTTCTTGCCGCAAACATAAAGAGAAGATCCAGCTAATCAATTAAGCAAAGAAGTAGTCAAGGCGATGGAATCTTGCCTACAGAACACAAAAAAGAAAATCATAAACCTATACATATAAAAGAGAAATAATGAAGCACTCCAGCATAAAAAAAAAACTAACCTGAAATAGTGTATGGGGTGAATTATATGTATGGCGTTGACGATGTTTTGGGGATTAAGGGAGGATATTGAGGCTTTTACTCTAGAAACACCATTACTTTAATACCAAAATCTGTCAATGATATCCATAAGCACAGAGGTACGTTTCTTCGCACATCACGAGGAGGTCATGATACTGATCTTGCCATAAAAGCTCACATATTTCAAATGTTTCAGCCATTTTTGCTCCAGGTCAGTCAAATTACTTACAAATATAAATGAAGATATACCAATCTTGTTATGATGCAGCTTTATGTACTTGTGCAGTATCTATTTTTACTCGTTTATGAGATTATTGTAGGAGTTGCAAGATGTGTTGTTATCTAAAGATGCATTAGTTCTGAGTAAGAAGGAAGGCTCTAGATTGATGTATCTGTTCTTTGAGGGAAAGGAAGTGGAGCTTTCAACATTGTCTGAACTTTGTAAGGATCATTTTTCAGTAAAATTTATTGCTGACTATTTCATGGAGTGCTTGACTCCTATATGTGAATCATTGTTCAAAAAAGCAAAAGATGAAGTGGGAATTGTTTTCGGGAAAAGTCAAGCCTTGTTGAAAAAAGATGATGCAGAAAGAGTTCTTCTTTAAAAAGTAATTGAGCTAAGTAACAACTACTTGCCAAATCTTTATTTTGTGAGGTAGTGCTTTGATGACCATCATTTTTATAGAAAGGAAATTCATTATGCCTCTGAGGTATTTTTCACTGTGGATATTTCTTGAAGTTCTGTTGCAGAACTACTTACTAGGATGTGTGATGATATCCTAAAAAAAAGGTAATCTTACAAGGATTACGAGTAGTAATTTGATGGACAGAAAAGATAAAATTTTCACTGACGAAGAACGTCAAACCATTGATAAGGTTGTAATGATTATTTCTCTTCTGAGTGATATTGATGACTTCATTCAATTCTATAGTCGCGAACTTGCTTGACGACTGCTTGAGAAGAAGAATGGTGATCCCAGAGAGATATATGTTCTGGAAATGATTACTGAGAAATATGGTGTACAAGCTACGCACAAGATGTGGCGCATGTATGATGAGTAGATTGCAGCAAACAAAAATTAGAACATCTTTGAGGAGTATCTTCATTATATGCCCGAGGAAAATCCAGAGATTGGCTTCAACGCCACAGTTTTAACTCACTCATTGTGGCCGATATATCAAAGTAATCTAAACTTACCTGCAGAGATGAAGAAGTATTTGGAAAGGTTTGAGAAATTCTATCACACAAACATGATAAAAGAAAACTTGCATGGATTTACTCAACGGGTGAATGTAACATTACTGCGAGCTTTGATGCACAAACAATAGAGTTGATTGTAGCAGCTTATCAGGCTTCAGTACTCCAGCTGTTCAATACATCAGACAGACTCAGCTTTTCAGAAATCTAGACTGAGCTAAACGTTGTGGACATGTATCATATAAAGATACTCCATTCACTCTCATGTGCAGAGTATAATATCCTTACTAAAGAATCAAATAGTATAACCATCTCCCGCATGGACTTCTTCGAGTTCAATTCAAAGTTTACACACACAAGGACGGAGCTTAAGACTCCTCTCCTTCTCACGGAAGAAGAAAGATGGGATAAGAAAACAAGAATTTTTGAATTCATCAACCAAAATAAGACATCTGAAATTGACGCAATGATCATAAAGGTCATGAAGAATCATAAAGTTCTTGCGCACCAACAGTTGGCTAAATGTGTAATTGAACTAAGCAAAACTTTCCAGCCTGATGAGGAGACAATCAAGAAGAGAATTGAATCTCTAATAGAGCATCGATATATGAGGAGAGATGAACTAAATGACAGAAAGTATTGGTATGTGCCTTGAGTTACAAAATGGGGCAGCATCAAGTAATATATTAGGAATCATTTTGGAAGTATGCAAGGTAGATGTTTTGGCATTACTGGAATTAATCAAGTGTAGATAATTGGAGGTGACGGTACACAGGAAGGGGCATCTGTTATTTACAAGGAAGTTGAGAAACATGGTCTATAAGTATCAGTTGCTGAAATTCCGAAAACAATTGATAACGATATTGCAGCGATAGACAAATCTTTTAGTTTTGACACTGCCGTTGAAGAAGCTTAGAGGGCCTTTAATACAACACATGTGGTGGTCGAAAGCTTTGAAAATGGTGTTGGGATTGTGAAGCTTATGGTAAGATACTGCGGCTTCATTGCTATGTACGCTACTTTCGCCAGCAGAGATGTGGATTGTTGCTTGATACCAGAGTTTCCATTTTATCTTCAGGGTCCGGGTAGGCTTTTTGAATTTATTGAGGAGCGACTTAAAGAAAATGGGCATATGGTCATTGTGTTGGCAGAAGGTACTGGACAAGATCATGTGGCTGAGAGGATGGATGTTGTTGGTGTGAAAGATACATCAGGGAACAAGCTACTTCTAGATGCATGTTAGCCTATGGATCTCACAGGAAATTAAGGACTATTTCACGATGAACCAGAAAATGGCAATAAATATCAAGTATATAAATCCAATAAACATGGTTCGAGCTATTCCTAGTAATGCATCAGACAACATCCTACTGCACATTTTTGAAACTCTCGAGGTAATGCTCTATTTGTAACATTCTAATGTATATTGCATACAGTTGAATCAATGATTTTGTACTTCAAAAAAAAAGCATTTGTATATCTTTATATTCAAGATATACTGCCCTATTCAGAGGTTCAGTTACTTCCCTTCAAGTATACATTTGTGTGTGTGTCTGTGTAAGATTAGCTTCACAAGGTAGGAGGAACATATGCGACGATTGTTCAAACTGTATATATCGTCAATATGCCATAATTTTAAATATACTGATGCCTATGGCACAAGATTCCAAATTTTAAATATACTGAGTCTTCATAAAGAGAGTTTTAGTTAGTACTTGTAACTCTTTTAGCAAGTATGTGTGAGTTATACATAGAGAGGAAGAGTATGCAGAATAACATGCATCATTGATGCAGCAACTCACACTAACACGGTGGATCAACACTCATTTATAAGCTCTCAATAACCTAACCTCTCCCTACTAAAACCAACCATTACCCATAACATAAGAGATCACAAGTACTGATATAAGTTCCATTTTTTTAACAATAAAAAAAATTAATTCTTGAATCGAACCAAAATAACTGCCAATTTCATTTTTTAACAATGAACTGAGATTAAAGCAACTTATATTATAAACTCAAACTCATCGTTACGCAATTTGTGCCAATAAGCTATCCCAATTCCTTAAACTTTTTCAGCAGTTTGAAGTGCAAGTTCCCTATACACAATACAACAAAACTTGGGAACTCAAGATCAAAATGAAAATATTTTTACCATCAAACAAATAAAGGATTAGAGAGGGTGAGACAGAGAGATTGGCTGATTAGGGATAAAATCCAAACGATGAAAATTGATTTCTTCAATCAAAATCCAAACGATGATAATGGGGATAAAGATTATAAAAAATCTATCACTACCTTGAATCAAAATCAAATTGAGTTCTTCAATCTGAAATCCAAATGAACACAGATGTTGGAGAGAATTTGAGTAGATGAAGACTAGGGTTGTGTTTATAAAGTCCCATGATTTGTAGTTGAAAGATTTGCTGAATCTCTACACCAATCTCGTCAAGAATCTCCAGCGAAACGTATCCATCTCCACTCTCCACGGAAACCTACTTTCGCATTTCTCACTTCGCGTTTCTAATCTCTTAACTTCGCGCAAAATATTTTGTGAATAAATCTAATAGAAATAACATCGTGAAGGAAAAAAACCGACTTGATTGAGATGGTAAGGTTTTTTACATCGGGAGGGGGACGACTTAATTGAAATAGTTATTATTTTGTGCCCAAAAATGACTTTGATAGTAAGATGATTTATTTTTTAACATCACTTTTGGTAAAGCCGACGTTGAAATCCATATGAAAAGCTAAAATATGACTTTTAACGATACTTTTTAAATAAGTTTATTATTCATATGACATTAAAGCCATATTTTCCTATAGTAAATGTATGAAACTGTCTGATTTTGAATAATTTTAAAAGAAATTGTTGTTGAATTGAACCTCTATTTTTGAGAATGCTGTTTATAAATGTTGAGAAAAACTAATTTTAAATCACCATTCAAAATTTAGTTATGGGAGTTTTGGAAATGACATCATTTCTGCTATAAGAGTAGAAGAAGAAGCACGTACAGAAAAAGTAGGAAGTTTTTAATTTTATCCCTTGTGCAAAAGTTGTGAAAACCCGATTGCGCGTAAGTGTGAGTCATCACGAGTGTGGTAAGGTTAGAGGGAAATTTAGAAAAGAGTGATAAAAATAGATTAAAATTTAAGGGAAAGGGCAATGATGGGAAGGCATTTTTACCCAAAAGGTACAAGACGTCTGACATGAATAGTTGAAGGGATGCCTCGGTTCTAAAACCGAGGACGGCTTGTGCGATGCTTAATAACAACCAGCAGTTAAAGAGAGAAAATATAAATACTACTTCATCTTCGTTAATCAAACATTTTTCAACTTCAAAAGCTTGAAGAGCAATAAGAGAGGACGGAAAAAGAGAGGACAAAATAATACAGAAACTCGTAGAGATTTAAGTGAATGAAATCGTCAGTCAAAGCATAAGAGAGTTGCTAAAACTCAGTCGCAAAGGCTATTGTACAGTAGCATGGTGAGGGAAGGATTCGGCGCAGTCTCGGATTCATACTCTGATATAGAAGGTTAGTAGAGGATTTTATGATGTGTGTATATATTTTTCAAGATCATTTTGTATTGCTAGGAAAAGTGATAAATTACTATTTATAGTAATCTATGAAGTAGAGATATGTATGGAAGAAAAACTTGTAAGTTTCATTGAATTCTAAAAAAGAATCTACATTGAATGGAGATGGAAATTTCACTTCCGGAATAAAAAAAAAGGAGAAACTGAAATGGAGTAGTGTGGGGCTTAACGATAGTATCGTTTCAGTCGACTAATGTTCCATGGACTCAAAATGTGGACTCCCTCCTCTGTCATGTGGTAATATGATTCTAGGCCTGAGAGACTTATGATATGGAATGGACCCTCCTAATTATATGCTTGTTTCCAAGCATGAGGTTCTTTCCGGTGTTGAGATATTTCTCTGAGGACGAGATCATTGATTTGGAAGGTACGACTTCTAACTCGTTTGTTGTATGAACTGGGTAGCATAGGTGATATCGACCTAGGTTAGAGACGGCGCGTTCCCTGGATTCATCGATCTAATTGAGGTTGTAAGCCAATTCAAACTTATTTTTCTCGTCAGTTAGCTCGTGATCTTTGACTGGATGATGGTATTTGGAGGGAATGACAGCATCGGTGCCATAGGCAAGGAGGAAGGGAGTGCAGCCTATCGACTGACGTGAAGTGGCACGATTTACCCATAAGGCATGAGGAAGTTCCTGAACCCAATTCCCTTTTTTCTGAGAGTATAACATTTTCTTGAGTCCATCCACGATGGTTTTGTTGGTAATTTTAGCTTGGCCATTGCCTTGATGGTAGTAGGTATTAGATTGTGAGTGAATGATATTGTGTTGGTTGAGAAAAGCTATGACTTATTCTCTAAGAAATTGGGGCCTTTTATCGATACGAATTAAGTGAGGGCATCCAAACCGAGTGATGATGTGTTCTCAGATAAAAGAGATGACCTCTTCTTCTCTGGCTCGACAGAGTGGAACTACTTTAACCCATTTTGTAAAATAATTGGTAGCTATGAGTAGGTGGCGGCGATAACCTAGAAAATTAGCAAATTCGTCGACAAGATCAAGTACCCATCTTTTGAATGGCCAAAACACTTTGCTTGTATTGAGTTTGAGCGCAGGGCGCAGATCATCTTTCCATGTCTCTGACACGCGTTATATTTGCATGAGTACTCTTCTGCTTGCTTGTGCATGCCAAGCCAGAATACTCCTTGTGTAATAGTTTTGGTTGCCAGTGACCAACCTGCGGTATGGGAGCCATAAATCCCTTCATGAAAATTGTGGAGAATCTTGTCTGCGTTCTGTTTAAAGAGGCACTTGAGGTAAGGTATACTTCATTTCGTGTAGTATGTGGTAATGTTGACTGAAGAATCATGTGGAGATTGCGTGAGTCTGACATGAAGGTAGTTCGAATTGAAGATAGTTCGAATTGATAAGATCGAGGGTTAGGCCCCTACAATACCTAATTCCCTGGCTAAGTAAGCCAAGGAATAGGCATGGCGATTCTCTTTACAAGGTAAATAATTGAGCATAGCTTTGTTAAATTGGCTCATTCTATAAGCAACGAATGTCGCATAGTCGACCATTTGGCCGTTCTTCTTGTATCGCTCGTAGTAGTGATGGACTATTAGTAATAAGTTAGTATAGACCGATAGTTCAGGAACTCCGATCTCCAATTCTATGTCTAGGCCATGAATTAATGTTTCGTACTCTGAGACATTGTTTGATGCTTCAAAGTTTAATCGGATTAACTTCTCGATTCTGTCATTTGGGGGTGTAATCAGTACAATTTAAATCCCTAACCTAGCTGGTCCTACTGATCCATCCGTAAGAAGTCTCTACCCCTTTTGTGTGACCCACTCAGCTCATTATTCGAAAGGCTTCGATGGTGGATTATCTTTGACATCTTCTATTATATTTAGATCATGCTTATTCCAATCTGGATCTTGTATTGGGAAGTCTGTTGACCTTTTTTTGAGGTACTCTATTCGAACTTCATGTCGTGCTTCCTAAAACAAATAGACAATTGTTGTACTCTGTGTAATTTCTCTTTTTTAGATAGCACTTTTCGAAGGGGATAGTTTATCATGACCTTGAGTGAATGGGCTTAAAAATAGTACTTGAGCTTCTGTGAAGTATAAACGAGTGTGAGGAGGAGTCGATCTATTTTAGAATATCTTGTTTCTGCCGATGTAAGAATTTTGCTTATGAAATATATTGGCTTATCAATTTTTCTTATAGGCATAAGATAACCGACCTGAGAGGGTTTTTTATAATGGTGAGATAGATGATTAATTCCTCATTTTTGATTGAAGAACTTATTACGGGAGATTTTCTAAGATATGCCTTTTTTTAATTTTTTTTAAGCAAGAAAAGATGACACCATATATTACAAAGAGCAAGTGGCAGAGTTAACAAAAGAGATGGCCTCTAATGGCTCAAAAATAGAAACAACGGGGAAAAGAGGGCCTCTGGCAGCGAGGGCGTGGGCCTCACAATTTAAAGATCTGCTAATGTGACAAAAACGAAAATCTGAGAAACAGGAAACAAGGCCCAGCATGTCCGAAGCCAGGGTAAGAGCTCCCCAGGATAAGTCATCTGATCCCAACTCAAATGCACTAACCAATCTTCTACAGTCCGTGAGAAAAAACACCTTCCCTAAGCCAACAAATCGAGCCGCCCTCATGCCGCGGATCACTGAGATCGCCTCAGCCTCTTTTGCGTCCGCTGCTCTGGAAGATGCGTGCCCTGCACCAATAATAAAAAAATCATAAGTTTCAATCACAAAACCCGATCCCCCAAGGGAATCAGGGCTGGACCAAGCCCCATCAGCCAAGACAATATTTTAACCCTCTTCGACAAGCGGAATAGGGTGGATATATTTACTAGTTGGGAGCTGGTTAATGGGGGAGGGGGTAAACATGTAAGATTTGGCCCTATTAAAAGAGGAGGAGGGGTTATCGGTGGTGTTATTGAAAATAAAGTCATTGCGGTTCTCCGAAATGACTTTCAGAATAGCGCTAATCAAAGTCCTAGAGGGGGCCGAAGAGGTCGATTGTCTGTTAGTGAGCATCTGAATAATATGGAGGAGAAAATCAGAATAGGGCCAGAAATAGAAATCAATAGAAGGGTTAAAAGCATACCAGATTGCACGCACTTTCTACAAAGAAAAGGGCATGAGTGGTAGTCACTACTTCTTCAAGACACCTGGGACAGGTAGCTTCCCTGCTGTAATCCACAAACCTTAATTTGTGATTGGTGGGGATCCCATCCTGCAAAGCTTCCCAAACAAAAAATTGAATACGATAAGGGACATTCATACGCTAGATGTATACCCACTTTAGATTGAGGGGGACAGACTCAGGCTGGCATATGCTAAGGTTGGTACGGTAAGCCGATTTAGCCGTAAGAAGGCCATTAAACTCCGGTTAAGATATGCCTTCAGTTCTTGGAAAGTTGCTTTACATTTTTCTGTCCATTAGATCTTTTTGTTCTGTCAAATTTTGTCCTTTCTGGTAGAACCACGAAACATCCTGAATAACCATCGACATCGATCTGAGGACTTAGAGATGAATTTGTTGATAGCTGTAATCTTGCCAGCGAGTTTCTTTACATCTTTGTTTGATTGTAGAGATGACATATTGATTAAAGCTTGAATCTAATCTGGATTAGCTTTGATTCCTTTCTTGCTACTGAGGTATCCTAGAAACTTGCTAGAGTATACCCCGAATTGGCATTTATCTGGATTGAGTTTCATTCTATATGACCGCAAGATGTTGAAAACTGCATCAAGATGTGTTATATGATCTTCCTTCTTTAAACTTTTGCAGAGCATATCATTGATGTATACTTTGACTATTTTCCCCAAATGTTCTCTGAACTTACTCTTAATGAGCCTTTGATAGGTTGCTCAAGCATTTTGAGACCGAATGGCATAATTTTGCAAAAATAAATGCCCCTTTCAGTGAAGAAGGTGGTATTTTCTTAATTTTCGTCTAAAAGAGGTATCTGGTTGTATCTTGAAGCAGCGTGTAGGGACTTATCCCTCGAGCTAAGGACACTCGATCTAATCTATACCTCGAGCTCTATAAGACTCGACCATATCCAATACCAGATTCACGCTTAAAAAAATACGTTAACAGTTACACATCGACCACGAACTCGAGCAGAACGTGGATCATCCACAACATATATAAGCAGAACAAGTCAACATACACCTGTCTCCCACGAGCTAACAGTTACATACTCAACTTCCCATGACTCCCACTTTTAGGAGAACGTGTTCGAGCACGATGTCAAGATGAGAGTAGGGTCTATAAAAGGGCAGTGCTCCTAAGGAAACAAGGTGGCCGACAGAGAATTCTACACATAAAATTATTTGATATCTAGCTATTTTATCTTAGATTAACTCTTGTAATCAGATTCACCCACTTTCTCAAGAAATAATGCTACTTTCACAAAATCCTCCACTCGAGGTCGTGGTTTTTACCTATTCACAGGTTTTCCACGCTAAATTCCCTGTGTCAAGTATTATTTCTTATTTAATTCTTGGCATAGTAGTTCTTGGTGTAAGGATCAATTTCAAGCCAGTTCGAGCCTTACGAAATCTGGTCCCTACATTTAGTGCCGTCTGTGGGAACGCACAATTTTTTCTACGTACTTAAGGACCACGATTGATACTCATCAATTGAGTAGTATTCAATTATGGTTCAAACATGTTAGTCTTCGGGAGCTCAGCCTGAAAGTTTGAGGGAACCTGATCGGGTTGCCGAGCTTCGGGCAAGCTTAATTGCCGAAGCCGAGAAACGGAGTTAGCTCGAGCGCCAGCTATTGGAAGATCGAGAACTCCGCGAGATGGAATCAGAAAGAGAGCGTCAAGCTAGAGTTCTGGATACAAAGAAGCAAGAAGCTCAGATGTTAACTTTTCAAACAGCTCTGAAGGCATTATAGAGCAACCAACCACCACCAGCCCTGAGAAAGCGCGAAACAGTACCAACAATCTCAAGAGTTTTCATTCACGAGATGTTAGGGGTACATCAGGTACATAGTACAAACATTTCTAGGATTCATTGCGAGGATCCACAAGCACCAATAGTCTCAATTCATTTGGGACAGGAGGCGCAAACAGATATCAGTAGAGATCGCAGACCTTCTAAGCGGCCCGAGGAAGTCTTGCGACCTCCTTACCGAGCACCGCTTCCTCAACGTGTGAGCGAGGAAACAGGTGACCACGTTCCCAGACTCATACGTCAAGCAATTCCGATTGTTCCAGTAGCTCTGGTAGTTCTAGCAATTCCAGCAGCTCCTATCCCTCAGTATTATATTTCTTAGGAACTCATGGACCAGCGTATCAGGGAGATCATCGAAGCAACGGCTTTAGTCGTGAAGGATGACTCGCACAAATTACAAGGTAGTTCAATTGCTAAAGAATTATTTGATAAGAATATCCCAATAGGTTTTCATAAATCCAAGATCATCAAATGCAAAGGAACCGATCCTGGTCAGCACGTTCATCAATTCCGCGACTCATTGGGTTTGTATTCTAATCTGAATCACATCCTTTGCCGGCTCTTCGCAACCAGTCTTCAGGATGAACCTCTCCGTTGGTTCCACTCTTTACCAAAAGGTTCAATTCATACCTTCGAGCAGCTACAGAAAATCTTCATCAAGGCTTATGCCCACAACAAAGATAAAGAAGATAACTTATATTCTCTTATAAGTCTCAAACAAGCACATGGAGAGAAACTTGAGGAGTTCTCCAAGAAGTTTCTCGAACTGGCCCGGAAGGTCGACAATCAAGATCAGAAGACAGCTGTGTCCACATTCACAAATGCTCTGCAGTTCAATTGCAAAGCTAAAGAGTATCTCTTCCTAAAGAAGCCCAAGACTCTCGAAGATATGATCGAGAAAGTCAACAATTACATCGATCTAGAGCGGATGATGCCCAAACCGAATAAACCTGTAAAGGCAGTCCACAACACCAAGGTTCCTTCTACAGATTTCAACAACAACCGCAGCTCGAGTGATCCAGGCGATCCTAAACGAGTAAAGACAAAACCAGAAAGAGACAATAATCAGAGGTCGCAGAAACCATCCAGAACAGTCATACCAAAGTTGAATGCCAAGCTTTCCGTGATCTATCCTATTCTCTAGAAAGATAAATGTTTATGTTCAGCTCGACATCTTGATCCAATAGCAGGTCGACTTTATTGCGAATATCACAAGATTAAGCACCCCAAGACCGAAAATTACTATGGTTTGAAAAAGATCTTGGAAATCATTTTTAAGGAAGGGAGGATGCACGAATACATCATCGATCTTCCCAGCTATAAAGACGGGAGCTATCTGAAAGAAGATGGCGTGGCTCAAGCAACAGAACAAGCAAAGGAGAAGCATCTATATCATCTCTACAACAGCAATATGATCGAGATCAATCAGGTTTCAAATTCCAACAGAGTCAAGCGGAGGAAGTTGGGCAAGTGCTGTGACCTTGCCATACAAGACAAGGAAGCCAAGCTCCTCCCAGAGTCAAGAATTCGTCGAAAGGGAATCTCCTTCGAGGACTGCGACAAAGGACATGTGAAGTATCCTCATCATGACGCACTAGTAATTATGCTCAAAATGAGGAACTTTGTAATGCACACCATGATGGTAGACATAGGAAGTGGGGTTGAGATCCTTTTCTAGAGCACAATTGACCAGATGGGACTCTCAGATCCGGTCGTTCAAAGTGAGACAGACATCAGTGGATTTAATGGGTCCAAAGAAGAATGAGTTGGGAAGATCACTCTTCCGATCACAACAGGGCCTACCACTATCGACGCTATTTTCTACGTCATCAACGCTAAATCAAGGTATTTTGGGATACTAGGACGCTGTTGGTTGCACAATATGGAGGCTATCCCGTCCACTTTCCACCAAACACTTCAGTTCAAGCATAACAACGATATTTATGAAATCAAAGGAAGTCATAAACTTTCTCAAGCTTGCGAGAATACAGTTTCACCAGATCTTGACAATTCAAAATAGATTGCTGCATAGCAATCACAGAAGGCTGATTACCTCGATGGTTAATCTTCTCCAGCTGAACCCGTAGAATACGTCCAGGTCGATGGAGTTAACCGAGGTACTTATATTGGTACAAAATTAATTCAAAAAGGGAAAGAAGCTCTTATTTCTTTCCTACAATCCAACAAGGACGTTTTCGCATGGAACTTCCAAGAAATGCCAGGCGTAGACCCCTCAAAGTCATGCCACATCTTAAACATCCGCGAAGGCGCCACAACAGTTAAACAGAAGCAATGCAGGTTATCTCCAAGACACAGAGACGAGGTGAACAAGGAGATCAACAAACTTATCGAGGTCGGCTTCATTAGAGAAGCCAAGTACCCAGACTGGATTTCTAATATCGTTACTATTTCAAAGAAGAATGGGAAGGTCTGGGTCTGCGTGAATTTTACAGATCTCAACAAACACACACCAAAGGACAGCTTCCCTCTTCCGATCATTCATCAGATCCTTGACTCTACAGTAGGTCACGAACTCTTGTCCATGATGGATGCCGTCTCGGGGTACAATCAGATTCTACTTTTGGAAGCAGATCAAGAGAAGACTACGTTTATAACATAAATAGGTCTTTACTGTTACAAGGTCATGCCATTCGGCCTTAAGAACGCTGGAGCCACTTACCAAAGGCTGGTCACGAGCATGTTCAAAGATCACTTGGGAAAAATAGTTGATGTCTATATTGATGACATGCTTTGCAAGGGCCTAAAGAAAGAAGATCACATTTCTCACTTCTCTACAGTATTTAGTATATTACGATCCTACAAAATGAAGCTTAATCCTAAAAAATGTCAGTTCGGCATTCACTCAGGCAAGTTCTTGGGTCATCTTATCAGCAAGAAAGGGATAGAAGCAGATCCAAATCAAATTTGAGCTCTTCTGGACATGCCTTCACCATCAACAAAGAAGGATGTACAAAAGCTCGCAGGAAAGATTGCAGCAATCAACAGATTCGTATCCAAATCCTTGGACCGATGCAGATGGTTATTTATGCTAGTCAGAGGTTCTACTCAACGAAGCAAAAGTTTAAAGAGCGAAGATGTCGACTAGACACCGGAATGCGAAGTAGCTTTTCAGGAACTCAAAACTTATCTAGGGAGAGCTCCAATCATGAGCACTCCGATAGGCAATGAGGAACTGATTATCTACCTCGCAGTTACAGATACATCTCTACACTCAGTTCTCATTCGGCTCGAAGGAAAAATTGAGAAACCGATCTTCTTCATCAGCAAGACACTTACTCCAGCGGAAACGAGGTACTCTTAAATTGAAAGATTACTTTTAAATCTCGTTTACTCCGCCCAAAAACTCAAACACTTTTTTTCAAGCACATCCTGTCAATGTCATGACGAACTACCCACTTCGGAAAGTATTGTCTAAGAAAGAGAAATCCAGAAGAGTACAACAGTTGTCCGTCAGTATGGTGGAGCACGAAATCAAATTCGAGCAGCGAATTTCTGAAAAGGGTCAAGCAGTCGCTGATTTTCTTGCAGACTTTCCAGTTTCAGATCCTGACTGGGAAGAACATGATCCAGATCTCGCCGAAGATGCAGTAGATGAGATTCTACCCTCTAAATCTTTTGATGATCGAGCATCATGGATATCTCAAAAAGGGTGGAGGCTCATCACCGATGGTTCAGCTGGACCCGCGGGGTCGAAATTGGGATCGCTCTCATTGCACCTTCCAACGACAGAATCGAGAAATCCATCCGTCTCGACTTCGAAGCCTCGAACAATGTTATAGAGTATGAGGCACTCATTCACGGTCTGGACATGGCTCTTAAACTTGGAATCACTAAAATCTCAGCCTACACAGACTCTCTTCTAATCGTTCATTACTACTCAGAACATTACAAGAAGAACGGCATCATGGTCAATTATGCAGCTCTGGTTGCAGAAAAACTAAACAAATTTCACAAAGCTATGCTCGAATACCTCCCTCGAGGAGAGAATCGCCATGCTGACTCCTTGGCTTACTTAGCCGGAGTACTGGGTACAGAATCACGACACCTTCAAATCGAGGTTATTTCTAGCCCTAGTATTAATCGTACTACGATATATGCGATTAACACTGGGGACGATGAGATGGCGAAAGATGATTGGAGGAAACCTTTTGTTACTTATCTCGGTCAGGATAACTCATGCAACAGGCCACTACCAGATGATACAAAGTAGCGCAGACACATCATCGAGAATTCAAAACGCTACGCAGTCCAACCAAATGACGATCTCTACAAACGCTCAGTCACTGGTCTATACCTCAAGTGCCTCTCTAAGGAACTTGCCGACAACATGCTTTGAGATCTACATGAAGGAATACCGGAGGACGAGCTCTTGCTAACAGAGCTATTACCTAAAAAGTATTCTAGCCAAAGATGCGGAAGCAAGCTGAAGAATACTCAAGGAAATGTGATGCATGTCAACGTCATGGAAATCAAATTCGGGCCCCTGCCCTCGAACTCAATACTAGTAAGGTGTACTGGTCGTTCAAACGATGGGCACTCGATCTAGTTGGTGAATTCCTCAATACTACGGGTAATAGGAAATTTCTTCTTGTTGCCACGGATTACTTTACCAAATGGGTCGAAGCAGTTCCTCTATACAGAACTCGAGAAGAAGAGGTTATTTCTTTCATATGGAAGCATATCATCACAAGATTTGGTTGTCCATATTTGATCCGTATCGATAACAGTCCTCAATTTGTTGGAGCAATGGTCGTAGCATTTCTCAACAAACACAACATAATCCATTCTCCATCAAACTCATACTACCCCGAGGGAAACGGACAGGCAGAGATCACAAGCAAGATCATCGTAGATGGTCTCAAAAAGTACCTTATGTTATAAAAGAAAGCCAACTGGATACATGAATTGCCTCACGTCTTATGGGCTTATCGAACTATGCCCCGGAACTCAACACAATGCTCTCCTTTTCTGCTTGCCTATGGAACTGAAGCAGTCATCCCAATGAAGTACCACCATCCTGTGAGAGACCACGAGCTCACAGACGAAGAAAATGAGTTTGAATTGGCTTGCAACCTCAATTGGATTGATGAAAAACGAGATTGAGTTATTGCAAATCTTGGTCGATATCATCAAACACTGGCAAATTCATACAACAAACGAGTTTGCATTCGGGAGTTCGCTATCAACAACTGGGTCCTTCAAGAAATCCCTAATAACAAAAATGATCCACATGCTAGGAAACTAGCAGAAAACTGGGAAGGTCCTTTCATGGTCATTGGTCGAATTGGCCTGGGTTCATACTATCTCATGACGGAAGCTGGTGACAAAATTTCAAATCCATGGAATACAAGAAGATTGAAGTTATATCAATGTTGAATAACTCCTCTGTCACTCAGTAGCGTTCAATCCACCTCGAGATTTCACCTCCAATGTATGTACAAACTCTTTTCAATCAATGAAATCTCTTTTTTATCACAAGAATCCCTTCTATACAATTCTACTTCATCTCCATCAAAGGGTAAAAACGCAGTTTATCCTAGCTTGATCCCTAAAGGTAAACCACATCCAACATTGGTAATGTCATAGATAATACTAGCCAAACTCCTGAGGATACTCTACATCTGAAGGCGGGGGGGCCATAATGAACCTCTTAGCCTAAAGATAGCAAGCTTAAAGCTCGAGTGAGGAAAAAACTTGCTTGCTGCCGCTAAGCTCCAACATCCAATATTGGTAATGGCATAGATAATACTAGCCTAACTCCCGAGGATACTCATGCATCTGAAGGTGGGGGCCATAACGAACCTCTTAGCCTGAAGATAACAAGCCTAAAGTATGAGTGATGAAAAAACTTGTCCGCTGCCGCTAAGCTCTAACATCCAACATTGGTAATGGCATAGATAATACTAGCCTAACTCCTGAGGATACTCATACATCCGAAGGCGGGGGCTATAACGAACCTCATAGCCTGAAGATAACAGGCCTAAAGCACGAGTAAGGAAAAAACTTGCTCGCTGCCGCTAAGCTCCAATATCCATTATGGTATCAAGGCATAAATAATACTAGCCAAACCCCTGAGGATGCCAAAACCTCTAGGATTGGGGCCATAAAGAGCCTCAGCCTACGGGATCAGGCCTAAAGCACGAGTGTGACGTTGCTCGCTGCCGATAAGCCCAACTCTCCAATATGGTATCAAGGCATAGATAATACTAGCCGAACCTCTGAGGAGACACAGATCTGAGGCGAAGGCCATAAAGAACCTCTTAGCCTGCGGTGACTGCCTAAAAGTATGAGCAAAGATAATACTAGCTCACTACTACTGAGCCTCCCTGAAGTCCAAGGGTTGAAGTACAGATAATACTTACTTCTACACCCACGGACTTCTTCTAATTCAATGGGTCAAACCAAAGAATAACATCTACGGCAGGTTTGGAAATATTATTTTCTCATATCAGCATTCCAAATTACAATGCTTCTTTCAAAGTCCTACATCGAGCACTGAAGCATCAACATCTGCTACATACAAAAGGTACTCATTATCAGAGTTCAATTCTATTTTATTTTAACTCTGCAAGATTTTTTTAATGGGAGAGCAGTCGACCTTCCTCCCACAACAGGAGTAGGTGAGACTACACTCGAGCTTCCCCCTATTTCAGTCCTGGATGCCATATATTCTGGAGCTCATTCAGCAATAATTTCTCTCCCTCGAGCTATCTGTTAAGCCGTCGTGGTCCCAATACCACGATCCATAACACCAATTGGATCTATGCTCGAGATATCGAGTTTACATACACAAGTCCTTCCAGAGAAGCAATCTTGCATCAAATCTCTCTCAACTTACAAGAATTTTATTTCCTCGACAAAAAATACAACCAATGCGCTTAATTGCCGTTGATGCAAAGCTTCACCATCACATTTTTCTTGTTCGTGAACTACTAGTTCCTTAAAGGCTTGGTGAGTAACAGCAGCATGCTTGTTATCCTTCAAACGACGAGCTTTCAATTCAACCAGTTTAACTGTTAATTGATCAATACGTTCACTCATCTGCCTTGTATGATCTATCGACTTCTGCCAAGAGTTTGTGAGATCAATACGCATATTCTCTACTAACTCTTCTTTTAGATGAAGAGATTCCTTCATCTCACGACTCCCATTACCAGAAACAATTTCACCATCCCTTTTATCCAATTCAAATTTTAGATCTTTCTGATACTTCATTTCACGTACACGTAACTCCCGCTCCGATTCGGAAATTAGCTCACAGAGTTGATTAATTCTTTCATTCATCTCATTCCTACGATTGCATAGCCCTCCTCACATTTCTGCGAGCGTGGGCCAAATCATCCACCAAACTTTTGTGCTTGGCATGAATCTCTGCTACATCAGCCCTGCTCTGAGCCTCTCTCCCTTTTAAATAACGTAAATCAGCCTTCACGCGATCTAACCTGGCAATCAAACTATCAGGTATTTGTGCAGAATTAAGCAATTCTCGATCTTTTCCCATAATACTACTGCTCAATTTTTCAAAATCGGTCTCAGATACAGCCAAGCTATTTTGCGCAGTATCCAGCTCGATCTCTCTCTTCAGCAACTGCTCGTTTAAAGCATGAGGTTACATTTCATATCATATATCTCTTCATTTAACACTCTAACACGGTATTCGGCTAATTCAGCCTCGTGCTGAGAACCTCACGTAGCCTTTTCCTTTAACTTAGCAAGTTCGCTGGTAAGTTGGTTTAAAACCAAATCCCTACTCAAAATTGTCGTAGCCTTTTCCTCGACTTGTCTCTTAGCTTCTTCGAGCTTTAAAGAGAGCTTTACATTATCATCCAATCGATCTTCATACTGGGAAAACAAAACCTCATATTCTTCTGCATATTCAGTATTATACAAAAGAGTCTGCTCTTCTCTCTCTCTAGCAACATCTAACTCCTTCTGCATAATAGTTAGCAGGGACTCACAACATCAGTACCTAATGGAAAACAGATCGATAGAAGCATACTAATAATCTTGCAGTGTAGACACCTACAAGCTCGAGACAACCAATTCTTCCTTGGCCTACCAAAAATAACAAGTTTTGGGTGCAAGACAGAGGGTACATACACAAACATCCTGAATGAGAATAAACATTCAAGGTACATATCCTTTCTCCTATTATTCTTGTTCATCTAGTTATTAATTTATTTGAATTATCTAACTTGCAATTCAGCAGAGGATTTTTTCTCCACTACAAGCAGGCCCTCTAAGTCCACAACTCTGAGGCGCGAACATTTCTATCTCCTACAATACGGAATTTCATAAGCAAATGTTGTTGGCATCACACAGCAATAAAATTACAAAGCTCAAGTTCATGTTTCACAACCAATGTTACATTATACGATCATCCTACCTTTTTAATAGTTTCCTGATTATCGGCAGCGGTCTTTTCAGCAACATTCAGACCATCCTCCCTTTCCTCAACCTCCTCTTCATCCATAATTTCCATCTCCTCATAATTCCCTTCGCTAAATGTCATTATCTCCGCCTTTGTATACCTCAGCTGGTAGAGCTTCCCTGCAAGGATGTTCTGGGAAATAACATACGCGATAACCAATCGCTCCGCTTCAGCTTCACTTTCGGCCCTAACTTCCTTCAGCTTTAGGGCAGCAACTTCCCTTTCATTATCTTGCTCCAACTGGAAAGCTCCCCTCTCCCGAGTCAGGTTCTCTTCCAGCTAGTTTTTCTCCCCCTTGAGCTGGGAGATCCTCTTTTCCAGCTCCATCGACCTATCCTGGAAATCAAGTTGAACGTCCCTCAGAGCACGAGCAAACTGTAGAAAGAAATAAGTCAACTCGAGCAACAAAATAGATCGACAAAATCAACCTTTTACTAACCTTCTTAAACTCATCATCCATAACAGCAACCATCTTCTCTCGAGCTTTAGCTCGACATTGTTTCTCCAAGAGACCGGCTTCAACCTCAAAGTGCAGCCTCAAGTTTGCCCCCTCAGTGATCTTATCGCTTTCCTCTAGCACCTCCTGCGACTTTGTGGGAGAAGTTACCTTCCTCCTCTTACTGCTATCGTCCACACTGACCGACGTAATAGAATGAGGAGCGGCCCCCCTTTTTGCAGCCTTCCTCTTCGCCAGGTTCCTTACAATAGTGCTAGAGACCGTGGCCATGTCCACTGGCCCATCCAGAATTTCATTGAGCGGTGCGAGCTTCAAGGGTATATTAAGTTCAGGAGTTGACAATTTTGCTTCCATTGAGCCTGGAGTTTTCCCGGCCAGTCTCCTCTTCGCTTGCGATCTCCTGACCTTATCGCCCTTACTAGCTACCCTTTTGAACCTACTTATCTCTAACTCTTTGAGAAGAGCTTCGAGCTCAGTGCCTTCCCTGGAAATGACGTCTATAAAATATTCCTTCCTCGAAACTTTGTAATTAATTCCTGCATAAAAATCGGCAACGAAAGATACAGATCAACTATAGAAGTATAGTTCAACATACAAATGATAGTTTAATTTTCAATGGTATACTTACCCTTTGTTATAGTTCTATTATTAAGTTCCAGGGGTTCCTCATCAGACCGCTGAAGACATTCACCAGACACCCATAAATGGTTGTCGTTCCACACTCGCCCTTCTAAAGACAGATCGAAGAAGTATGGTCTTGAAGAACTAGACGAGAGATATGCAACATCAGTTGTCGTGACATATTTCACAACATAATACTCCAGAAAATCCTTGGCAGTAATCCTCCTCTCACTACCAGATGCAGCCCATCTCCCATTCAGGGTTTCGCATACAAGAATAACTTCCCAAAAATTGCAATCAATTGCGCCAGACAAGCCCCAATCAAATTCATAGCACTCTTAGACAAATTGCTCAAAGGCAGAGTCAACCCATATACGAACTGGGCTAAATAGCAACAAAACCCATCAGTTCGACTATCCTTCACAACGCCTTGGACGTACTCTAATGATATTTCGTCCCCTAAACGCCTGCACTTCTTTTCTTTGGCCAAATCAGGCAGCAAATACAAGTAATCCCCTCCTTGACTGACACTACAAGTCCTAAAGAAATTACCCCTATATGCGAAGGCGTGCCCCCAAATCCCATCTATACTACTTTTGGCCTTACAAAACTCCCTAAACCGATCAGAGCCTGTTTGGTACTCAACACGAGAACCCTTCAGACAAGGCCATTCTATCAATTCGGCTATAGTATCTACCTCATCCTATACTCTAATGACGGGAGTTAACTGCCTTACGAGGTCTGCTTCATCAGCCTTTGCACAACCGAAAATCAAAGCCATACTTATCTACAGTAAAGGGTCTACCTTACAAAACGCCGGTCCAACAAAACCTACAGATAGGTCGAGGTATATATATCAATTTTTATCTCACACTACTAGATCACTTATCAATCACAAACTGTCTCAAAACAATTTTTATCGCCCCACAGTCATTATTCCCATTATTATTTTTATTTCATTTTTGTGTTTGGTAGGGATTACATCCTTATCCCGACACAATAAAAAAAATTATGCAAAAACTCTTGGAAACACAAAGACAGACTTACCTTCAGCACCCGAGTGAGAGTCTGCAGCGCTGGTCCACACCAGTTTGCTCGATTTTTATAACTTCGTCAAAATCTCCTCGATATCCGCCTCCCCTCGTAGTTTACAATTGAGACTTCTAGTCACTGCTTTCCTCTTATCATTTCCCCCATCGGCGGTAATGGAATTGTCAGTTGAGATCTCTTCTTCTCTAACCCTTCTCATTTTTTTTTGGTTTTCTGTATTCGGAGAGGGAGGAGAGGGGGTACTTATGCACCTTTCTACGAACCGCTGGCGGCTTGGATTTTTCCAGTAACCAGTCCTCGATTCCTGAACCTTGCTGTCTGTTTGTCTGAACCTGTCAGACGTGTCATAACGCTTCGGTGAAAACACCTTCCCATCATTATACCAAATTTTATACTTTAGCGTATCTCTCAGCCTCTTAGTCCCACTTTTTTTGCAATACCCAAAACTCATGATTCTGAATTTTTTACTTTAAAATTTCACGTACATTTGTTTGCCCCACTTATACACCTTGACTTTAACGTCAATATCAGTTAGCACACAAATTCAAATATTCAGTTTCAACAAACAATTCTAGTCATAGCCTATTTTTGAATAGATTTTTTTTCTTCAAGTAAATTCGGGCAATTACATTTCAAAAATTCAAAAATACAACAGTGAATCACTCCAATCCCCAAGATACTTGCTTTTGAAGCAACCAGTGTTCCCGACAACACCACAAGCCTTCAGCAGCCCTGAGGCAATATGCATATCCTCATTAATGATCTCGTCCCTAGCCATCATCAGGATAAACTTTTTGTAATCTTCAACAGACTGCCAGCAGGTACGCATGGACTCGGACCAGTACATGCGATTCATTTCCTCGCCCCTTTCTACATCAGTCTTACCCTCGTAGTTCACTCGGGTTTCGAGCAGAACCACATCATAACCTTGCTCCCGAAAACAGCTTCCCTTATTTCATCAATAATGATAAACGCAAGTCGTTCAGCAAACGCGCTTCAACAGCCCTCTGAGAACTAGTCTTCACCATTTTTTATGAAGAACCTTCTTAAAGAACAAGTCACACTTTTATACTGTTTAGTTAACAAGACTAATTTTTCGATTGACTATACGCAACGTATTTTAGTTTCTATAATCCACTCTTCTCGGGTTCGAGCTACTTACTATTATCTTTTCGTGCTTAATCGAGCTCCCTAAAAATGAAATTTCGAGCTTTATGTTTACATCTATTAAGCTCGATTCATTTACGAGGTAGGATCAGGTATGTTATCTCACCAACTATTCACTCCCATATTATATACAGCTCGATGACCTCGATGACATGTCGACTATTTCTTCTTTTTTACTAGAAAAAAAAAGTAAACAAAATATTCTTTTATTACGCTCGATTTTTATCTAACAAATTGGTTACAGGACTACTCCTACAGCGTTGCTTTACAATTATAGAATCAAGCTCTTTGAAGTTCGATAGTACAAATGCTTTCTCAGATATGAGGACAGGCCTCTAGTTCTTTTCTCATTGCCAAAATAATCCTGATCTTCCAGAGAAACCTCAGCCACAGATAAAAAAGTACAAAACTGCAACAGGTCAAAAACTTATTTCCCCTTCATTTCCTTGAATGAAGAATTAAAAGAAAAATGATGGCATCGAAAGAAGCTATCCATCTTCAACCTCCACCACCGCCGTCTCTTCCTCCTTATCCCCACTTACCCGGAGTTCGTGGAAATTGAGGAGGACTCCTACCTTAGAAATCGAAACATCAGTAGAGACCTGGGATTTTGCATTGCATACACCCTGGCTGCTAAATCGAATGCTACATAATACCCAAAAATATTTCAAACGACACTCCTTCAACAAAATAGCAAAGGGAGTCTCCTTACTATGATAACCACAAAACCATATCCAGAATCCCTCCATGATGAAAGAAACTGGGTATGATACACTTGATTTCTCATCTAAGCCATGATTTTGCAAAGGTACGCTTCCAATAAACTTATATTTTTTTCTCACTCAACAAAATAGGTATGTTTGTTTTTCACTGTAGCGAAGATGTGTTGAATGTTATTCGGCAATCAAATCTGACCACTATTTATAGTAATACCGCATTTAATGCACGTTGATTCCCAAAACAGTCATCCGCTCGGGAAAACTAACAGTCTGCTCATGACACTCACGCGTCATAATGGCAATACACTCTTCAATGCGGATGTTTCATTTTTCAAGCATCGCTTATGTCATCACACGGTCCGAGCTTTAGGGTTTTTCTCAACTAAAGCCACACGTGACTTCAGTTGCGAGGGGGAGATTGTAGGGACTTATCCCTCGAGCTAAGGACACTCGATCTCATCTATACCTCGAGCTCTATAAGACTCAACCTTATCCAATACCAGATTCACGCTTAAATAAATGCGTTAATAATTACACATTAACCACGAACTCGAGCAGAACGTAGATCGTCCACAACAGATGTAAACAGAATAAGTCAACAAACACTTGTCTCCCACGAGCTAGCAGTTACACACTCAACTGCCCATGACTCCTACTTTCAGGAGAACGTGTTTGAGCACGATGTCAAGCTGAGAGAAGGGTCTATAAAAGGGCAGAGCTCCTAAGGAAATAGGGTGGCAGACAAAAAATTCTACACATACAATTATCTGATATCTAGCTATTTTATCTTAGATTAACTCTTGTAATCAGATTCTCCCACTTTTTTAAGCAATAATACTACTTTCACAAAATCTTCCACTCGAGGTCGTGGTTTTTACCTATTCACAGGTTTTCCATGCTAAATCCCCTGTGTGAAGTGTTATCTCTTATTTAATTCTTGGCATAGTAGTTCTTGGTGTAAGGATCGATTTCAAGTCAGTTTGAGCTTTACAAAATCTGGCCCCTACACAACGCCCATCATAGATAATAGCTTGTGTTTTGCTGTGGAGTCTAGAATTTAATAAATTATGGGAAGTTGGAAACTATCTTTTAATATATATTTGTTATGATCTGTGAAATCTACACAAACACAAACATTCTTATTCTTCTTTAGAACTGCTACAATATTTGAGATCCAATATGGATATTTGGCTTCTCAAATGAATCCTATGGTAGCCTACTCGCAGCCTCCTAGCTCCAGTTGAGCACTCGAAGGCTACATCGAAACCTACATTAATACCTCAAAGCCCAATCAATCCGTAAATAAGCCTTCTAAGACTAGACGAACTTCGACTATGAACAAGCCTCGAAGACGAAGGTAGATCCGTCAGAATACAAACCCCACATTTACGGCGTTATTATTGGTCCTGACGACTGCAGTGCCAGAACCAACAATGGCTACAGTGTCAAAGCATTGTGTCAGACCCAACATTTATGGCGTCAACACCAACTCCGGGTTACCCACCTGATATCCGAAAGATACCTGGAGGATATACCTATAATTTGACTTTCCTTGGTGACTTAGCCCTTCCTATGTCTATAAATAGGTGGGAGGGGGGGACCAAGGGGAGGTTGTGAAATCTCTCCCCATAACCCTTGTAGTTTACCTTCGATCACTCTGTAATTTACCTAGTACTTTAATCTCTTAAAAATCCTCATAAGAGGTCGTGGAGTGTCCCATTTTAGGCCTCCATGCAAGTATATTGTCAGTAGGTTATTTGTATTATTGATTATATGCTTGAACCCTTTGATAGAAGATAAACCCCGTGGTGTAAGAGCCAACTTCCCCTCCTTGCGAAGTTAGGCCCCTATATTTGGTGTCGTCCGTGCTTTCCCACCCTACCAATTACCCCCCGCCTTGCACTTTCCATTTTCAATTCTTGCAAACCACTTCTTAATGGCCCTGACCCTACGCTCCACTTCCACCCATGCTGGCAACTCCGCTGACAGAGTCGCTGCCCAGTTAGCCCTTCTTACTCAGCAATTCGCTCAGGCTGAGGAACGACACCGAGCGAAATTGCGTGAGGAGCACAAAGAACACCGGAAAGAGTTTGATGCCGAAGGATAATGACGTTTGGATGACGCCGACAGACAATACCGCGCCATCATCAACCTATGAAACATAGTTCGGGAGTTGTAACGACTACAACCTCTAGATGCCCCACTGCTATCTCGAGCACCCGCCCTGTCGCGCTTATCTGCCAGTGCTCGACTGGGTCCCCACCAAATCTGGAAGTACTTCCGATAATTCTTAGTACGGAGGATGCTCCCCCTACTGTCCCCCCTACCGGCTCAATCAATCTTGACATTCATCCCACGGAGGACTTCTCTGATTCCACCCTTCGCTCCAACAGACACCCCAAACGCCGCCTTGCATGAGAATGCCTCGGGGAGCACAGCGCCGAGCACACGCCGAACAATCAGCCTCATCACCCTCGAACCCATCGATCCCCCTATCATCCTGCCTATCGTGCACAGTAGGACCTCGACTATAACATCCACCCTACCATCCGCATCAGTGCGAGCCCAACACCAAACTCATGGAGTCGGTTAAAAAAACCCCTCTTCCCCGAACTCCTCATTATCGAGGTACCTCCAAATTTCTAAGCCACCAAAATTAGTAAATATCGCAACACCGATCCTCAATCCCACATTCTCGAATTCCAAAATGCTTTAAGCCTTTGCAATATGGCTGACCACCTAATGAATTGACTTTTCCCCACCAGCCTCACAGATAGCTCTCTTTGTTGGTATCATAACCTTCCTAATGGATCGATTCAAAGCTTTGAGCAATTATCCAGCCTCTTCATCGCCTAATTCGCCTTCAACATGGACTGTAAAGTCTGAGTCGATACCCTCCACAATTTCAGAAAACCTCCAGTGAAACCCTTGAGGCCTTCACCAAGAAGTTCCTTGACGAGTTGCACAAAGTCAAAAATCTCGACTGCGCGAATGTCGTACTCACGTATTCAAACGTTTTACCAGAGAATAGCCGTGTCAAAGAGTTTTTGGTCCTTCACAAACTGCAAACCCTCGAGGAGATGCTCTAAAAAGTAAATGGGTATATCGACCTTGAGTGCCACCGCGAATCAAATAAACAGGGGCAGGCTTCAACCACCAATCCAAATAAACCTCGACAAGGCCCACCTTTTACTACTACACCCCTGATCGCTCCCGTCTCATTGGAGACTAAGAGCCGCAAACGTCCCCATACTGACAATACTGCTGAAGCTCACAAATAATGACCGAAGCCGGTTCTCCCTAAACTTATTGCCCCCATCAGTACTCTTCTACCATAGATCTAGGCAGACCATATGGAATATCCCTTTCCCTATCGAGGTCAAGCCAGGCAAACCCTATTTGGCCAGCCACAAGTGTAATTGTCACCACACTAACAAATATTTCACCTTACAGCATTCTCTCGAGATAATTCTTAAAGTGGGTTGTCTACATCAGTACGTTGCCGACCTCCCTAGCTACTTCGACGGGTCATACCTCAAACCTCAACACGCCCTTGCTACCGACCCAGCTGAAGTACACATCTACCAAGTTTATTTCATCAAAATAAATAATATCGACAGTGGCCGTGCCAAGAGCAAACGCAAGCCTGTCGAAGAATGCTACAAACTTACTTACCAGGAGAAGCTACCTGCCCTCTTGCCAGAATCAAGCCAATTCCCTCGACCCGAGGGTATCTCATTTATCGACTGTGATACATCGCATGTTTATTTTCCCTATTCTGACCCTTTAGTCGTAATGATTTAAGTCGAGCACCTCATCCTCTACACCATGCTTATCGATACAGGAAGTACAGCCGATGTACTTTTCCTTCAAACAATCCAAGCCATGAACAAAACAAACCTCATCACTACCGCCAATGTCGAACTAAAAGGTTTTAATGGGGCTACTAAAGTTACCGTTGGTCGAATCAGCCTTCCTGTTACTACTGGCCTAGTTATACTTTAAACCAGTTTTCTTGTCATCAAAATGAAATCTAAGTATCTCAGTATCCTTAGGCGCGACTGACTTCATGCCATGCGCGCCATACCTTTGACCTATCATCAGACCCTTTGTTTCAATACCCCGTATGGAACGTGGAACTTAAAGGGTTCATAACATCTTGCCCGCTCATGTGAGCATCCGGAGATCGATCAGACTCAGAAACTTGTCGAACTACCATAGCAATCATTGTCTCCCGCTATCCATGTACCTTCAACATCTGCCATCTTACCCATCGTACCCACTGTCTATATTGAACTCAATAGTCTAGGTCGAGGTACATTCATCGAAACCTTTCTAGATGAGGCCGAGCATCTCGAACTCACAGACTCCCTTCGAACAAATAAAGACATCTTTGCATGGATGTTTCAGGAGATTCCCGGTGTTGACCCCAGTTTAGCCTTTCATCGCCTCGACCTCATCCCTCACACCACAGTAGTAAAGTAGAAGAAGTGTACCCTAGCACCACAACTTCGAGAGGCTGTAAACCACGGGGTTGACAAACTTATAGCTGCGGGTTTTATCAGAGAAGTCAAGTATATTGATTGGATATCCAACATTGTTTTAGTTCCTAAAAAGAGCGGCAAGTTCAAAATCTACATCGACTTCACAGACCTCAACAAACACACACTGAAGGGCAGCTTTCCCCTCCCGATCATTTTAGTACTCCTCAATGCCACTACTGGACATGAGCTTCTATCGATGATGGACGCGGCTTCGAGTTACAATCAGGAACCCCTCCTCCTCGATGATCAACTTAAAATTTCTTTTATCACTGAACAAGGCATTTTCTATTTTAACGTCATGCCCTTTAGCCTCAAAAATGCGGGTGCCACCTACCAACGCCTGGTTACAACCATGTTCAAACCCTTGCTTGGCAAGTTGGTCAAAATTTACATTGACGATATGTTATGCAAGAGCCTCCAAAAATTGACCCACATCTAGGACCTATCCAAAGTCTTTTCGATACTTTGAACATACAGCATGAAATTTAACCTAGATAAATGCCAATTTGGTGTTTTGTCTGGCAAATTTCTAGGCCACCTCATCAGCAAACGAGGTATCGAGATCGACCCTACCCATATCCGAGCCCTCATCGATATGCCGTCATCCCGAACGAAAAAGATGTCTAAAAAGTGGCTGGTAAAATAGCGGCCCTAAACCGTTTCATTTCTAAATTCTCAGACCGTTGTGCTTGGCTCTTCTCTCTCTTACACAGCCAAGGCGTCTACAAGTCTAAAAAGAAAAATAACCTTAATATCAATTGGACACCTGACTGTGAACATGCCTTCCACAAACTTAAAAGATACCTTGGTCGACCACCCAACATCAGCACCCTTGCCGAAGGCGAAACACTTTCTTTATACCTCATGGTCACTGAAACTTCTATCAGCTCAGTCCTCATTAGACTCGAATCTAGCATTGAAAAGCCTATCTATTTTAACAGTAAAGCTCAGACACCTGCAGAGACTCGATACACAAAACTTGAGCGTTTGCTCCTCACCCTCGTCTACACTTCCCAGAAACTCAAACCATATTTTCAAGCTCACCCTATCCGTGTTATAACAAGTTAACCCCTTCGTGAAGTTCTTAGCAAGAAAGAAAAATCCATACGAGTACAACAGTGGTCCGTTTATCTCGGGGAACATGATATCACATTTGAGAAGCAAGTATCCCAAAAAGGCCAAGCAGTCACCGATTTCCTTGTTGACTTACCGGTCGAAGATGTCGATTGGGAGGAACTCAAAAATAAACTACCAGATGACTAGCCCGAGCTGACAGACCTATAGAACCCCAACATAGGCTGGTATCTCTTCACAAACGGATTTACTAGACCTAACAGTTCAGAGATTGATATCGTCCTGGTTACACCCACCAATGATCGAATTGCAAAGGCAGTTCCATTAAACTTCAAATACTCTAACAACGGGGCTAAGTATGAAGCCTTGATCCATGACCTCTACCTCGGTGTCCCTAAACTTATAGTTTTTACAGATTCCCAACTCTTCCAGAGACAATACTCTGGTAAAAATCAAACCAACGGTCGCATGGCCGAATATATTACTCTCGTCCTCCAGCGCATGGACCATTTCCCTGAGAAATCTTCTATTACTCACTACCCAGAGGCAAAAGCAGACATGCAGATGCCCTCGCCTACATAGCAACTATGTAAGGCCAGTCCGAATCCCAAACTCTTCATATTGAAGTACTCAAACGCCCAAGTATCGACTAGATGGAAGTCAATGTCATTAGTATTGGGGGTGAGAGTCTCGATCCAAACGACTGGCGAACACCATTCCTCGATTACTTCAACAATGCTATCCTCTCAGACGATCCCAAAGCTAAGCGATCATTATTAGAAAACTGCCACAGATACACAATCCTCAAACAAGAGTTATATTACAAATCCCCAAATGGCTTCCCCCTTCGATGTATTTCTCAAAATGAAGCATCTTCAATTCTTGCCGAACTTCACGAAGGTACCTGCGGTGCTCATACTACTGGTCGATCTATGTCCCTTTGAGTCGTCTCCTGAGGTTTATTCTGACATAATATAAAGAATTGAAGATGATAAATGCCAGCGCCATGCCCACGACATCCATAGCCCCTCAAAATACCTCCACTTTAGCCAAGTCTCTTGGCCATTCAAATGATGAGTCATCAATCTTGTGGGTCCTTTTCCCAAAGCTTTGGGTAGCCGAGAAAACATCCCTTTTGCAACAGATTATTTTACCTAATGGGTCGAAGCCGTACCTTTGTGTCGAACCAGAGAAGAAGAAGTCATCAAATTCTTATGGGAGAACATTATTACACGCTTTGGCTGCCCTTATATGATTCGATGTGATAATGGTCCGCAATTCGTCACGAACAAAGTTAGAAATTTCCTCAAAAAGTATAACATCATCCTCTCCCCATCAACACCTTACTACCCCCAAGGGAACGGTCAGGTCGAAGTAATCAATAAAACGATTGTCAATGGTCTCAAGAAGCATGTCGATGCAAAGAAAGGACGATGGTTTTAAGAATTACAGCATGTCCTCCGGGCTTACCGAACAATACCAAGAAAAGTGACCGGCAACACCCCTTTTCTCCAAGCTTATGGTACTGAAGCAGTGTTCCCTACTCAATTCAAAGCAACCACATGAGATCCCAACCTCCTAGAAAAATATAATGAGTTCAAACTCGGGTGTAATATGCCACGGATCGATGAAACCAGAGGCCGAGTCATCGCCATCCTTGGCTGTTACTATCAATCCCCCGAGAAGTCATATAACAAGCGAGTTTGACCATGAAGTCTCAACATTGGGGATCTTGTACTTTGACATGTCACATAGTCTTTGAAGCCTCAAAATGCTAGTAAGCTAGCCTAATCCTGGGAAGGACCTTATGTCGTTTACAATAAAACTGACAAGGGTTCATACTACCCGACCTCGATCAACTTATTAATTTTTATGTTAAACTCATCTCTAAGCCAAGGTGAAAGTCTCCTTTGGCTATGTTTGATTGATGTAGCTTTATCTCTGATGCTTAATTTATGACAATCTTTAGCTAGGTCAACTCCTGGTATTTTTGAAAAAGTCCACGTAAAGATGTCTCTGTTCATCTGTAAGAAATGTATTAGAGCTTCTTTCTCCTATTGGATAAGCTTGGTACCAATATATGTACCCCTGTTGTGTCCATCGATCTCAATGTAATCAGTAAGTTTGACTGTGGAAGGCTGATCCTCGACGTGATCAACTTTTTATAATTGCTATGAAGAAAATTTGTCAGATATGTCAAGTATGGTAGATACTATATTTTCACAAGCTTGAGAGTGCTTTTGACTTCCTTTAATCACTCATAGGTTATATCATTATATTTAAAACAAAGTGCCTGATGGTATGTGGATGAGATCGTTTCTATATTGTGTAACCAACAATGGCTCATTATCCCCAGGTATTGGGAATTTGTATTGATGATGCAAAAAGTAAAGTCGAGAGTGGTAGGTCTAGCAGTTATCGGTAGGGTGATTTTTCCTACTTGTTCTTCTTTAGATCTATTAAATCCACTAATATCGATGTCGTTTGGTACTACTTTGTCTTCTAGTCCCATTTGCTCGATTGTACTCTAAAAAATTATTTCGATACCACTGCCTATGTCAATCATCATGGTATGCATGACAAATTTATTCATCTTAAGCACGATAACGAGTATGTCATGATGTGGAAACTTGACATGATGATCACAACACATACTACACAAAAGGAGTTTAGCCTCCTTCTAGTTCGAACTTTATTCGGGAAGGAGTTTAGCATGATGTCAAGTTCAAACTAAAGGTATGTGTATGCGTTAGAACTTGACACGAACTAGAGTTTAGCTTTTTTATCATGATGTAGGAACTTGACATTTCGGGAAGGAGTTTTTCTTTTTTATCTTGAACCGTGAGGTCACAATACTCTGTTAACCTCCTTCTCTGCAATCTAGCTAAATTGTTGATCTGGTGGATCTCGATCATGTAACTATGCTAGAGGTGGTATAAGTATTTTCCAGGTCAATATATCCATTTACGTTTATAATCATATCTTCCAAAGTTGATGGTTTAATCAAGAAAAGATGCTATTTTTCTTTCTAAATGGAACCATCATAGTGGTTCCCTCTGGAGATTGGTGGCGAACAGTTGACAAAGGATGTGGTTCAAGTTGGAATTCAATCCCAATGAATCTCGAAATTGTTAGAAATGCACTTTAAAATCGGTGCCCTTGTATTTATGAAACTTTGGAGTATGGAAACCTGTCGGTACTTCCATATCAAATAGCTCTTTGGCAATTTGACTTCCTTGTAATTCGCTTAATTCATTCTTACTACCATGAGCTTAAGACTCTATTAACTCCTTGATTTGCTGATCTATATGTCTTTGTGAGATGTACAGACGTGGTACTAGAATAGTTTGGCGTACTGGTCAGGAATTATGGTTACTGGTTCCCTCTCTCAAATGTTCACGAACTGGTAACCCGGACGGAGGATAGTTTGGCATACTGCTGGATACTTCGCGTGCCTGCGTCTCATTCAATCTTCTTACTGATCATCTTGTCCCAGATAAATTGAGGCTTCTAGTACGTATGGATCGTTGCGCTGATGCCTGGAAGCTCCTCTGCTAGTTACTCCTTGAGGTCCCAACCTATCTCATGCTAAAACCTTGAAAATCGTTGGTATGACACCACGCTCCCTGGGAGCCTGAACCTGTTGATTGTCTTGCAGTGCTTTCAAGGTAGTCGGCAACGTGGTTATATATTCTTCATGTTGTTTTAACTTTGTTTATCGGGCTCTACGTTCATCTTCAAGTTCCTATTCGCGAAACTCTTTGTCGTTTACTAACTTATGTTCGAGCTTGTTTTGCTTCTCTGCTACGACGTTGAGGTTTTCCCTTAATTCTGCTAGCTAACCAGTTTCTATGGAGAATTCATGCTAAACTATTGTGGCTAGTCGCCTAGAAGTCACCATAATTGAAAAGCGATCGTTAAGGAACTGTCTATCTTAGGATTTCGTGGAAATGTCTTCTTTACCATAGACGGTGCCAAATGTAAGGGCCTAATTTTGTAGTAGCTCGAAAGGCTCTTACATAAAATGTACATGTGACAGCAAATAAAATAGTTAATATAAATTGGCGCAGGTTTTAGCATGGAAACCTCTTAATGGGTTAAAATCACGAATGAGGATATACCAAATGAGAAAAAAAATTGACCTAATAAAGAGATCGATTGGACAGAATGAGGAATTGATCATCTATCTCTCCGTAATAAAAAAATTTCTTAGCTTGGTTCTCATTCAACTAGAAGGAAAGGTTGACAAGCTGGTATATTTTATCAGCAAAACCCTCACTCTAGCAGAGACAAGATATTCGAAGATCGAGCAACTCCTTTTAACTCTCGTTTACACTTTATAGAAGCTCAAGCATTACTTCCAAGCACATTCTGTCAAAGTTATTGCAAACTACAAACTCCGGGAAGTTCGATCTAAAAAAGAAAAGTCACGAAGAGCGCAACAATGGTCCATCAATTTCGGAGAACATGATATCAAATTCGTGGAGAGCTATTCAGAAAAGTTTAAGCGGTTGTTGATTTTCTTGCAGATTTCCCTATAAAAGATCTAGACTGGGAGGAACGCGATCTTGATCTCACAGACAAACTCACAGCAGATCCACCTATCATGACCTTTGACGAATGAGCTTAATGGGTTGCAAGAAAGGGATGGAGACTTTTAACAGATGACACAGCAGGACCTGTAGGGTCAGGTATCAGAATCATATTGATCACTTCATCAAACGACAAGATCGGGAAATTAATCTGCTTAGATTTTGAGGCCTCAAATAATGTCATAGAGTACGAAGTCTTGATCCATGGGCTCAATTTAGCACTAGAACATGGGGTTCCTGAGCTATCAATCTATACAGATTCATTACTAATAGTCCACCATTACTCTGAACTGTACAAGATGATTAGAAAAATGGTTGACTATGCAGTCCTCGTTACTGATTGGATGAGCAGATTCACAAAAGATACTCTTGACAATTTACCACGAGGAGAAAACTGACATGCCAATTCCTTGGCGTACCTAGCCAGGGTCAAGGGTACAAAAGTATGATATCTCCAAATTGAAGTAATCTCAACCCCCAGTATTGACCTCCCCTCTGTATGTGCGATCAATACTGAGGGCGATGAAGAGGAGGACAATGATTGAAGGAAGCCTTTTATTGCCTATCTCGTCTGGAAAAAGTAATAAGATGGGCCCCCTCCAGAAGATCCAAAATAGCCCATACAGTTGATTGAAAATTTGAAACATTATATAGTTCAAAAAGGTTATTTATATCAAAGATCAGTAACATGGCATTCTCTAAAGTACCTCTCCAAGCAACAAGCAGATGGAATGCTAAAAGACTTACATGAAGGAACTTGTGGCTCCAATGTCACAGGTCGGTCACTTACAAATAGAGTGATTACAAAAGGAGTATTTTGGGCAGGAATACAAAAACAAGCGAAGGAGTACTCACAAAGATACGACTCATGTCAATGACATGGACACATGATACAAGCACCTACACTTAAACTCTATGCGAGCAAGGTATTCTAGCCTTTCAAGAGGTGGACACTCAATCTAGTGGGAGAATTTCCCAATACGCCGGGTAACCGAAGGTTTTTACTCATAGCAGCAAACTACTTTACAAAATGGATGGAAGCAATTCCACTTTATCGAACTCGAGAGGAAGAAGTCATCTCATTTATCTGGGAACATATTAATTATTCCACGGTTTAAATGTCCCCATGCATCTGATTCGGATCAATTATAGGCCATTGTTCATTGGAGAAAAGGTAGTGGCTTTCTCAACCAACCCAACATCTTTCATTCCCCATCTAATCTATACTACCCTTAAGGAAACGGATTAGCCAAAATCACCAACAAGATGATAGTAGATAGAATCAAGAAGACACTTTAATCACAAAATAAAGGAAATTAGATACGGAAATACCTCATGTCTTATGGGCATACTATACTACACCGAGACAATCAATTGGATGTTCCTTCATCCTCCTAGCTTATGGAATGAAGCCATCATCCAAACGGAATACCACCATCCTGTCAAAGATCACAAGCTAATAGACCAGGAAAATAAGTTCAAGCTAGCCTGTAATATGAACTTGATCGATGAGACCCGAGCTTGAGCTATTGCTAATCTGGGTTAATAACATCATATGCTAGCCCGGTCGTACAATAGAAGAGTATGAAGCCGTGAGTTCCAAATCGACGATCTAGTCCTTAGAGAGATCTCCGAGAGCAGGAAAAATTTATATGTTGGAAAGCTCGTAGAAAATTGGGAAGGTCTATTTCTAATCGTTGGCCGCACTGGCCTTGGATCGTACTACCTCATGATAGAGAAAGGCATTCGAATACCAGGCTCTTGGAACACTAGGAGATTGAAGCGATATTATCGCTAAATCTCTCGTTCTCAAATACAGGATACATCTATTATACTTCCATACATTCCAAAAGTGAGATGTCAATCTCCAACATTATGTATATTCCTTTTTACTAAATGAAAACTTTCAGTTTTTTCCCACATTATTTTTTACAGACATACATCTAGCATCTACTAAATCTCAAAGATTAAAGCAAAGGTAACGCTAGCTTCCAATCGTTACATTTATAAACATATCAACGATTAAAACAAAGGTAATACTAGTTTCAAATCCATGATCTCTACTATCTCTAAAACACAAGATAAAGCATAGGTAAAACTGACATTCGCCTATCTACACATCTACAATACATAGACAATAGGTCACTCATACAGGTTTTGATTGTAGAAGGTCAGATGAACTTTCCCCTACCGTTGGAGGTCGTGAAGCTATAAAATCTTATGCTCGAGCAACTACCATCTATCTGCCTCACTCTACTTATTCTGTAGTAATGTGGCCTATACCAGTTTCCATGGAGTTCAGGCAGTTACCTCGATCTATTTTAGTATTACAGTTACAACCTTTGAATATCACACAGTCATGCAAGGTATCCCTTTCGAACTTAAGCCTCTTTACTTCTTCTATAAAATAGGTAATTACTGCCATTATCTCCCTCAAGTGCACCTCTTCCATGAAAATCCTATGTCGGTTTAGAACAGCCAACTCAATAAAATTTACCTTTAATTTCTTATTATTTTTATCCAAATGTGCGTAATGGCCTTTGCTCGTTCTAAGCATCCATTTAATTCTGAGACATCATTAGTTAATTCAGACATCAATCTCATAAACTTCCCTTGGTCAACTCAATTTTGCATTTTTAACTCCTCGAGTTCACTATGTAATGCTAACAATTTTACCTCATGTCCATGACTTCCCCCAGCACTAGCGTTCTTCAACATTTCATCCTTTATCTAGATAGTTTCTTTCAACTCTTTCTCTTTGATGAGAAAAACCTCTAACCTATGTCAGACCACTCTCTTTAGCTCGCTCATTAGCTTTCCTTATGACAGCTTGAACAACAACCAAATCTGCCTCCAAATCTTTAATTTAAGTTTGGGTACTAACCACATCACCCTTCGAAGTCGAAATCTTGATGTTACTCTTTCTCTTCTTTGATCTCTCTATAACCTTCACCTTCTTGAAATGCAAACTTGCCAAGTCCACCTTCAACTTTACCACTTGTTCATTAAGTTTATAACATCTGTTACTTGAACGGTCTCATTCAGCTTCTCAACTTCCCTTTCAGTACTCACTAAATCAACTCATACTTTAGCCAGTTCAACTTCTTTTTATCCATTTACCCCCTCAAACTGATAACATTATCCTTCTGCTATTTTGCTTCTACCTCTAGCACTCTAAAGAGATATTGTGTGATATCCGGATCCTTACCTTTCACCCCCAACAATTTTGCCATACTCTTTAACTTCGCTACTTCATTCAAAATACTAACTAGCTCCCCCTGCAATTTTTCTTTTTCCGCATCTTTACTTTCGATCTGATGGGTCAGATCGTTCATAGTCTTCTTTGCCTTAGCAGCAGGCTTGATCTCCACTTTGACATACTGATCTATGCTATCTTCATTTAACTCTTTCATCCTATCAAATTCAAGGGAAAACTCATAATTGCATTAAAGCGCATGTTCTTCACTCAATCAAACAGTTTCTAACTCGGCATGGACAAACAGTTTGATGCAACGATAGTTCACAAATATGATTAATATACTACATTTTACTTTCGATCAATATACTACAGTTTACTACATTACTCATATATACATATATATATATATATATATATATATATATATATATATATATATATATATATCATAAAGCCAACAAAATGAGATTCTACTTAGCCCTCAAGCTACAAAGTTTTCTCACCCTGATAACAATACCATTTGTATCTCAGAATCAAATGAAACCGATGATTCTTTCCTATCTCAAGGTACACATTTTTACCACTCTCACCCTTTCTCTTACATTCTAAAAAGATTTGATTATGTACTTCTTAGGTTACTTTTGTTATCTTTTTATGATACAGCAACTCCCAAAGATTTCAACCTAAAATGATTTTTATCTGTCCTTTTACATTACTTTTCTTTATTCTATTATGCCAACCCAAGCGAAGTTACATATAGAGCAAGACTAATATTTTGAAAATTTTCTAACCTAAAGCTTCATGCGCGAAGTTAACAGAGTTACTGAAGAGTTTTGCTCCTTAGCAAGCTCTTTCTCTAAATCCTCAATTCTGAGACACAAACCTTTAAGTTCCTACAAATCAACATTTACAACATATCTTAGACTACTACATAATTATCCTCCAAATGTATTCCATACAATAAAAGTCTTCAATTCACAAAAAAAAAGCTTCACTGTTTACTCTACCTTCTCATCATCTCCTCCTCGGTTCTCTAAATCAGTCTTGGCAGAGACCGCATCCAGCCATTTCAAAATCCTTTAAGGAGAGCTACCTTCAACATCGGCCACATCCATTTCTAAAAAATTCCCATTATAGTCTAAATATTGTCCAAGGAATATCTAACCTCAAGGTACTTTTGACCGAGGTTATCACAAGAAACTGAAACTTCCCCCACATTCTTATTCACTTCTTCTGCGAGCTCGAGCATAGTTACCTAGAACGAATCCTTCAGGTCTTTTATCAGAGAGCTCGAGTGCGTTCTCTCATGCAATAAATCTTCCTCAAGCTGAGCAATCCTCTTATCAAGCTCATTCCTCCCATCCTCGACCCGAGGCAGATTCCTTTCAAAACATGAGAAACTTGCAACCAAAAAGAACAATTTAGTTCAAAGTTGAGCATGAATATCATAAATCGAAGTGCTATACTTACCCTACACAGCTTCAGTTTTATAGACATGTCTAAACCCTCAGTAACTTCTTGAGCTGTCACCCTCAACTTATTCTCCACTGCCTATAACTCATCCCCCACAATCAGACTAGTCCCAACTTCCTTCATCTTGCTCACTGTAGTAGGAGCATCCACTTTTTTTTTGAACTTATTACGACCTCCCACTCTATGTGGTTGCAGAGTTTGAGCCATCAGCTTTTACATTCTTCCTCTACGGATGCCTTTGAATTAATTTACTTGATGTAGCCCCCACAGGCTTCGGCTTCAAGGGCATCAGTACAACCTTTACTATTTTTAAACATGCTCTGACATCCAGTGTTGCCTTTCCTCAATTTTCGGAGGTTATGCCAGTTGGAGACAACCGCCTTTCACCCATATCATATTATCATTCCACACGTCCTATTGAATTCAGGTCAAAGAATTGAGGCCGAGGTGAACTGGAAGAGAAGTACGCGCCCCCAGTCGCCGCATAGTATTTTATAGTATAATACTATAATACATCTAAAGGGGTTATTCTCTTCTCCACCCCCTTGAAAGCCCGCCTTACGTTCAAATTATAGCAAACATTTATCATATTCCCATTCAGTTGGGCAGGGGATGCTTCAATATCATTCAAAATACCTTTAGCAAGATTGCTTAAAGGCATCATTAGTCTAAAATCTAACTGGATAAGGTAACACAAGAATCCCTCATCCAAATTACTTTTTATACCCCTATTAAAGTACTTAAGGGAGATAGACTCGTCCACTCCCCTTTTACGTCTCTCATGCTCCAAATAAGTCACTAAGAAAAGGAATTGGTCACCATTTTCAACAGTACACACCTAAACGACCTCCCAGCATGTTTTATCACCTCACCCCATACACCACCTGAGCTACCTTTAATTGTGCAAAACTCCCTGATCACATCTAAATCTACAGGATATAGTAAGTAGTCACTAGGAAAATTTGGAAACTCAAATTTATTATTAACTTCCACCTCTAACTCTACCGCATCTAAGATATTAGTTATTGGCTCGAACAGGTACATCATCCATCAAATGACTAGAGGTCGAAGCATCCATCTTCATAATATGCTCAAAGTTAAGGCTTATTTCTAGAGAACTTTCTCACGCCTCTACCTACATAAAGGTCCAAGTATTCCAATCAAATTTATTATATATATAAACAGTCACATATATCCTTTTCTATAGATACTCCACACTAAAACAAGAAAACAACATTTCACAAGTTTCCTAATATAAAAAACTTTTCAAAATTTAAATATAGACAAAAATAGTAATCTTCACATCCCTCAACATATGATTCTTCTAAATCACAAAAAATAGTAAAATTAGTAAATTCAAGAGTAGCCCACTAAACTTCAACGTCCGAGTACAAATCAGGGATATGAAATGCCTCCTTTTTCACAATAGAACTGCACAACAAGAGTTTTTTCTTAACCTCCACAATGGTATGCCCCTTTTCCCTTCGATTGCTATGACTACTCTTGTTTGCTCTCTTTCTCTCAAATCTCTGCAACCCAATTTTTCCTCTCTCTCTCAAAACTTTTTTCTCACTATTTTTTGAAAATGTTTGGATGAAGAAGAGGAGAGATTATTTATACTTTCTCTCTCTAACTTCTAGTAGCTATTGAGGCTCACACAAGCTGCCCTCGGTTTTGGAACTGAGGCGTGCCTTTCACTATTCCTATAAGACGATTCATACCTTTTGGGAAACAACAACTTTCCATCATTACACAAGTCCTATATTTAAATATATTTTTCTCTCTCCTACCAACATCCCTCTTACAACTTCCCACACCCATAATGATGCACTCACCTTATACACAATCAAACTATATCTCCCACAGTATACTAATAATCATAATTCTTATTCTCCTTCTCCTCTTACTTATACAAATTCTAAATTTATTTACAACAAAACCACCAAAAAAACAAGGAGTAAATTCAGAACAACACTATTATCACACTATTTTACTTATATTTATTTAAACTAACAGAAGTTCCCCCTCTCAAACATAAGTACACATGAAATAACCAAGATGCCCGAGAGCACCATACCTAATAAGAACATTCCCAATAATCCTCTCATATTCCTCATCTATTTCCTCTAGAGCAATTTCCTTCACTGAAGTTTTTTGAGCTTCAGGCTCAACGATCAATTCACGGAACACCTTACACCTCACACCAAAAGTGGCAACCAACCTCGCTCTCCATTGCCCTTAAAGTCAAACCATCAAATTATATCACAGATTCAGGAAGATTGGCATTATTATCTAGCCACCAAAATATCCTCTTATGAACTTAAGTAATCTTTATCGCTAAACACCCCGCAGACGTATACCGAGCTCTCTGAGAATGAGTTTTTACCATAATTCCTCATTTTCCACTATAATTTCCAATATTATTTATACATACAGATTACAATCACCTATAATACCCCCCACCTATTCCAGATATAGAATAATAAGTATCAAATCCCCCTTATCCCTGCATTCTACACCCTCAAATCACGCTACAAATTTATTTGATTACATCTTCTCAGTGCGAATTCCATGTATATGGGATATTCGACCATATATTTTTTGTACTAATTTCAAAATCCATAAAATCTTTTACCTCCAGCACACAATAATTCCCAGAGTTCAAGTTCTTCGTTATAAGACATTACACTCTACTACATACTATAATGTCATAACAAGAAGCTCGATCCATAAAATTCTTTCATTTTGATACAATTAACTATTTTGTCCATTCAACGTATTTATCTCATATTCTCCGTCACACACAGGTGGATATATGGTTATTTCAATTTAACATGCTCATTTCTAATTTGATATATTACATAATATTACTATAAAACTTTTTTATTAGCTCAAAAATTCTTATAGAATACTATACAGAAAAAGAAAATTTTCAAAATACTTCCAACAGATCGATCTACAGGTTTCAATATATAGTAATTGTCAACAATGATTCTACTTCAAGTACCAAAATCTTCTCCCATATGTAACACTTTTACAAGAAAACAAAGATGGTTATAACAAACAGAAGCATACTTCTAATCCGAAGGATATAAGGATATTTCCAATCTGAAACCCCCACCACCGTCTCTTCCTCGGTAACCTCCATCGCCTTAAGAAGGATGAGATAGAAGAAGAGGTCACCTCCTACAGAGCCTAATCACTCGTAGGATAGTGGCAGTACTTCCTGGGACGTACACCGGCTTCCTCGTCTACCTTATTAATAACATCTTTTGCAAGAAGACGAAGGCATACCCGGTATTGCTCACTTGACATAATTAAATGATGGAATTACTACATTTGATAATAGTTATTCTCAGCCTCCACTACTTCCTCGTCCGTCATCCCCTGATACATAGAAGGAACATGTATGGGAGTGGGCAAATCTAAAGGATGGTTCCCAAAATATTGAAACTGGGGTTTTTGTTCTATAAGAACCCTAGCTTCGTATACTTAGCGCCTAGTAGTCACCATTCTCAATACAGGGAGAGTCACAAAATATTTCAAATGACAAAGTACTTTAAGAGGGATAACCGGCTATAGAATATCAATAGTATTTATAGAAGAATAATATTCAATGCATGGAAGGAGTTCCAAGGCAGTCATCATTCAAAGAAAGTACTTTTTGGAAAACCCAACAACCAAATACATCAACCCTTTTAACACAATCAATACCAAATCCAGTCGCTAATACAGAAGTTATAATTCCTAAAGCATTCATCTTCCATATCTACCTTTCCCAATTCTTACAAATAAACATTCAACGGATGTTTCTCAACTAAAGCCACCTGTGCCTTCAGTTTGAGGGGACAATTTTAGAGACCTGACCCTCGATCGGTGCCAAACAAAAGCTACCTCAATACCAGACTTACGCATTATACATGTGACATACACAATTAATAATGACACCTAAACCACGAACAGATAAAAAATGTTGATCGAACACTATAGATAAAATAAAAAATAGTCAAAAATACCTGTCTCCCACGAACTAGCAATTACACATTCAACTACCACTTGTCCCATTTTCTGGGGAATGTGCTTATGCACAATAACGAATTGAGAGTGATCTATAAAAAGGATGAGTCCAGAGGAGAAAGGTCTAAAAAATTCTACACTTGAAGACCAAGTTTTTCTAGCTCAAGAGATCATAAACTCTGTAATTAAACTTCAGCCTCAAGCAATAAAGTTACATTTACTAAATCCTCATGTCGAGGTCATGGTTTTTACCTATTCAAAGGTTTCTACGCTAATCACCTGTGTCATTTATATATTGATTTATACTAATTTTTATTACAGGCATATTTGGTGTAAGAGCTAATTTCGAGCTATTTTGAGCTACTGCAAAATTAGGCCATTACAATAGTGTTATAAGATTTTTTTATTATAGATCTCTCTCAAGTTGATAATGTTATAAGGCTTAACCTTATTTAATTTTTTCTAGCCCTGTTTAGTTTTTCCCATATTTAATGGCTACTGCTAAATGATCACCAGGAACTAGTTACGGTTGATTTGGGAAGGAGTTTTGCAAAGTGATTTTGTGAAGAGCTTTAAATCAATATTCCAGGTAAGGTTCTTAAATACATTACCTCTTGTATTGTCATTCATGTTGTTGATTCATGGTTTCTTTATTGAAATGGTTGAGAAACATTATCGTAACAATACTAATTATCTTCAACCTAAACATTTAATGTCGGTGTTCATTTTAATCTGTATTATATAAAGAATAAGTTGTCTCTTACTTGCACAATACATATACTAAAGGGAATGACATAGACCTGTTATATATTCTTGAAGGAAAATATTAATGATTGAACCAACAACGTAAACTATAACTATTCAAGTAATTTAAATCCAACTTTGATAAATAATTGTAGTGTGCCTATAGATAATGTGGGCATTTCCAACAAGCCACTTCATGGTAGAACTGAGTGGAACCCGCCGATGGATCATTACTTTTTGGATCTCATGTTAGAGTAAGTACGTACGAGGAAAAGAAATGAAAAATTGTTTAAGAAGATTGTGTAAGCTGACATGACAAAAAAATGAATGAAAAATATGAAAATATGAATGATGGTAAGGAGGTTCTAAAAAATTGATATAAGAAGTTAAGAAATATCTACGCGATTTTGAAGGCTCTCCTAGACCAAAGTAGATTTAGATGAGATGGTGAGAAACATATGGTGACAGTTGATGGCTACGTTTGGGATGAGTATATTAAGGTGTGTAACTTTATAATTTTTATAATTTATTATTTAAAATAAGCTACTAATTTATATACATTCATATGACATCCTGAAGTTAAAACTATACAAACTAAAACAATGCCAGACTACCACGATCTTGATGAGATTTATGGAAAATCAACAACTAAGGGCAGTATGGCCACTCGGCTAAAGATATGAAGTCTAGAAATTTGAGCGATGTTAACAAAACTCAACTTCAAGATTCTTTAGATGATGCAACCGTAGAAGATGACTCACCTCCTACAAACAATGAAGTAGAAAAAACCAAAAAAATGAAAAAATGAAAATTGCTGGAAACAACTTCAACTACTGAATATAACAAAAAAGGGAAAAAGAATACTAGTGAAGGCACGATTGATGCTTTGAAATCAATTGCATCAGCAGTCGGCGGAATGATAAATAGGAGATCGTAGAGTGAAAAGAAACCTAACGTCATTGAAGCACTTGATGTTATTTTTGGTTTACTCGAGGGTGATTACTTAAAAGCTTGTAATGTTCTCAATAATGAAGGAAAAATAAGAATGTTTCTCAACCAAGCCGAAAATAAACGAAAGACGTGGTTGATGTCGAAAATAAATCCTAAGAAAAATAACTAGTATTGTAACCTCTAAAATTATTTTTTTCTAGTTTAGTTATTATTTATTATTTAAGTAAGATCTTTCTTCATTTATTTTTTAGTTCATTTAAACTTTAATGTAGTATTACATAATAAATTAGCAAAAAAAATTCTTATTATTAAATCTAATAGCAATTATTAAAGTTTAAAGCAATTTTTTTATTTTCTAATTTTGTGGTTATTTAAATTTTGAATATTAATTTATACGAAGTGCAGGAAGTAAAGTGCAATGGGTGACTATGATTCTGATGAAGAAGATATGATTGCCCTGGCTGTTGCAGTTGCAACTTCTTAATACTACGAGAATCATATATCAAAGGATCCATGTTGTAACTCAAAATTAACTGGTAAAGAATAAATCACTGTATTAGTGAACAGTAATTATGTTCGGATGTATAAAAACCTTCGTATGGATAAACTTATCTTTAAAAAGTTGTGTGATATTTTAAACACGGGAGGCTCATTACGTAATAAGAGGGGAGTTAGTGTTGATGAGCAAGTAGAAATGTCTTTATATACTATTGGTCATGACGAACACAGTATAATAGTTCAAGAATGATATCAAGATTCTAGAGAAACTGTTTGTCGCCACTTCAATACTGCTTTCGATGATGTTGTTTCTCTTGTACCAAAATTCTTGCAGCCTGCAGAGCCTGATACTCTGAAAGATATCTTAAATGATTCAAGATTTTTTTTCTCCATATTTTAAGATTATAATTTTAATAAATATTGGCTTTCTTTTTGAATTTCGTACTTTAACATTTTATGAAATTTTCATAAAGATTGTGTGGGGGTAATATATGACACGCACATCCCAACGCTTATAAACCCTAATGATCACAGAGCTTTTTTGCAATCGAAAAGGGAGTATTATACAAAATATTTTAGCCGCACGTTCATTCGATTTACAATTTTAGTATGTTTTGGCGGGCTGGGAAGGTTTGGCTTCAGACTCATGTGTACTATAGTCAACTTTAACATGGGAAGTTAAGCTTCAAATTCCTGAAGGTATGAATTATTAAGCGTAAAAGTATGATAAAATTAAATTCGAATAAATGTTAATTTTATTTATATATATATATGAAAATATTATCTCATCGATGCAAGTTTTGCAAATATACAAGGTTTTCCTGCACTATTTCGTGGTGTTAAATATTACTTAAGTAAATTTATGGGTGGTGATAATCCAAGAAATACAAAGGAGTTATACAGTGACTGACACTCATCGGCCAGAAATGCCATAAAATGTATTTTTGGCATATTGAAAGCCTACTTTGCTAAATTGAGAATTGCATCTCCTTACCCATTTGAAACAAA